>VXAC01008215.1:0-24954 GCA_013399225.1 Rhipidura dahli | reverse complement strand
TTTTTTTTTTTTTTTTTAGCAATGAAGTCAGCCTTCTGTATAAATTTTTTCCTTCTAGTGCTTGGTGCATAGTACATCACTTCTGAGAGACAGAAGAACCTTTGGAAGAACTGCTTCCCAAACATGACACTCTGAAGGAAGCCCCTCCCCTAGAGTTGCTCTTCTGCTCCTTTTCCATGATGTGGTATTCAGCTCTCGTTGTGGGATTGCAGGCAGGGCGGGCTCACGCCAGGCAGCTTTGGATACATTTATGCAAATGATCAATCTGTGAAGTCATTTAATGGAAAGGCTTTTGAGAGTAATGCAGTGTGATGAAAACGCTACTCTTTACATAATGCTGTATGATCAAGCAATTATTTTCCTTCAGGCTTTGTGGGTAATTTCCAAGAAACTCCCACTGCCACTCCTTGGCATGGTTTTATTTAAAGATTTACTGATGAGTTTTTTGCCTTCGTAAAAATCAGAGTGGAGATGTCCTGCCTGTTTTCACATGGATGAATCAAAGGTGGTGGGCAAACAACTGAAGAGAAGCACATTGGCATTTTATTTGACACATACTCAGGAAAATTTCTAGATAAATGACAAGAGAGTTGTGCAGACTTTGGGCGGAGTGGGGAAACTTCATGTCATGGAAGAGGCACTGGGACCACCTGTAAGAGAACACCTCTGAGAGCCCAGTAGCTTTCAGGTGAGTGTTCTGGGGACATGAGACAGAGAGAATGAATCACAGCCCAAACCTCAGACATCTCTTTCCTTGTTCCAGCCTGCTGAGATGCTCCTTTTGCCACTGTTGACTTTTCATCCTCTGCTGCGCAGATCCTTATGGGTTCCCAGCCTTGTGCCTTCCTGGTGCCATCCCTGCCCTTGCAAGATGCCCCAGGGAAGCAGCAAGTCTCCAAACTAAAATAAATTCTCCACATACTCCACAACTTTCCCATTAACTCCCAATTTTAACTCACTGTAACACAAGGGTCATATCTCTCTTTGCACAGAACTGCTGATGGACTGATAGGAAATTTGACCTTTTAGGTCTGTCAGGATGCAGGTAACTGGGAATGCACCACACGTGATCAGACCCTCTGGTTGGGGCATTCCTATCACAGACAAAGTTGTGTGCCACAGGCCAGTTTTAAAAGACAAGAGTTTCATTAGCACTCACTACAACTAGGATCAAAATGCTATTGATTTATGTGAAGAAAAATCCATAGTTTCCTAAAGCCTTTTGGGTCTTTTGTTTGTTTTTTTAAGAAAGCTAAAATTGTAGTGCTAGAACATGGCAGCCCTTTCTGGTGTCACTACATGGACTTAACACCACTGACATTAAGAGTTATGAATAAATGGTAGAGAGGAAATATATTATGAAGGCAGGGTTTAGACTAATCTCTACATACAGCAAAACATCATCTCTCCAGTTGTTCCAGTCATCTGGGTGTTATTTAGCTTTATTTCTCTCACTGATTTTATCCCAAACATGCAGTATGGGATTTCCTACTATGAATGGCAATGATCTTTTTTCATTCCATCTTACACTGTTTTTAAATCACTTTGTTTAATAGTTGCTATACTAATATTTTTAATTTTCTGCAGCAAATGAGATTAGATTGAATTTGAGGCAAGTATATTTACTTACTCTGCAATAAGACCAAGCCTTTAGTCATACAAGAATCTCTCTCTGCCAGTGTAATATAGGCTGGTAAATAATCCCTGTGACATCTCTGCCTTTGTTTCTGTGAAGCACACCATGTTTCAGGGGTTTCTGTCAATCACAAGAGCATCTGTTTTTTCTTGTAGGTTTTTCCATCCACGGTTCATGGGGTGTGTGTTTAGCGATAACAGCTGATCTAATTTCATCCAGGAAAATAAATGCATTCAGATAAGGTGAGAGGGGAGTAATTGAGTTAAAATCTGTCTGCTGTGTGACAGCAGAGATCAGATATGCTCTTCATACCTTTTGCTGAAATTGCCATTAATAACCAGGGATGAGTGAGAAATGGACTTCATCTTACTTTTCTCTTAATGGCTCTCCAAAACAATGACTTTCAGTGCTAATTACCCTAAGAGGAGCAGGTGTAAGTTTCTTTGTGGGATCATGCCTTCTGTCACAGAAGGTAATGTAAGTGCACTTCTGTGAGGTCCAATAGGCAGTTCAAATGGGAAAGATGCTCTGGGTTTCCATAGTGTTGGGTTTCTGTGAATCAGGAGTGCATGGAATTTGTTTTGAGATGTGTTTTTCTCACTGACACCAACACAGCTAGGTGAGAAGCTTGCTAGGTTTCTATTTTATTTTTTTTCTTCAGGGTCCTGAGCATCACAACATGCAGTTTCTGATTTCTGTTACCAGCTCCAGTACCTGGAGGGCAGCAGACAGCTGTGCCTGATTTATCACAAAGCAGAACTCAAGATTTATTGCTCTCCTAACCGGACTGAAATAGACATCTGTATTTTTTCTGGCCCCCTTTTGTTTCAGGTAGAAGGCCCATTGTGTACAAGTGCTCTGAAAAGGCAGTTGTCCCTCTGAATGAGGTGTCCCCAAAGCAGTGGTGGAGCAGAGCAGCAAGAGATTGAACTTGTCCCATCCCACTGTCAGCAGTGGTGTGATAGAGGTTTAAGAGGAGCATGCAGAAATAAGATTCTGCTGCACTGGGGCCTCACAGTGACCCTATTCAGAGAGGAAAGTCTCATTAAGCCCTGCAGATCAAACTGATTTCATGTATATTCTGAATCCAATAAAGGCTGCATCTAGAATCCCTCCTTAGCATCCACCTCCCACAAAACCAATCAGCCAACAACCAAACGAAAAACCAACCAACCAAAAAACCCAGCAAAACCCCCAAGCAGTTCTCAATGCCTCAGTGCATCTTTTGTCCTGTTTTCTGCAACATGCCCAGGTTTCACTATAACATATTGGAACTAACCTGAACTAATGTTAAGCAAGGGAACTCAGAGCCAACTTCTCAGCAGGGGAAATGAATTCCCACAGATTTCCAGGCACACTTAGCAGGTTGATTTTGATACCACTCTTGCTTGCATGCAACCATTGTTTTCCCAGGGGATGCAATCCAATATACTGGGTGTAGGAAACTCCTAAACTGCAGATTTCAGGAAGCTGTAGAGGATTCAGAGAAGTGCACTGTATACTTCAGGTGCTCTTTTGGCCTTCTTGAGACACCCACTGATTCTTTTTTAGGGCCACTTTAAAGAAGAGATTGTGGGCCAGATGGGCCAGGACAGCCATTCCTGTGTCAGGTGGAGCACTGATCTGTTCTCCTTCACAGTATGAACGATCCCTTTCCTTCTGCTTTACAGTCTCCCTTGAAATCATTTGCCAGAGGTCGCACCCTGAGTCAAAGGATAGCTGAGAATAGATACAAAGAATTTGAACTTCAGTTTGTACCTACTAACAGACTTCTTTTCCTGAAATAACCTCAGATTTGAGACTTGGAGGTAACTTTATATTTGACACACAAAATATTCCACCCATTCAGTTTCTGTTATTTTTCTGAAGAGGAGATTATTATTATTATTTTCAAATGTAACTTTATGGGTTGGTTCCATTTGTTCAGCTATCTGAGAACCTGCAAGCAACTGCAGAAATATTAATATATGCTTGGAATATTTAAATGTACCTGCAGGTCAAATGATAAGTGAACTTGCATTATCATGTTTCTTTTCTAACAACACAGAAATTTTATCACTGGCAAACCTTCACTTGGCAGAATCTGAATATGGATTCTCTGTATGTGGATATTAGCCCTGAAGGCCTCCAACAAACCCGAAATCTATTTAGACCACAGTAAATGTTGACTACCTCCACTCATCTCTACATCCATCTTGATAGGCTTTAGCTCATGGCAGACTATATGAAACCAACTGTTGACATTTTTTAGATTTACTTGTATGTTTTTCATTGCTGATTAAACAAAACAAAACAAAACAAAACAATTTAGGTTTTTCTTCAGGAATTCTTTGCTTGTTTTTTAATGGAAATTAAGATTGATTTTTTTTCTACTTAAAGGCTCCATTTTTAAAGCTATTTTTGTACGCTTCACCCTAAATAAGAGAATGTTCTGAATTTTATTTTGTGATCTAAATGCATTATTCATTAGTATGTGTGAGTGGTAGGGTTTTCAGGAACACTTCACACTGGCCTGACATTGCTGCTACAGGTTTCTGATATTTAGAATTTTTAAAACAATGTACACTCATGTGTTACTTTTGGCTGCAAGGCTGAAATACTTAACCCCTCAACAATTTTACTCTAATATTTTGCACTTCTACAAATGAATGTAATTTCTTTACAGTTCTGATGGAACAGACTAGTTTAGTTTATCCCATGAATGGGCTATTAACTTCAGTCCTAACTATCATCAGCAATAAACAAAGGAAGTTTAGATTCAGCAGCTTCTTGAACCCTCTTGGGTTATATACCCTCTCCTCCTTTCCAAACTCACAGTGAACATTTAATTTTATTTTCCAGAGGTTCCTTACTAGTTTACCTTGCTAGTCCCACTTAAATATTCTGTCATAAATCCACTGGCATCGGGTGAATTTTAATTCTTTCTTTGCCAGCTTGTCTACTCAGGACTCCTTTCAAAGTCTTTTAACACTGTTTCTTCATTTCACTCCCTGTCCCTGCCCAGCCCCTCCAGTAATCTGTCCCCGAGTCATGACCCCCTCAGCTTCTTCCATGAAGTCTGAAACAAAGAAATGAAGCCAGGCTTCCAGTGATACCAACCTTATCTCTGTCATTAATGTGTTTTTCATGACCTCTTGGCTCCCTGTCCTCACTGATGTGGGCCTGGATCTTCCCTGCTTGTGCTGCTCTTGTGCTCCTTTTGTATTCCCTTTGCTGTATTTCTGCACTTTTTCTACCTTAGTTCCTTATCAGGGTTTTACACTGGTTTAGCTTCTAGCTTTGTATACCTTTCCTATTCTACTGCCATTTTTAATTTTCTCTAAGCTGTTCTCTACTCTTACAAATCACCTTGCTAAGCTCTTCGCTGAGCTGAATAAATCTTGCCTTAGTCATCTTTTCTCTCATGTGGACTCCTATCCAAACAGCAGCTCCTTGGCCACCAGCAGAGCAGTGAAAGCCTCTGTACATAAATCTGGAGGGATAGATGGGATTTTCCAAGTCCATGGGCAGACTGGCTTTGCAGGCAGGCTTTGTCCAGAGGGATTACATCGTGAGGCTCTGGAGGTTCAGCTCCATTGAGGAGGTTGGTGCTGTACTGTAAAGCAGAGAAGATAAAGCTCCCTCCCCTGAAGTTTAAGCAAGCAAGAGGATAAATTCAGATTTCAGTTAAAAATGGATGAGAATGGTGAACCTGAATTCCCACTGTGTCTGCAAACAATGCATCTCCAACATGGCTTTCTGTGGGACATGGTGGGTGGGTTCCAACAAGAAGCAAATGCTCTTTGTGGGGTTCCAGTATTTTGACAGGGAAGGCTGGAGCCAACAGTTCCCTCAGGCAGGACAGGAAGGGTTTGGCTACACCTCATGCATTGCTACACCACATTCACCCATGCACTAAAGTTTCTGGTTTTATGTTGACTTATTGGAGGTTTCCTCCTCAGTTTCAACCTGCTGTGCAGGCTTGCACGAGTTATCTTCTAATATAAGCAATACCGTATTTTTTATCTTTCATTACCTGACATTTCCCATGGTATCCTCTCCCGTATTTTCTCCTTTTAGGGAGATTTCTGTTTAAAATAAAAGCTGATGCCAGCCTGACAGGAGAGAAGCCAAATGAATTCATAAAATCCCAAGCATCCTGCTGAACAGATTCCAGTGCTATTCAGCTCCTGCAAGCTGAATCACTACCAGCACGCTGTAAAGACCAGCAGGTAACTCTTCACCATTTTTGACAAGCCTTGGTTTTGGAAAAAAACTGGGCTCCTGGTGCACTGCAAAGTTATTATGATAAGTGTAGAACTTCCCTACGTGTCATATGACAAATTTAGAGGGAGCACAACAGGTGGATGTTAGGGTGCTGCTTTATTCCTTGGTCAGACTCAGAGTATTGGGCTTTCCCCTTCACCTGGGTCATGTTGTCTATGCAAATACAGTCAGTCACCAAGGGCTGCTGCAGTGCAGTTCAGTGCACGGTGTAAAAACTGGACAAAGCTTTCAGGAAATGAAAATAAAGATGCCAAGCCTGGGGAAGAGAGAGTAGATAGTGAATAGAGAAAGAAATATGGAAAGGAGATAAAAATCTACATCAGTGGAGAAGGGGTTTACAGTTTTCCTCGAGTTTCAGACTCAAGGCAAGAGCCCTGCACTTTGATTAATAAGAGGGACAGAGCCTCTAAAATCTAGCAATTTTTGTAACCTTCTTCCTGGTGGTTGCTTTTTTAATTGGCACACATCTGGGCAAGTAAATCTCCACTATCCCATGGGCTGTTAGTGCTTCAGCATGGGAGGAAAGAGTTATCTGTGTTTCCTTACCGCTTATCTGTGTGACTGGATGCATGAGACCCTGGGAGAGAGGGGACAAAGGGATGGCAGGGACACCATGCCTTGGCCCCAGTGTCAGGGGTTGTGCTGCTCAGCAGAATAAACCTCTTCCCTGCTCAAACTGAAGAAAAACACAGGAATGAAACCTCCCAACAAAAAACGACCCTTCTATTCTCTCACTCCCAGCTGTTGCTTCTTTACCTTTCCTTTGCTTTTCTCTGGTGCTGGTGCTGGCAGACACAGCAGGATGGAAAGAAATTAATCTTCACCCTCTAAAATATGTTTTCTCAGAGTGTAATCTGTGACTTGAAAGCCAACTTTACTTAAAAAACCCCAAACACACATACCCAGGAGGTTTTCACAGTTGTCTGATATATTTTTCAAATGTTTACTAAGCCACCATTCCTTTCTCCCCATCTTTCTAACAAACAGGACCCTGTCAGCAGCTAGGCAACAATGAATGGCTCTGAGTGAAAAACAAACCTCTCTAAAAAGTGGTCCACATCAAAGCTATTTTTCCTGGGCACCGCTGTGCAGTCAGCTTGGTTCACCAAGTGCCTTCTCTGGATCATACACTTTGCATTCTTTTGTAAATAGCATTCCTCAGAAAAATATGTCAGGTTAAAATTTTTAGTATTGTTTTAGTTGATTTCTAATTTGCAGTGATGGGAGTTTGTTCCATGACTGTGTAAAAGCATGGTGTCCCTCCTAGTCTCCCTCAGCTTGGACATCTACATCCTTTTAATTGCAAATATCATGGCATCGCTAGTTGGTTTTCTGTTTCTGTGCTGCTTGCTTTCACTCTCCTGACTAGATCAGGATATATGCAGAACAGTTAAATTTTCCATTTTATTGATACAAAACACCAAAGAGTTTTTCTAGACTACTTACTTGCTGTAACTCTGGACATCTTTTTTTTTTTTTTTTTTTTTTTTAAATTTGCATATTGTGTGTTCTGCCCTAATAACTTTTAAACTACTTGGATAATTCCAGCAAAATTTGGCAAAGAGAGAGCATTTTCAAGCATATCAAATTGTGATCAGTCTAATGAAAATAGAGTAGCCAGAACCTATTAGTACTTTTACTGAGGATGAGTGAATTAATTCAAGTTGGAGAGAAATCCTAAAAGCCTTGTGTCCTCAGAGAAAAAAATATAACAAAAATCCAAATGAAATGAAACTATTCACTGAGTTACACATTTTTCTCATCACAGCCAACATTCTTAGGCACTGTGATTTTCTGTTCAACTCATGTTTCACACAGTAATTCTTATCTACCAACCAGGACACAAAAATGCTTCAGAATGAGAATTTCTTTATCTTGCAGACTCTACAACCTCCAGCCACTGGACGATGATATTTGTAATAAAGTGGTTAATTTGTAAAAAAGGGCCAATTTAATCTCCTTTCATGTGTTGTCCTTGGGACAATATTTACTCTCTTAAAAGCTGCCGAAGCCCTTAATTAGCTGCAGACATTAGTTTGTGGCAGCTGGATTCCAGCTGAATTTAGCATGAGTCTCGTGGTCCAGCTGAGCAGTGCATTAACATCTGCATACCAAAAAGTGCTCTGTGTCCTCCCTCAGCAGCCTGCCCATCATGGGGTAGCAAGGAAACAGCTCCTTAACATAGGATGTTCTGAGCCAACATTTTTTCTTTCACATCGTCGCTTCAACATTTACCTGCCAACTCCCTTCTCTCACAAACTTCCCATAATAAAGGCATCACACCAGCAACAACATCACCTAATCCATTTCTTTCCATTTCCATTTCTTTTCACAGAGGTTTCAGTCACCTGTGTAGGAAATCCTTGATTCAGCTGCCTACAAACTCACGTTTGGTGTTTAGCATGCTATTAGTAAGCACATCCTGAGGAACAGTTAAAAGCTGTTGAGTTATATCTTCATTTTTGCCTTGGATCTCATGGATAAATCTTTGTTTTAGACTCCTGGATGGCAGGCCAGCACTTCCTGGACAGTTAGCTGGAGTTTGAATGGCCAAGAGTTGCCTAATTCAGCTGTGAGCAAATGACATCATTATAAACATACAACTGTTTTTCTGTGTAAGTGCTTGTAGCTTCGGTGCTATGGAACGCCTGAAAAGCTAGAGATTATTAAAATATATGGCTGATATAATAAAAAAAAAGTTGAAACTGTTCCTTTTTGTATTTACTTCTCATTTGAGGGGAGATGTGAATGAAATTCCTCTAGGTTAATGGCAGTGATTTCGATTTTGAACGCCCTGATTCACACGTGGCTTGGTTTAATCATGTGTTATTTATCTAATATGTCATCAAGAGCATAACAATGTGTTCGCAGACAAACAGTAAACTGATGGACTTCTGATTACTGACTTTCAAACACAGATAGATGTGTGTGCTTTCAAGAAGGCAGATATGTTTATTTTGGAATTGTACTTATGCGGCACGTGCAGTGTGTGCTTTGCAAGCATGCAGTAATTTTCTGCCTTAGGAGCTCGTATTCAAAAGCAACTGGAAAGAGTTACATACTAAAGGAGCTGGTGCTGTGTGTACAAGTAGGAACTTGGATTTTGGCAGGTGGGAAGAGAAAGGCTCTTTTAAGTGTTTGAGGAAGCACTAAAGAAGATGCTACATCAAGTGCGGGGCACTTGCAGAACGCAATTTAAAAAAGTGAGTTGGGAAAAAAATGAAAAATTGGAAGAAAAGAGAGTAGAGATTAAGATGGGGTGAATTTGATCTGGGTTTTGAGGGCAAGTGTCAAAGATGTTTGTCAAGAAAACCCCTCTATGACATCAAGTCTTGAACTTTGTTTGCTCACAGAAATGGGTTCCTTTAGAATAAGGTTTTCTGCTTATTTAAAAGGGAGCCTGATACACCTTGACAGATACAGAGAATTTAAGTTTCATTTGAGAGGTCCCAGCTTCAAAAGCAGGGCAGCAACCAAGCCAGAGGAGAAAGCTGCAGATGAACATTATATTGGATCTCTGCTAACCAAATCACATCTCTGAAATACGGGTTATTCTTTTCTTGCTGTTGCTTTGAACTAGGATCCAGTTTAACATCAGATCAAGAGCAGTTACCTATTGGCAGGGATGCTAAGGGGTGGAAAGAGAAAGAATAAAGAGCTGGAGCAATGATTCCTTTACTGAGGCATTTTACTTGACATCATTGCTTCTCTACTCCCTATTTTAATTTCCTGTTACACCTGTTTAGCTGACTATGCCACCTACAAAAAAGAGACATTAATTTTATGAGTGTATCCAAACAGAGTCTGTGAGGTGTGTGCACAGTGCTGCAGGAAGCTCTTGCAGCAGATGCAAGGATACAGAGGCAGGATGGAGCACACAACCCAGCTTTGTTACCCACTCGTTATTTCCTAATTTGTGTGTACATAAAGCAGAGGCTTGAAGTCTATCTGCACTGAAAAACTTCAAAGTGAGGAAAAGTCATAAAAAATGTTTGTGGAGTAGAACATTGCCTAGGCACAACTTTTTAAGCAGATGTACTGAACACCATTAGGGCTGTGCTATGATGAGCTGCAAACATTTCAACTTTTCAAAATAAAAACATCATGGCTAATGTTATGCAAATTGCAACAATGCTGAGTAACTTTCAGCACCATCAAGGGCTTCTGCTTGGAAATGGAAACATCTGTGAAACTAAATTGGCAGAACTGGGTTGTTTTTATTTTTTTTAGAAAACAAATTTGTTCCACTTGCATTAGAAGGTAGCAAAAAAAAAAAAAGTAAAATAATGTTTTTCTTCAGTGGGTTTCCTCTGCTGAGCAACTGCGTCATTCGGGGGGACTGAGGCCATGGTTGGAAACTATGTCAAACATAAGGTCGAGCATTTCAAAGAATTTTCAAGGGAAGTTTGGAAGGATATCAAGAAGAGATTTTTATGCCACACAAGTGTCTTTTATTTTCACTTCTGGTCTCTGATGATGAGAAAAAGGGAAGAGACAGATATTATAGACATGTGTATTTTAAAACTTTGAATGATTCAAGCTGTCCTCTGTATTTTGTGGCTCAGATCAATTCTTGTTTTATCTTGCTGTATATTTTACTCTCAAACTGACTTGCATCTACATTTTGTTGTGCTGTGCTTTTTTTTATTGGCATATTGTTAGCAAATAGAGAAAGGATGAAAAATCTCCAGCAAAGACTTAAACATATTTTTGATTTTAGTATCCATTCCATGAAATAATTCCCCCGATGCAGAGGCCATGATAAAAAAAGGCATCTTTGCAATATTTCAGGCTGGGAGCTGCTTTTGATGTTGAGAATTTCAGCTCATATGTTTTATTTTCCTTATTGGCTGAAGATGTGCTTTGTGCTAATGAGGTTTGAGAATCATAATTTCATGCTCTGTCTCAAAGCAAGAAGCTGAGTTCTGTCTGTGTTGTGCCTGTTTATCTGTCAGTGCCATTAGGAACTTAACCCCTGACACAACAGTTGGTTTTGTGAGGAAGGAGGGTTCATTCAGGGTGCTGCTCCACCTAGAGTCACCTCCCCACTCCACCAGGACAATACCCACCTCCCTAAAATCTTTCTTTGTTCTTCTGTCGTGGTAGTGACATGCAGTGAAAAGAGGAAACACACAACCTTTCCATAGCACCTTCTTACTGATGCTTGACTGAGCACTGCTGCAGCTGTCTGCCTGCACATGAATGCCCAGTGGGGACTTTGCTTCCAAGGTCACAGAGGTGGACATGCAGAAACTTGGGCTGATGGCTGAGAATGTGTGGGAAACAGTTATGGGGTCCCTTAAAAGGAAATTACATTTTTTTTCCTGTTTTCCCCCATGTTATCCTGATGGTGAACCTACACTTGTCTTGTTTTGTACAGTACTGTTCTCAAACATAAAAACACAAAATATCTTCTGCAGAATTTTCTGTTGAAATTTCCAAGACCTAAAAGATGCTAGAGCTGACAATGGTTCTTTCTTCTTAGATATATGAAAGAACACTTTGAAGATCTTTTAATTCCACAAGTTACCAAGAACTTGTTATTTTTTTCAGCGCTTTCTCATTGCTGTACATCCTTCTGCTGCTGTACATCTGAACACATCCCTGCAGCTTTTTATCCCTCTAAGTCAAAACTGCTGCATATTTATCACAGGAAGAAGCTTATGCCTCAATTATAAAATCATGAATTACACTGCTTAGCTCTACTTCGGAAGCACCCAAAGAGCTCAAGTTTTGCTCTTTCTGCATTTCTAGAAACTGGTTTATTTTTCCTAAATAAATTGTCTTAATTATCATGTATGGAAAATGATTGATTGATTGATGTCAGCTTTGCCCCAAGAATGTAAAATACATTCAGTGATGGTGTGATGGCGCAGTGGCACTTATTGAATGTTTTTCTCTTAACAGCACAGAAATCAGCAGTTTATAATAAACTTCTGCCTGGATCATCAGCTGAAACAGATATCAGTGGGACTGTCCTCCATGAATTTGTCCAATTTGCCTTTTTGGAGACATTTTTAGATTCTATTATTTATGATAACAAGTTCCAGATTTTATCTGTATGCTGCATGGAAAGGTTTGTTCTTTAATTTGTTCCAAGCCCATTTTCTTTTATTGCCTTTACTTGGATACCATAAAAATCATGGAATGTCTTCTTTATTCATGATGCATCACTTATTTTTGTTTCTGTACTAATTCTCAAAACACATAAAGAGCAGCAGAAGATGTAACCTCCTTTTTCCCCCCTAAAGAAGCACAATATATGTTACTTTTAAATATGTCTTCTCCTGCTGAATTCTAAATATCTGACACAGTAGTTTTAATCCAAGTCATGTCCCTTTGACAACCTGAGCTGTACAGTTTAGGAGGAAGTACAGATATTAGCTAGTGTTTATTAGTTGTACAAAAAACTGACCAGCAATTCTGGAAACCAGAGAATAAATTATATACACAGGAAGTTTGAAACATACAGTTTCATAAGAAAGTTGAACCTACCAAATCCTCTTTCTAAAACCATGGCACATTCTGTGCTGTTTAACTCTTTTCAAAGTGCTGTGTGAGAACCTGACTTGCTGACAACAACAGCATTTCTCCCAGTCCTGGGCACTGTCAGTATTTTTGCCAATTGTTCATTTAAGAGCAAGATTAACTGAAAACTGGAATTGGCAATCAGCTCTCCATTTCTATTAATAAAAGAAAAAGAAACAAAAATCAATGACCAGACTCCTTGCTAAAAATGAGGAATAATATTTTTTGCTTCTGGAAAGAGTTGAAGGATATTGCCCAAAGCAAATAATTATTTAGTTGTTGGTTATTTGATTGAAAGATAATAAGTCTGCATTTGTTAATCACACTTTGCTGTTGCTAATGCCTTCTTTCTATTGGTCTCGCATTGCAGAGTGCCGATAGATTGATAAATTTTTGTCATTTACTTGTTTGGATTCATCCATGTAGACTGTTGCTATATCAAACTGTTATCACTTTTTTTGTTTTTAATGCATTCTGATTTATATTTGAAGCAGTACAAGAGTTTATTGGTAGCTTCACTATTTCTCTTTTTATAAGATACTGTAAGAAATTGTTACAAAATTTAAGTCAGACAGGTCTGGGTTTATATCTGGTTATAAAATAGAGCAGTAACAATCACTTGATATACTAGTCCCAACGTTAAGCAAGATATTCATTGTGATGCTGATCTGTAGTAAATTATTTTTCACTTCTTGTAAAACATGAATTCTACATAAGAAAACAGAAAGCCTTCCTTGAAAAGGGAATAATGCCTCAACCCTGCAAACCCCACTGAACACGAGCATATCCACAACTGTGTGAAAGGGGAAGCAGAAATGAGTGGTCCCACAGGAGACAAATGCAGCACAGGGCTCTGGAGTTTGTGCTGAATACCAGCAGCAGGAGTCTGCAGGTCTCTCTGGGGCTGCACCAGAGCATGTTCTTGGCTTGCTGAATATAAGGTAAACAGCTCTGAAAGCCACAAATGTTTAAGTCACTGGGTAACATCATTAGGTACTGGACACTATCTGTTGGATCTTCTACAAAAAAGAAATCCAAATGGAATTAATTAATAGAGCCAACAATCACCAAAGGTCTGACTTTGAAGGCCTTTCTGATATCTCTAGTTTCTTTTTAGTCCAAAGTCATCTTGATTTTGAGTGTGATACTTATTTTCCTTAGGAAACAGGTAAACTTAGTAGATAAAAGTGTCCTAACACTGAATGCCATGTTTATGTCTTCCTTGAACTATTAGTTCCATAGCAAACAGAAAAATAACATTCTTAAGCTTATTCCATTGGCTTGCAAGCAAACAATTAAAATATTTTACTAAATAATCCAAAGCTAAAGTAGAAGGAAGCAGTGCATGCAGTCACAAAAGAGTGGTGCATGCTCACACACGAAAACCAGTGTTACTTAACACCATATTATTGCAGCTAAGTAACATTAAAAATGCATCAAGTACTATATAGACAAGCAAAAAAAAATGGTGTCTCCTTACAGAACAATAACAAACCTGTGTAAATAAAAGTGATTATCTGAAAAAACTCTTAACTAAACATCACTTCTCTTGTATTTAGCAATACCTATGTGTGTATGTGCATGTGTGTGTACACTTATATATATACACACAGAGTCATGTATTTCCCCTGATTACCCTCATCTTGGTGCACACAATTTTCTGTGCACACAGAAGTCTCTTTTGTGCCCTCTTGGTCTCTTCCTGCATATTTTACTAAGTATTGGGCTAAGAAAAAAAAACCTAATTAGCAATGAAAGAGTTACTGTGAGGAAGAAACTGAATGCTGCAATGATGATTTTGATGTTATGCTTATCATACTTCTAGGGAGACACACGATTACTGAATTTCCAGAACATCCAGCAAATACCATGCAGTGAATAAGCATTTGGGTGTTTTGTTTTTTTTTTTTTTTTCAATTCAAAAAAGTTACACTGCACTTTGTGTAGAAAGCTTATAATAGAAACATGTTCTACTGATGTTGAAATTACATTTCTGAAACTGACTATATTAAGCCCTTTGCTGGAGAAGATTTATACAAATGCAACATTATTAAGTCATGATAAACAAAAAAGAGAACTTGAGGGGACATATGAAATATTTATGTACAAGCATTAAACAAGAGTAAAAAACCAGAAATAAATATATTTTTCTTCATATACCCTTTTCTTGGGTTTTTTAAATGCATGAAACCATACACTTGTTTCATACACAGTACTTGAGGTACTTGGCTCTTTGGCTCTAGGAATAAAGCTTTTTATATTTTCTTTCTCAAACACTGTGAAGAAGACAAATATTTCTGTTTTCACTTGTAACAAGAATATAATTAATATTCAGGATCATCTTGAACTCTAGAGCATAAAAGACTTGAAACTGATTTACAATAATAATCTTAAGATCTCTGTGGAAATGAACTTTCCTTCTGTCCTCCCACTTTGGAGCTGTTGGATGAAAAATCCCCACACTGTCCTGTGGAAATTCTTCAGAAGGACAAATGGATGAAAAATGTGACAAAAGAACTTTTACAAAGTGCAAATGACTAAAATGAAGTTGGTCATCAACTCTATTATTCTCTAGTATAAGGTCTGAACATATGAGGAGGCTTTTAAAAACTTTCACAACTATTTCAGAAGGAATGGAGAGAAGACATCTTGTTCAGCTGTGTAGGCATAAACTGACCCCAGCCACTGCTTTGGGGTGTTTTTTCTGCCCATTTCTAGTTTCTTTGCCCCATGCAGAATTGTTCTGGATGCACAGTTGGCCCCAGAGAGACTTTAGAATAGATTTCTCATTTAGAACAAGTAGATAAGCTCACTTTTAGGTTTTTTTCAGACCAAATGAACATGGGTAGCTAGGAGGGAAGAGATAATTTTAGAGGAGACATGGAAGTTGTCGACTTGATGGATTGATTGGATGCCTTTGGCTTCCAGAGATAGGGAAAAACTTGTGGTCTGTGCAGATGGTTCAGCTCACAAAATACATTTACAGGTGAGGAAGGTATCATGAGTCTGTGTTGTATATTTTACTTTAAAATGCACGTAGAATCTGCAAGTCAATCTACGACATTATTTTTGTAGGATGAGAAACGTACTAGGCAGAGGCAGAATAATAAAATCAGAACTGTCTAAACCCGTATTTCTGTGACTCTTTTATCTTTCAGCCCTTTGGCTCAAGTCGAGTATAAGCATTAAAAGACATGCAAGAATATAAGCTGAGAGTTTATATTTTTAACATGCTCTGCTAATTTTTTTTTCAATTTTAAGTTGACTTTTTTCTCATAGAATTTCTTACTAACAATCATACTGTGCAAACCCCTGTCTGAGGGCATTGCCTGGATTCCAGCTATCACGTGATATTCACTTGTTTTGACACTCTTTGCTTCATCTGTCTGGTATCTGAGTGACAGTGACCACTCAGAAACAGTGCAAATGAGGTGAAAAATAAGCCTTTTACACTCTGAGAATGCCCTGTCCTTGCAGACCAGATGTGTCCCTTACGAGCCAACATTTCACTCGCACAGTGAAAGCCAGTGCAGCGCAGTTCATTGACGCTGTACATATTTTTAACCAGGCTATTACAGGCAATAACCACAGCCCCTTTTGCCCTTTGGTCTTACATACGAAGGCGGAAGATGATGGAAAATTGAATTAGGTCAAATATATGCACACTTTATAAGAATTCAGAACATGAGGATTCTCCTTAGTACATATTACATATGAAAGAAGCATTCTTTTCCACTGTAAATTAGTATGAGTTTGATGTAAGAAGCAGGACTGCAGGGAGTCTAGAAGTGTACTGTCCTCCTAGTCAAAATCCAAGCACATAACCTTGTGTCAAAATTAAAATATGCAAATATTTTCTGTGGAAGATTTGCAAAGATTCTCTTCAGGATTTTTTTTGTTGTTGTTGATGTTCTTTAAATGAGAAGGAAAGAAGCTTCAGTATTTCTTCAGAACTTCTAAAATAACACATGGGATCTGCAGAGTTGCTTCAGGGTTTGATAATGGCTTTAGGTGTTTTGACCTCCCCAGACCTCAAACTGTGACAACATACTGCAAATTTGCTGTTACTATTTATTGTTGGCAGGCAACACCTAGTGCAGAGCAAGTGTAATTAAGGTGTGCTGCAGTGCAGCAGAGGGAATGCTCTCCACTGCCTAAAGGAATTAATTCACCCTCATGTAAGGGAGATCAACTTTTACAGCTTGAGTAATGGCTTACTCTGGCTATGAGTAATAATTATCAGCCTTGATAAACTCTTGGGTACTGCCCATTAACATCAGCAGCCTTTCACAGATCTGGCATCACACTGCACTTGCCCACTGAGGGACACAGAGATGTGTGATAGGAAACATCCTTTTGGATCCACCTTGCGTGGATCACATCCCATACCATTTTCCACTCTGGAAGGCAGCTATAAATAAATAGAATGTAAGTACATCTGAGGGGTACCCATGGATATATAGGCTAGAAATTGATGAGAACCAAGGAGTTAATGCACTGATAATTTCAGTACCTGTCTGCAGATGCACTAAGCCTGAAAATGCTGTGGAAAAAAAAAAATTGCAGTAAGTGTGACCTAGGCATTAATTAAGACAGCCCTGTAATGACCTCCGATTCTCTTCTCTGCAAGAGAAGTTGGCAGGTTGCAGGACATATGCTGTCAGGACTGCCTAAACTGCTTTAAGGAGCATGCAGAGATAGGATGAAAGTGAATGGCTTGAAACTGACTGAGGGCAGGTTTAGATTGGATGTCAGGGAGAAATTCTTTCCTGTGAAGGTGATGAGGCACTGGAACAGGCTTCCCAGAGAAGATGTGGATGTCCCATCCCTGGAAGTGTTCAAGGCCAGGCTGGCTGGAGCTCTGAGCAACCTGGGATAGCGGAAGAGGTCCCTGGCCATGGCAGAGGGTTTGGAATAAGATGATCTTTAAACCATTCTATGATTCTGTGATCCATGAAATACCTGCCTCACTGCCCCTCATACACATTTAGGATTTCTGGCACCCTCACAGCAAAAGCATTTATATAGCCATGGGAACTAATCCAGCTACAGAGAAATCTTTCCCTTTCAAAATGATTTTTCAACCACAAGTACCTCTTGATCTACTTCACAACACCACTCTTAAAGGTACAAATTGGGTGAAAATGAGTGACCAATGGTTTTTGCCACCAAAGTGAGACATAAATCAAACATCTGCCACTGCCACACCCTCTTGTACAGTCTTCTGAAATCATGCTATGGCTCAGGGTACATGAAAAGAACAAAATATGATGCGGATTACTCATTTTGGTGAGGAAACCAACCAGCCATACCTGAAACACTACAAATGAGCACTCCAAGGTGTCCAAGGAAGAGGAGAGATAGCTCTGAGGAAAGAACAGATCTGCAGCAAATGGGACTGGCTGTGCTTCCTTGCTTCCTGTAAACACCGTTGCCAGAACGGTGATTTATTGGTTTGCTGTGTGAAACTCAAACAATGAGCACGAGAGACTCTTTTTCCATAGGAACTGCTCTAATGACCACCTTCATGACATGGGTGGATAGTATAGCAGCCAGGAACACAGCATCCTTTTTAAACAATGCAGACATTGGATGACTGATTTTTTTTTCCTTGACACTGTTTTGGAAACATAAACACAAGAGTAATTTTTCTGACATACTGCCAAGACAGCTCCAGACTTCGAAAAGTTTTTAAGAAGTAAGGATGTCTTTTCCATGCTCTTCATTATATAACTTGCTCATAGATAAGTATCACAGAGAGCCATACAGCAAGAGAGCCAATTATAAGTTAAGGAGAAAAGTGACATTTTTGTGGAAAGAGAGAAAAAGAAAAGGTGATTTATTGTCTTGGGGTGAATATAGAAAAAGTGAGTTCCAGATAAATAGGGAGGAAAAAAACCCAATCACAAATTAAAAAGTGACTTCTGACCTCAGACTCAGAGAAAGGGACAGAAAGGGACTGGAAGAAATATCTGGATTGGACAGACTATACTGACTGGTGCTTTTTATTGTAACAACAACAAAAAAAAAATCTTAGTCCTTCTTAAAGATAAGAAAAGATCTATTATTCTAAACATGCTATGTGTCCAAAAGGTAGGACCCTTTGCTGAGGGTAAGCTAAATCATCAGTTCCTTTATTTCCTATGTTCTACAATGGAGGAGAAACTGTGTTTTCATCTCTTTGACTGTAAAACTACCTGAATGACAAAGCTCTAATGCTAACACATTTTAAGAGGCTGTCCTGAGCTTTGATTTGAAAGTGTTTGCACTGAGACCTCTTTTTGTGAGAGAAAAAAGGAGATGGAAAGCACCAAATATCAAATTCTCCTTTCGAGCCTTTTTATTTGAAGTTGTCATAGACATTAAAGATGTTGATGAATCAGTTCTTCAAATGCCTTTTCTTTTCACGGGGTGTAATTTCTGTCAAAAGCAGGAATACGCACAAGAAATACCATTTTTTTCAGGCAGCTCATTTATTTAGCATGGTCTGCAAGGCATAATGCCTACAGGATGTTGCTCAGAAAGAAAAGTTAGTCTTCTTTAGGACTTAAAATGAATACTGTTTCTTAAGGTTACAGAATCAAGTCAGAAGTACACACCTTCAACAGGGTTTATGGTGAGTCAGTTGTTTGGAAATGTATTTCCAAGAATCCTGAAATCTCGTCACAGCCAGGGAATACCACTACTGAGAACTGACTTGTATTTCTGATGTGCATCTTTACCCTGGAAACTCTGTAGGGATGAAGTGTGGAGAACCTATAAAAATTCTCACTGCACAACCTTTCCTTTTAAGAAAACCATAAGTAGTTGACAATTTCTGTGATCTTTACCTCAGAGTAGTGACCCTTCAGTACTGGGGAGCCCCTAGGATGTTGTTCCTTCATGTTAACATTCAGAGCGAGTGAAATTTTGACTTTTGGACTACAGTCTTTTAGACTATGCCAGGAGAGGGACTGAGGTTATGATAATTACCCATGTTTCTGAAGGATGTATTTTGTCCTTGGTATTGCTATCTAAACGCTATCAGTGCTTCTACCCATAAGCTTTACCTCTGTCAAAAGTGGATAAAATGCAGGGGAAAGTAAGATTTACGTTTTTAAAGGGAATGAAGGAAGTGAGGCCTGTTGTTCCAAGGACCTCCACAACTTGCTTATGTTTATTTGTTAGACTCTTTATTCAGTAGAGCACTGGACACCTGGGACCATGGAAAAGAAGAAGGACAGAAGTGGTCACAGCACCAAATGTGCCAGCGTTCAAGGAGTGTTTGGTTTGGACCACGCTCTAAGGCACATGGTGGGTTTCTTGGGGCTGTCCTGTATTTCCCTTCCAACGCAGGATATTCTATGATTTTATGATTAATTCTGAAGAAAGAACTGCAAGAAAGGGCACTACAATGGGATGAGAAGTACTCTTAGACAGTGGAACATTACAGTTTAAAGAGCCGCCACTGCTGCAAGAAACTACTTGGAGACAGATCCATCTCACTCTCTCTCCTTTAAGTTTTCACATTCTATCTCACCCAATAATTTTTAAAATACTTTGTAAAAAGCTAAGACTCAGAGCACCTTTAACAATCATAATGGGGAAGGACAAGCATGGAAAAAAGTACGTATTTGATCCCTTCATGTTTAGCTGCACTGAACATCTTGTTTGCAGTGTGCATTTGCATTCTATACAGAGGAAAATTACATGGAATAAAGAAAGGAGAAAATATGAAAATTGCTCTGAGAGGCTTTACTCTAGTAAAACTCTTGAGAAGCCATCAATGGTAAAATTTGAAAAAAAAACAGACCTGAGCATGGCCACAGTCCAGCAAAGTAAATCAGTTTATGTGTAACGTTTCCATAAGATTGAAGACTGCAAATCCTACATAGCCAGAATGAAAATCCCACCCTGGAAGCAGCACACATTTCATACATGGTAGCAGATAACTAACTGTAATCAGTCACAAACAGGGCATTCAGCACAGTCTTGCTTCGAGGTGAGATTCCTTCTTCTGTTGCCAAGACAACTCAATAGATGCTAATGGTGTAAGTTTATTTGGCAGTGCTCCTCTATACCACACTGTGGATATTAATAGGGGGCCTTCAGGCATTCATAAAACATTTAAATTTTTTATTTTTGCCATTTTTTAAAGCAGGCATAATATACACATAGGTATAAAATGAACACTGCTGTCCAGGGAAAATTAATAGTACTCTAAAGGAAGGAAAATGATGGTAATAAAAATAAGTGTATAGATCAAGTGAGCGATGGAGTCTGGACCAGAGTGTCCCAGAGAGGCAGGAAAGTATTTTGTCTTTATGCTTTTTCTTTGTGTAGACTCTCAGTTGCTGGGACACTGACTTGCTATGCAACAAAAGGATTGTCTTAATATACCGCTGTTTCCTCACTTAGCAATACCCCTGGAATTATTCCACCTTTGAGCAGAGGGTAGAAATTCAATGATAAGTGATTAAAAACACTTGCAAAAAATTTGACGCATCACCTTGCGTCACCTTGCATGTTCTGCACAATAAGCAGCTGAGTCTCACAAAAGCTTTTAAGACTTCAAGTGCCCAAGCCCAATTCTCATGTTTACAAAAGTCAAAATAAGCCAGCAAACCCACAGAAACACCACCTAGCAACTGGTCTTGTTGATTCGGAGCTTCCCCAAGGCCTCTTGCTTGACAGTGCCCTTGAGACCAGACAGTGGGATGGTGGGGAGATTGCTCAGCCTGTTCAAAGAGCCTGCAGCTGCCCCAGCACAGCTCGATGTTCCCTGGGGAACCTCCCTGTCTCTGGCTGTCCACTGCCATGCTCAGCAGGCACCCAATTGTGTTTGGACGTGAGCTGCCACAGCCGGACACACGGCAACTGGAGTGTTGAATATCAGAGGCTGGGCTGTTTTTTTCCCAGAAGGCAAGAAAGACATTCAGAAAAGCATGAAGTGTCTCTTTGCAATCTAATCATCCTCTGAAACTCAGCAGCTGATCGTGTTTTTGTACTACTGCTAATTCCTTCCATGAAAAAATTCTTTCCAGGAAGTACCAACATCTCCTGTCAGATAGCGAAGTGTTGCCAGTTGTTGTCATAGCCAGTGTTGCCAGCACCAGTTGCCCCAGGTGCTCTTGCCAGCAGGCCCCTGTAGGAAAGAGCACAGACCCCAGTGCATGTTGGCTTTGGCTGCCCTCTGGCAGAGAAGCCCCCCGGGGCACAGGTCGCTGGGGCAGGAGACGGGCACCAGCACTGCCAGGGCTCGGGGGGTGGCAGGTCTGCTTCAGCGGGGACTCTGCCACACCTGCTGATTTCAGTGCTCCGCGGGTCCCAGGGGTCAGAGCAGCATTCCTGCCCTGGCCCACTCGCTCCTTGTCTGTGTCACAGCCCCGGGTTTAGCATGGCCGGGGACATTAGCATTAGTTATGGGACATATCCCAAAGAGGCTGTGCCAGCTTCCGTGGAAGGCCCTGTGCCCCTCCATGCCCATGGGGGCTCCTTCTGCTGCCCTGAGCAGGCAGAGCACAGGAGAATCTGCTTATTGTTTTAACTGTTCCTAAAGTTCCTGTTGGGCTGTCTGAGACACTCGGGCCAAGGGATTCCTTCCAACCCGGGGCACTTTAGGTGGGCTGGGGGTGGCCCCAGGGTACATGGCAGTGTGTCCCAGGGCCCTTTGTGACGCGGTGCCGCACAGTCACCGTGGGACAGAACAGGACAGGGTGTCCCAGGGCCCTTTGTGACACGGTGCAGCATGGTCACTGCAGGACAGAACAGGACAGGGCCCTTTGTGACACGTGGTGACATAGCTGCCAGTGGCGATGTGGCAACGCCACAGTGCTCGGTGCACGTGACGGGACAGGACAGGCGTGAGCGGTGCTGTGAGGAGCCCCCGCACAGCCAGCTCGTTCTCTGCTGACCCGCAGCTGTTCCGAGGCGTTACTCCTGCGGCTGGCCTCGCGGCCAGACTGCGGCACTCGGTGACTCGGACCTTTCCCGAGGCATCTCCCATTCCCACGGCTGCTGCTATTGAGGCCAGACCGTGGGAAGTGGTGACCTGAGTCATTCACGAGGAGTCTCCTGTCATTGCGTCAGGAGCCCTCGAGACCATACTGCAGGACTTGCTGTCCTGTTGCCTTCTTGCGTCTTCCCTAACGCAGGTGCCTTCCAGGAACTACTGCAGGACTTGCGGACTCGGAGCTTTTCCGAGGCATCTCTCCTGCAAGTAGACATGAATCCAGTCAATGACAGGGAACAGACACCCCCACTTGTGCCCAAGCTGGCCTGGGTGCAGGAAGAGGAAGAAGACCCTGGAGCTGCCACAGCTCAGCAGTCTGAACTAGTGGAGCAGTTCCAGCCGCTGCAGGATGGTGAGTGGCAGAGCTGGGCCACAGGGCTGCTGCCTGCAGCCAGTTTGGCCACACCACATCCCATCGCATCCCATCGCATCCCAGCCCAGCCCAGCCTAGCTCAGCCCAGCCCAGCCCCTTGTCCACAAGGGGACAGTCCCTCTCCTGGCATGTCCATGGACAGGACGGAACAGGGTCTGGGGCTGCCCCCCTGGCGGCCGTGCTCCATCCCCTGGGCATCCCGGGGCTGTCCCTGCCTGGGGAGCGCAGGGCTGGGCTGTGTTCTCCGGCCTCTCCCGCAGCCCCTCAGCTCTGGCTGCGCTCACTCTTTGCCAGATGCAGCCATGGACCGGACACAAGAGCAGGACCGTGCCCGCGGCCCCTTCCACAGAGCAGCACAGGTACCTGCAGCCATCCCTACCTGGGCGCTGCACTTGGAACACTCCATGGAACGTCCCTCTCTTGCTGCCCTTCATTCTCCTGATGATTTGCAAATTCATCAAGTGCATTTGGCAGGAAGAGACCAGTGTCATGGGCACTGGGTCCATGGAAAACACGGATGTCTGCAACACCGATGCCAGTACCTCCATGCTGGATTTGCTTATTAATAAGGGTGTCCCCAGTCCAGAGCAAGTAAGCAACCTGTGGCTAGGGTTTGATCCTCCCAGGAACTGCATGGCCTCCCAAGCCATGCCTGCTGGTTACTTTAAGCCTTTGCGGCCATCCCAGTGTGGTGGGAAGGGAAATGGCTCTCAGGGGAACATTACTCCCTCTGGCAGCTTCCAACTCTCCCTGGGCCTTTGCCAGGTGCCCGCCATGGTGAGGTACATCCACCAGTGGCTCATGGCCAATGAGTCTGACGAGCACAAGCTGGACAGGGCCCTGCTGGAGCTGACAGAGGCACACCCTACTGATGTGGTGATGAGTCTCCTGCGCGTGGCCCCATCATGTGACAGGTATGGGGCCCACCTGCCCAGAGGGCTCAGGGTTCACCAGCCCATCACCCTGTGGAGCTTGTCTCGGATATCTGACAAACAGAGACTTCCAGGGCCCTCTGGCTCCTCCATTTCCCAGCCCCGGCATATCAGCCCCTGAGCCTGCTGCCATGCTCCCTCCCTGCCCCTCAGGTGCCTGTCCCCACAGGGGTGGGCTGCCTGGGTGCTGCCAGCGAGGGGCAGTGGGCACTGGCAGGGCTGACAGCCAGCTCAGGTCCCTGCAGCTGCCCAGGCCACGGAAAAGTGGCTGAGACCCCCTGACACAGAGTTCTGACCCCACAGAGCTGCAACAACCATGTGGACAACAATCATGTCCTCGTCCAGGACAGCGGAGCTGGTGCTGCTGCTCCTCAATGTGCTGGGGCACTGGCCAGAGCACAGAACATGCACCTCTGATGGGGATAACACGGCCGTCTTTGCCCTGGCTGTGAGTTTCTGGAACTGGTCTTTTGCTTGCCTTCCAGGTGGCCTCTCCAGCAGCTCTTCATCCTCTTCCCACCCTGCAAGTCCCTGCCTCAGGCACTGGGCGGAAACCTGGGCTTGGGGAAGGTTCAGGGGCACCAGGCCCAGTGCTCCTCCTGCATCTCCCCTTGCCTCTCCCTCCCACGCTCGGGCCCTGCCACATGGACACCTGGGCACTGAGCACTGTCTCGGTGTGCTTTGTCCTTTGCAGGCAACTGTGGTGATGTGGAAGATCCTCCAGGTGCCCTGCTGGCCACAAGAAGTGATGGTGTATTTCCCTCGCCTCTTTGTGTATCTGCTCTTCCAAGTGTTCTTCACCACAGAACAGATGCCAGAGAAGGTTGATACTTTCTGGAAGGGATGCCAGAAGGAACACCGCCTTCCCACCGAGCCCAACAGGTGCTCCATCCCAGTCATCCTGTCCTTCCCATGCCCCCAGGGCAGGAGCCAGTGCTCCCAGCATGACCTGGGCGTTGCTCTGCACACAGNGCGTGACCTGGGTGTTGCTCTGCACACAGGTTTGCAGTGCAGAGCATGAAGGCCCTGCTTTGCCGACTGTGGGATGACAATAAGGTGGTGGCTGTGGAGCGCAAGCATGTCTGGGACACACTGCTGTGTCCTGACACCCAGCACTATGCAGTGGGTCTGCTGGCCAGGTGAGATCCCCTTCTCCCCGCTGCCCCTGGCATTTGTGCCCTGTGCCCAGCGTGCCCCACACAGTCCCCCGTGGTTGTGGGCGAGAGGG
>VXAC01008213.1:262368-275114 GCA_013399225.1 Rhipidura dahli | reverse complement strand
CCCCCCTTTATACTGATAACGATACCTTTACCGATAGCGAACCCCCCCATACCGACCCCCCCCTCACCGATAGCGATCCCGCCTTACCGATAAAGGTCCCCCCTCGCCGATACCGATCCCCCCTCACCGATAACGATGCCGTCCCGGGAGCCGCACATGAACATGGAGGCAGTTTTGGAGGGCAGGAGGAAGTGCCTGATAGCCAGGAACGGGGACAGGCGGCCTCTCCTCTGCGGCGAGGGCACGGCGAGGTGGTTGGGGCTGGAGCCGCGGCTGTCCCGGGAGGAGCCGAGCCGGGATTCGGGAGCGGGGGAAGGCGAGCGCTGCCGGGAGCGCGGCACGGCCTTGGCCAGCTCCGGCTTCTTGATGAGCACCCACTCGTACTTCTCTGCCTCGGGGCGCACCTGGGCGGCGGGACACCCCCGGTGAGCCCTGTCCCTGTCCCTGGGCAGCGGGACACCCCCGGTGAGCCCTGTCCCTGTCCCTGGGGCAGCGGGACACCCCCGGTGAGCCCTGTCCCTGGGCAGCAGGACACCCCCAGTGAGCCCTGTCCCTGTCCCTGGGCAGCAGGACACCCCTGCTGAGCCCTGTCCTCGTCCCTGGGCAGCGGGACACCCCCGGTGAGCCCTGTCCCTGTCCCTGGGCAGCGGGACACCCCTGCTGAGCCCTGTTCCTGTCCCTGGGGCACCTCGCCGCCGCTGGGGAAAGTGCTGCTGCTGCTCAGGGGGCTGGGGCCAAGCGCCGCGTCCGGGGCTGGAGCTGGGACAAGGAATGGACAGGGTGTCCTGGCAGGACAGTAATGAAGGGACAGACCCAGACATAAACCGTGACTTACAGTGAACACAAAGCACTCCCCTGTCCCAAAAAAGCCCGACGTGGCGCCGCTCTTGTTCCTTTCGCTCCAGTCGGAGGAGAGAAACGCCCCACACACCTCGGGAGAGAGCACAGGGAGCCGTCAGGGGATGGGCCGGGGGCAGAGCCAGCCCCGGGAGCACCGAGCACCGCCCCGGGCTCAGCAGGGCAGGGGCTCTGCCCCACGCCCCGGGAATCAGAGCCAAATCCTGCCCTGCCCTGCCCTGCCCATCCCTGGTGCCCACCTAGCCCCAGTGCCCAAGGCTGACCCTGCTGTGGGCACCCCTGACCTGACCATGGCTGGAGGGGCCCTGCCGAGGGCTGGGAACTGCTGCCTGTCCTTGGCACAGCCGAGGGATAACAGGAGCTAAAACCTGTAGCAAACAAGGTTTTTTGGGGCACCTTCCCTTGCCTGCACCAGGCCCTGGGGGTAGCAGATGTTCATCTCTACACCACTGACGTGTCAGACTGGGGACATCAGCACTGTTGGTCAGCAGATCTTTGGGAGGCCTGAGCAATTCACAGAACTTTCCTCCACTGTGGGATGAATAGTGGAGAGAGAAATTCGGGGTTTGTGAGGCACTCAGAGTGCCGGGGCAGAGCCCTGGCTCAGGGGCCTTTGCAGTTATGTCAGCAGGAGCTGTCCTTGTTTCTCCTCCGTTTCCCTTGTGCGGCTGCTCTGCAGTCAGAGACAGAACCTTGCCTTTGGTGCTTTGAAAGCGAGTCCTGGCTCAGCCAAGGATCTGCTGCCTTCAGGAGAGTCTGCTCAGCAAGGATCTGTCAGTTAGTCTGTATTTGCAATTAAAGTCCCACTCGGGGCCTCTCTCCCTCTCACCCACCCCTCCGTGTGTCCTGGGGGCCAGAGGTGCAGTTTGTTCTGTCCTGGGAGCTGGGACAGACCCATGGCAGGGCAGGACAGGGACCACACAGCCCGTGGCTGCTCCAAGAGGCGCCTGTGGGGTCACCCGCGCTGTCCCCTTCCCAGCCCTACATGGGAGATGCTCACCTCCCCCTCAGTGGTTTTGATGAGCAGCACCGTGGGTTCGTAGCCTTCACAGCACGTGTAGAACCTGCAGAGATGCACAAGGGGGTCAAGGCTGGGGGCAGCTGGAGCCCTGGGCAGGGTGTGCTGGCTGTCCCCGGGTGCTCACGGCGTGCCTGGCACAGCGTGGCACTCGGGGACAACCCCGCATGGCACAGCCACAAGGCCCCGTGTGCCCCGGGCAGTGCCCAGCTGTCAGTGGCCATCGGGCCCAGCCTCTGCCCTCTCCCCTGAGCCACACTCAGGAGCCTGAATCGAGCCCGGGAGGGTCCCCAGCCGCCCCCGGATGTGCCCTGGTCGCTGTGCTGGCTCCTGTCTCCAGCACCGAGCCCTGCCCGGGTTTCCCTGTACGCCCGACCCGCCCGGCCCCGCGGGGCAGGGGAGGCTTCACCTCTGCAGGCTGCAGCCGTTCTCGGAGGTGGAGAAGAGCAGCAGCGGGGGGAACAGGGAGAAGCGCTCGGGGATCCAGGACCAGACGAGGCGCATCTCCTGCGCCGTGACGGTGCTGGAGCTGAAGTTCTGCATGTCCACGGCCAGGTGGAAGGACGGCCTGCGAGGGGAGGGACGTCAGGCCGGGCTGGGGACCCCTCCGCTTTTCGGGGCACAGCCCCCGCTGCGGGGTTTGTGCTGCTCTCTGCACCGCGGGCTTTCTGCCGACACCCCCGGCTCCGGCCGTGCCGTGACCCCTGACAGGGTCCCCCGAGGAGCTGGGAGGGCCCGGCACAGCCGCAGCTGCGGGAGGGGCCCGGAGCTGCCCCCGGAGGTTCTCCGCAGGAACTGGCATTTTGTCAGCTCGGCCCCGGGACTGGGGAACGCAGAGCTCTCCTCACCTTCTCTGCACCACGGTGATGCCCCTCTCCATCAGCGCCTTCCTGTTGGCCATCTGGAGAAGCCAGATCTCCTTGCGGGAGAACAGCCGGATGCCAAAGGCTCTCTCCAGGAGCTGCTCGACGCTCACGTGCTCGGAGATGTTCCTGACGAAGGCCTGCAGTTCCGCCTTGACGTCGGAGCCCTGGAGCCCGGCCGGGGTCACCGAGAGGCGGAACTGCTTCAGCAGAGCCAGGGCGATGCGGTACAGGACCTTCTGGCCCTCCAGCAGGAACACGTCCAGAACCCGCACGGCGTAGCCGAAGGGCAGCCCGGGAAAGAGCCACGACAGCCACTCCGAGTAGACCTCGAGGACGTTCTCGGCGGCGCCGGCGATGAGCTTGTGAGCTGCCGGGCAGTGCTTGCTGGCCAGGTCCCCAAAGGTCATGCAGGAGGCCTGGTGGGCCAGGAAGGACTGGTCGATGTAGGCGGCGTGGGGAGCGTTGCTGGCGATGAGGCGCGAGAGGCTCTCAAAGCACTGGGCTTCGTCCTCGCTGTAGTGCAGCAGCAGCGCCGCCAGCGCCGGCACCAGGGGGCTGTGGGTGATGTCGGGGAACAGGGCGCCCACGCAGACGAGGATCTTCTTGAGGGCGGTGACCCCGTGCGGGCTGAGGCAGTAGGTGGGCATGGGGCAGCCCTCCAGGAACTCGGGCAGAGGGTGGGAGCTCACGCTGGGCTTCCCGAAGAGCCGGCCGGCCACGTCCCTGTACACGAGCGCGTCGGGGGTGACGAGGCGGCAGGAGACCTGCTGGATGAGCCGGGGGTAGAGGCGGGCCCGGCCCGCGTGGCTCCCAGCCCAGCAGCCTTCCCTCGCCAGCCTCTTCAGCTCCTTTGGGGGCCTGCTCAGGACGTCCCGCGGGATCTCCGCCGGCTGCTGCGGCTCGGGCATCTTGTCCCAGTCCACGAACTGCCCGCAGTCCGGGCCAGACGAGGTGTCGATGTCCCAGGTGTCGGCCTCGGATGTGACCACGATGGTGACCGGGGATGAGCCCAGCACCTCTGCAGGACAAAGACCTTTTATTGAGCACCTTTCACCGCCCCACCGACAGCGTTTCAGCCTGGCTGAGGGCGCTCTGCAGTCTCACGGCCACGTCCTGGATTTCTTTACTCTCCCCTGCACAGGGAAGGGTTTCGGGCTGTGCCCTCTCCCGCTCCCATGGGCTCAGGGCCCTGGTGAAGTGTGGGGCCAGGTCCCAAATGGCTGCTGAGCCCCTGAGAAGACTTCTGGGGACAGAAGGGGACCCTCGGGAGAGGCTCTCGCTCAAAGCCTCGTGGCAGGGCTCGGGCAGCCGCCGGCCCGGCGCTGGGAAGAGCAGAGCCTGAGCTCCTCCTAGAGAGCCGGGAGCGGTATTTCCCCGAGGCTGCTGGAGCGCTCGATGGAAACCCCGCAGGGACACGGGAGCTCTGCTGGGCACTGATTAACGGGCGGGGATAGAGTCAATTAGCGCACTCATTAACTCTCGGATGGTTTTATCGTGCATGCGCTCAGTTGCTGGGTGACTCAAGGATGGATTCGCAGTGAGCCAAGGGGACACGGGGGGACAGCACGGGGTGGCACATCGGGAGGATCCTGACGTCCGGGCTGGCTCCGGCTCTCGCTCTCCAGCTCAGTCTGGCGCTTGCCCAAGGTCAGCAGCAGCAGCGGATCGGGCTCAGCCTGGCTCAGGGCAGGAGCTGCTGGATCCGGGGCTGCTCGGCCCCACTCCCTGCCTGGACACAGCCTGACCCGAGCACAGTCACGGGGGCTCCTGGCCACAGAACAGGCTGAGATAACACCGGGGGTGAATCAGGGGCTGATTGCACCCGGCGATGCCCAAATTCACCTCGTCCTCTCCCCAGGCTGCTGCCCTGCCCGGGTACCGAGGAGCATCAGCCCGAGCCCGCCCGACCGCCGGTGCGCCGGCCCCGGGTGCTGAACGGAGGCTCCCGCTCTCCCCGTCCCGGGACGAGCCGGGGGGCTCGGGGCAGGAATTTGGGTCTGCCTCAGGCCCCCTGCTCTGCCGGCCGGGTCCCGGCACGGGCGGGCCCCGCTCGGCGCACTCACCTCGCCCGGTGCCCGCGTCCTCGCCCGCGGCCGGCTCGGCCATGGGGAAGGCGCCGGCCGCGCCCCCGGGGCAGCGGGGCAGGCTGAGCCCCACCCGCAGCATGGACGAGCCCGGCCACCCCTGCCGGCTCCCCTCCGGCCCCGCCACCCGCCCGCGCTTTTAAGGTGAGGGCGCTGGGGTTTATTTGGGGTAAATACAGCGAGGGGTGGAGCAGCTCCGCGCCCGCATCGCCCCTTCCTGCCCCGGTTCCGCGCCGAGCCCGGCCGGGGGCGGGGGGGCTGTAAACACCCCGCGAGCTGAGATACCATCAAACAGCAACCCGGGCACCACGTGAATCCTTTATTTCCCGAGGATAACCTTCACGTTCCCGCTCCGCGGTTCGCTCCCTTAGCAGCGCCCGGGGCAGGAGGTGCTGCGGGGCTCCGGCCCGTCCTTGAGCAGGGAACCCCGGCACAGCGAGCGGGACCGGCACCGCTTCCCGCTGGGGAGGCCCGGGGAGCCGCGAGAGGAGCTGCGAGCAGCGGGCATTTTTATAGGCACCGTAACATGCGAAAGGAGTTTTATTTGCCTTTAAAAGTCGGATTGTTTCTGTTGCGATAAGAGCAGCTGCAGGTTGTTCCTCGCCTGCCTCCCTGCCCGCAGGCTCTTCTGCCCCTGCAGCGCATCCCTGAGCATCCGCTGGCACCGCGGGCCCAGCAAGTCTCCCTGCGGACCCTCTCCTCTTCCTCACCTTCCCCGTGCTGTGCCAAGGTTCCTTGGGAGCGGTTCGGCTGTCCCGGGGCCCCTCCCCGCCTTTGCTCCTGGCAAGCCGGGAGCCCAGGGAGTGGGGGCGAGGGGCTGTGTCAGCAAAGACCCCCGGGGCAGTGTCGGGTGGGAGGGAGGCGAGGGGGTCTCCCAGTGGGAATTATCTCCTTATCCGGCCCCGGAGCCCGTCTGGGCGNCCGGCACAGCGAGCGGGACCGGCACCGCTTCCCGCTGGGGAGGCCCGGGGAGCCGCGAGAGGAGCTGCGAGCAGCGGGCATTTTTATAGGCACCGTAACATGCGAAAGGAGTTTTATTTGCCTTTAAAAGTCGGATTGTTTCTGTTGCGATAAGAGCAGCTGCAGGTTGTTCCTCGCCTGCCTCCCTGCCCGCAGGCTCTTCTGCCCCTGCAGCGCATCCCTGTGCATCCGCTGGCACCGCGGGCCCGGGGCATCTCCCAGCAAGTCTCCCTGCGGACCTTCTCCTCTTCCTCACCTTCCCCGTGCTGTGCCATGGTTCCTTGGGAGCAGCCCAGCTGTCCCGGGGCCCCTCCCCGCCTTTGCTCCTGGCAAGCCGGGAGCCCAGGGAGTGGGGGCGAGGGGCTGTGTCAGCAAAGACCCCCGGGGCAGTGTCGGGTGGGAGGGAGGCGAGGGGGTCTCCCAGTGGGAATTATCTCCTTATCCGGCCCCGGAGCCCGTCTGGGCGCCTGATGGGCGGCTCTGCTCCACAGGCTGCTCCCGAATGGGCAGTGACGCCCCCAGCCCCGCTCCTGGGGCCCGGGGGTCCCCACAGCGCGCCCCGCTCTGTTCCCCGGTGCCGAGGGGCCGCTCGTTCTCTCTCCAGCTTCCACCCTTTGCCCAGCTCTGCCAGCAGCGGCTCCCGCTGCCTTCCCGCGGCCCTTGGCGGCTGCCTTATCCTCATTTGCCTTTTCCAGGACAGCGGACGACTCTTCCTGCCAGCCCGAAGCAGCTCTGAAACCTCCGACACCCGCTCCGGAGATGGGAGATGGAAGTGAATTAGGGACAGGGCGAAAGGAAATGTCGCTTCATGCGTTTTTAATGGCGAAAAAATGAAATATGTAGAGGCCGTGGGGCTCCGGCTGAGCAGCGCAGCCGAAGGCCATGAATGTTTGATGGCCCCGGCTGCGGGAGCATCTCCGGCTGTGCGGAGAGCCCGGCGTGGGGACAGAGCCCACCCCGGGGGCTGCCGGGGCCGGCGGGGGGCTCAGAGCCCCTCAGGGCGCTGCTGGCACCCGGTCCCCGTGGGCAGGAGCGGGACGTGTCCCTACTGCCCAGCCCAGCGTGTCCCCAGCCCTGCCCAGCCTGCGGGACAGCAGACGGGAGCTGAGGGGTGCTTGGGGTGCTCAGCACCTCCCCAAAGCCGCCCCGAGCTTGGGGACTGGATNGAGGTGTTTTCATAACAGAAATGCCTGTTGAGAAATCCACGGCTGAGCAGTCGCGTGTCCCGTGCCTCCTGAGTGCTGTAACGCAGGAAAATGTCTTTGTGCAGTGTTGGCCGGTTGGGGAGAATGTAAACAGGTTTTTATTTTTACAGTATTTTGCCATTAGCATGGCTGACAAATTTCTTGCTTGTTGCTGAACCAAAAATAGAGCACAAAATCTAAAATAGAACACAAAAACCTGTGGGGAAAGATTAGAATCCAGCAATTACCATCTGTGAACTCTGCTCTGCTGAGCTGATCCTAAAGCTTCCACTGGTTCCTTTTTTTTTCAGTAATGAAAGTGAAATCTCTTGTTCTCCCCCTGCAGTGGGAGCCACCAGTGGGGTCTGTGTGCAGTGACTTTCTTGGCTGTGTCCCCTCTGTGCTCCTAAGGGTCAGTTAAATGCAGCGTTCTCCATGTGGGCGTTTTTGGGACTGGTGGGAGCCACACAGGTTCTGCGTCCATAATAAACAAAACCACCTTGGGCACAGACTTGGAATGATTCTCTTTTCACGTGTTTAAAGTGCCCAAAGAATTAATTCCTGGAGGAGAGAGGGGAGGAAAGAAGTAACAACAACGCAGCCTCGTTCCTCAGCTGGCAGCCAGGCTATGGGCAGCAGGGTGAATTCCCACCCCTCCCCTACTGTCTGTATGGGTCTGGTTTTCAGGGGTACAGGCAGAGATCACTCAGGGCCTGAACCTTGTGCCAGTGAATCCAACCTCTCTCTCTTGCCTGAGCCCGGGCTGTGTGGGTCCATAGGGAAGGGGCTTGGAAGGGCCCTGGAGGCATCTTGGAGGAGTCTTGTCAGGACCCTGGCAGAAGCACCAGGCAGGCTCTGGGTTTGGTGTTCAGGGAGATGTTGTGATTTATAAAAAGTGGGGTTTAGTCACTTTCAGATTTTTTTTTTTTCTTCTGTCAGACGTGTGCTTCCTTGAGCTGGATTCCGGTGCCCCGACACAGCGCCCAGGGAGAGGAGCTGCAGAGCTCTCTCTGTGCGGGGGATTTTCCAGCTGTGCTGCTCCATCCCACGGCCAGGAGATGTCCCCAGCTCCCCAGGATTCCTCCCGGAGCTGCGGCCCAAGGCCGGGGCTGTGCTCGGACACCCTTCAGTGTCAGCAGGGCCCTCCGGAGCCCTCCTGGCCCCGCTGTCCTCGGGCAGTGACCTCGTGCCCGGGGCTTTGGCCACGGAGGGATGCCCAGCAGATGTGGGCACTGGGCAGCATCAGAGCATCTCCTGGAGAACAACTCGATTAAAAACTCAATTAAAAACACCAAAACAGCCGCAACATTCAAATGTAGGTCTTGGTGTAATTAAAGTCATTGAGAATTTGAGAGATCCTAAAAACCCTCTCTGTTCTTGTGTTGTTTGTGGAAGTGCTTTGGGAAAGAGCAAGGAAAAGTTTTATAAATACAGCAAATCTGCCTCTTTAGGTGTTTTTGTACTATACATTGTATTTTATATATTTTATGTGTTGTCTATAAAGCTGTATCATACATAATCTATTGTATGGTATTATATATTCAAATAAATCTATATTTTGTATATTTTAGCATTAGTATTTGTTGTAACAATATTACAGTATTCCTTAGGGGGAGACATTGAAAATGCAGTTTGGGAGGGGTTTTATATTTTCACTGCTTCAAGGCCTGCGTTCGTTGTTCTTTGGACAGAGACCGTGCACAGGAGGTGCTGTGAAGAATCCAGGAACTGCCCTGGTGGGAGAAGAAGCAGCAGGGACAGGGACAGTCACAAAAGTGGATTTGTACCCAAAAATGCTCCATGCAGGTGCCGAAGGAACAGCATAATCCCTCTGTTGCAGCTGCTGCTGTAGCCCCTGCTCCATTCTGAGCTCACAGAGCTGCTCTGGGTTCAGCCAGGACTGGCAGTGAGCATGAGAGGTGAAATCCCCCGGGAAGCAGCAGATTCCAAGGGCTCCATCATCTGTGGGCTCCCACAGCCAGCCCCTGAGCCCCACCCCTTTGCTTTGGTCCTTGGTCACAGGCCCTCTTTTGAGGAAGAAACTAAATCAGTTAAAGACCAATCAGCTGATTTTTGGCAAATGGGAAAGCTCAGTCTGAGCAGAGCAGTGCTCAGCCATCCCTGAGGATGGGCCTGGGCTACATTCCTGGCTGGGCTGTGGGAAGGGAGCCTGGGAGTGCTGGGACAGGGGGGATGTGGCTGCCAGGGGCCCCGACAGGACCCCCAGGGCAGCAGAGGGCACAGGGCACAAGGATCAGGTCTGGGCAGAGGAAGAAACAGAGAGGATGACTGAAAAAGAGAAGGGAATGAAAAATTCCTGGTCCTGGATACAGTGGTCCAGTCCCTGTGGTGCCGAGGAGTTCACAGGAATTCTCACAGTGGTGGGAGGAGCCACTGGCTCTGTCACAATGGTTGGAGGAGCCACTGGCTCTGTCACAATGGTTGGAGGAGCCACTGGAGCTGTCACAATGGTTGGAGGAGCCACAGCGCCTCTCTCTGGGAGTGAGAGTGGCCCCAGGCCTTGTCCTGGTAGACTGGAGTAGTCCCAGAGCGTGTTGCAGGTGTTGCAGTAGCCCTCGGGCTGACCAGCAGCCGGGCAGTGCCGCAGCCATGGCCCACGAGGATGTGCGCTATTACCGGGGGCAGTACAAGAAGAGACTCCTGCCCCTGCTCAGGTCAGGGGCTCCTCCTCCCTCTTCTCCTGTCTCCCCATCCCTCCTTCCCCTTCCCTGGCAAACTCCCATCCCTTCTCTGCTCCTGCTGTACCTCTCTGTCCCAGCCCCGTCACTCCTTGGAGCCCCCCTGGCTGCTCTGGGGGTTCCCTGCAGGGGAGGGCTGGGGAGGCCATGCTGCCAGAGGGGCTCCAAGGTGAGGCTGGGGTTCTGTCAGCACACCTGGGACACAGCCCAGCTGCCAGAGCAATCCGGCATCCTGCCAGGAATGGGATCCAGAGGGTAAGCTGAGGAAATCTGTGGCAGGGAATTACGGGCAAGGGAAGAGGACTCCACGAACTCGTTTATCTGCCTCCTGAAGAAGATGAAAGAAGTGCGATTGATGGACAAGGTTGTGGAAGAGAAAGAGGAGGTGAGGAAGGTGGGAGGGTGCTGGGACATGGCTGGGAGGGCTGGTGGGGCTTTGGAGGGTGGCAGGAGCAGGTAGGGAGTGGCTGTGGCTGTGGCAGCTGCATCACCCTTGCTCTGGTGCTGCCAGGCCTTCATGGAGAGGATGGAGGCCCTGGCGGGGCAGTGGAGAGACCTTCACGCCAGGAGGGCACAGCTGAAAGCCCACGTGGCGAGGTCTGGGAGCACCGTGAAGGTATGACCAGCACACCTGGCACTCCTGGCACACCTGGCACTCCTGGCATTCCTGGCACACTGCCCCTGCTCAGCCACAGCACCAACTCCTCTCCCTTGGGAAGAGCCTTGGATCAGCACTTCCGGCCAAGCCTTCCCTGAGCTGGAGCTGTGAGGAGCAGGGATTTGTACCCTGGGTAGGAGAGAGCTTGTCCTGTGCCCTGTGATCTCCTGAGGGCCCCAAACGTCCCCGGGGAAGGGTCTCAGCCTTGTCCCCACTGTGGACCCCCAGCGATGCTCCAGGGACAGGGAGCAGGAGGTCTAAAGTGCACAGCCCCATCCCAGGTGGTTCTCCCAGGCCAAAGGGGCAGTGCAAGAGGGCTGGCCCTGGGGAACAGAGGGGAAATGGTCCCGGGGTGCTGCAGTGCCAGGGGCTCCTCTCTGGAGGTGTCTCCTCGCAGTGCCCGAGTGACCCATCTCCACCTTCCCATGCCTTCCTTCCCCTCTGGCTGTGCGTGGTGGCGGGAAAACTTCATCAGGAGAACGAAAGGCTGCGGACCCAAGCTCTGAAGAAAGCCAAAGAAGAGAAAGAGAAGAACACAAAAAAGGAGAGTGAGCTCTTGGAGGCTAAGAGGGAACTGGAAGCCCTCACAAAACAGCACCAGAAACTCTCCAAAAAATTGCTGAAGTACTCCCTGTTCAAGAGGTACCTGGAGAATGTGGTGGAAAATTCACAGGTGAGCTTGGACATGGCTCAAGGGGGCCCTACCTGGGTGTTAACTAGAGGAGATGAGGCAAGGCCAGGGAAATCAACACCCGAGACCCAGAGACTCCAGGAGGTGGGAAGGGTTCCCTTGCCGTCAAGGTGAGTCACAGGGAGCAGGGTCAGGAGAGGAGAACGAGAGCAGATGACAGATTGAGAAAACTGAACAAAAACCATGGGAATGGGGGAAGCTCAGGGCTGAGGAGATCAGGGCCCCCTTGGTGTCACCACTGCAAGTCACAGTGGTGACTGGTGGTTTGGGAGAGCTGCCCAGAAGTGGGAGCCAGGCAGTGCCAGGAAAGCTGTGCCTTGCCTCCAGGCTGGTGGGACATCTCTCCATGATCCCTGGTGCTCCTGCTGCCTCGCAGGGCCTGGGGACGTGGAGCTGTTGTATTTCACCCTGGCACGGCTCCCCTGGGGCAGAGCTGTGACATTGGCCCTGCAGCAGTGCCAGGCCCAGGCCTGGCATTGTGGATGCCATTGCCCAGGGAATGTGGCCATGCTCGGGGACCAGCAGGCACAATGGACAAGGGGACATCTTCCAGCTGCAGAGGCTTTGGGATCCCAGTGAGGGCAGGGCAGGGGGGCACTGATGCCAGGATCCTGTGCTGCAGTTTCGGGACATCGAGGACATCATTGCCTTCTACAAGGCGCTGGTGAGGACGCGCAAGGATGTGGTGCAGTCCCGGTGGGGACACCGGCAGCTGACAGAGCAGGCTGCGGTCCTGCTGCAGCAGCTCAGGGCCCAGAGGGAAGCAGAGATGCTGCAGTGCAGGAACGAGCTGCTGCGGCTCAGAGAGTCTCTCGGCCAGGCTCAGAGTGACATCGTGCACTGGGTGAGGAGCTGCGGGCTGGGCAGGGCGCTCTCCCCGGCCTGGCTGCGGCAGCATTGGCCGCTGGCTCCTCCAAGTGCCTGGGACTCGTGGCAGGGCCCGGCAGCAGAGTTTGTGGTGGGTGGAGATGCCTGATCCCATCTCACGGGGCTGCAGAGGAGGACAGAGCCCAGGTGTGGGGCAGCTCTGCCATCAGAAGAGCTGGGAAGCAGCAGCTCTGGGTGGGTGACAGTGGCAGTGCTGCTGCGGGGGAGGGGATGGGGACAGGATGAGCGCTGCAGGAGCTGGAAAACATCTGGGCTGGTTCCTGCTCCCACCACACCAGGCTGAAGCACCTCCAGCCCAGCCCCGGTCAAGGCTGGGTTCCTCCCATCCAGCATGAGAGTGGAAGTCTGGGGTCCCCAAGCCAGGGTCCCGGTGCTGAAGCAGCTTTGCTGGGACGTGTCTCATGTCCCCCAGGAGGGTCGCTGGGCTGAGCTCCAGGACAGGGCTGCCAGGAAAGCCATGGAGCTGAAGTCCCTCAACATGGCCATCCACAGCCTCTTCCAGGCCGCCAGCACGCGGCTCCAGCCAAAGGGCAAGGTGGCAGCTGGGGAGAGCCACAGGCAGCTGGACATGGTAAAGGCAGAGCACAGCCCCGCTCCCGGCCCAGGAAAAGCAGCAGGAATGGTTCTCCCAAAGACAGGGGACAGCCCCAGGCCCAGCAGAGCCTCCCTTCTCCCCTGGGGTCCCTGGGCACAGGGGATGGTGGGGACACTTGGGAAATCTGTCCCTTCCCGGAAGGTGGAGCAGGGAGTGGGGCTGTGTGGGGGCAGAAGGAGTGGGAGCCAGGAAGGGACAGGGGTGTAGGGATGTGGGATGTGGGGATGTGGGGGGTGTGGGGGTGT
>VXAC01008213.1:213805-262241 GCA_013399225.1 Rhipidura dahli | reverse complement strand
GATGTGGGGTGTGGGGATGCACATCCAGCCGTGGCCGAGGTTTCATTCCCCCACAGAGGCCCATTCTGGTGCTGCAGACCCAGCAAGGCCCTACTGTCCTGTCACTCAGCTTGGGGACATCTGCCCTCCAGGAGGGACAGGCTCCCCTCTGCCTCCTGTTCCCAGTCCTGCCCTTACCCTGCCATCTCCCTTTCCTACCCCAGATCCAGCAGTTTATCCACGACCTCCATGACTTCACGGAGGACATGAAAAGCCGCAGCCAACCCCAGTGAGGCCCTGCCCTGCCTGCAGGGCAAGGACGGGACAAGAGAACCCCACAGATACTGCAGACTGACAAAAATAGCAAATCTTTTAAAGCATCTCTTCATGTCATGCAGACCTTCCCTGCTCCTCTGGGAGCCCAAACACTCAGCAGCAGGAGGGAGTGAGGTCTGCGTAATTCTCAGGGGTCCCAGGGGTCTCACCGGCAGTGCCACCAAGAGCTGCTGCCTGCTCTGGACAAGTCAGCTCCTGACTCATCCCAGAGCGCAGAGGATGCTGTGCCTTTGTGCCCTCACGTCTCCTCTCAGCTGTGACATTTCCCACCCCTCCTGAGAGGTGACTCAGCTGTCCCCTCCCCGGCCACCCACGGCCACCCCATCATCACCTGCCTGGATGCCTCTCAGTGGTGGCTGGTGGCAGCAGCTGGTGTTACAGGAGCAGCTCTACCCCTGTGAGGGACAGCTGGGGACCGGTGGAGGACACTGAGGGACCAAAAGTGCAGTGTGGGTCAGAGCCAGAAACGGAAGGGTTGGGGATCTTGCCACAGCAGCAAGTGCTGCTCTGGGCTTTTCAGGGAACTCCAAAGTCCCGGCTGACCCTTTGGGATCAGGTTTCTGTTCCTCTTTGCCCGCCCTGCTGGGACACAGCTGAGCCATCTCCGAAACAGGTCCCAGGTGGGAACACACCCACGGAGCTTCCAACAGACATTTATTGGTTTGGGTCGAGATCAGTGCACATGAACCGGTGTCACCTGGGCACCCTTTCCAGCAGTTCCAGCAGTTCCATGTGCCCAGGGGAGCAGCCTGAGCCCTTCTCCAGGAGCAGCCACAGGGACACAGCTGGGACACACAGATATCAGCAACCAGGAGTCCTCAGGAACCATCCCATGGACACTCCCAGGGTGGTGCAGGGCTGAGGAGGAGACCATCATCGGTGACCACAGCGTGTCCTAGGTGGTGGAGCAGGATGTTCTCCCAACAGCAGCTCCAGGTGCTTTTTATCCCTGGGTCTGGGTGTGGATGCTCCAGTTCTGTGCTGTGGGCTCCCTGCTGCTGTCACAACTCTCAGGCTGAGCAGGGGTGGGCCGTGGTGTCTGTGCTGCCGTGGGGGACATGGGGCAGGACCTGCCCAGCCAGCATGGGAGCCTCGGTGCTGCTGCTGTGGGGGAATTGTGGACAATGATGGACATTGGGTCTCTTGGAGGAGAGCGGGGAGTGGACTCTGGCTGCAGACCTGGGGAGCAAAGGCAAGAGGTGGGAAATCAGGAATTACAGCCATGGGATCATCCTGTACCTCCTTTCTCCAGTGGCCATGGAGCCAACCCAGCACCCACTGCCCCTGGGGGAACTCCTGCTGCCCCTGGCCACAGTGAAATCTCCTCTGGGGTGAGATGAATCCTCCCACAGAGCCACAGCCCTCTGGACCTCTGTCCCCATCACCCTCCCCTCGCACAGAGCTTGTCCCACACGGGGTTAGTCAGGTGCTGCAGCTCTGTGCTTGTCACCCTCTGGGGAAAGCCCACCCCAAGCTGTTTAGGCCTTGCTGGCCCTGTGTGTCCCCCCAAATCCCAGCTTTGGCAGCAGTGCTGTGGGGCAGAGCCATCCACAGGGCAGGGAGGCAACCAGAGCCAGGCACAGCTGCTCCAGTGGGGATCCCACCCCCACCTCTGCCAGGTCACTGCAGCTCTCCCTGGGCCAAGCTGGGGAGCCCACACCAGCACTGGCAAGCAGCTCCTTTGTGGGTCTGCCATTCCCACAGAATTTGGGATGAGTTCTGTCCTGATCCACTGGCATATGGATGGGAACTGCCCGGTTGGCTCAGCAGCCGCAGGGCTGTGCTGTGCCAGTGACACAACCCCCTGGGCAACCCCCAAAATCATAGCACATCCCTGTGGGGTTGTCCAGGAAGAACCAGCTCCAAGGAAGCCCCTCCCACCCATTCCAGGTTCCCCAGAACTGCCCCTACCATGGCATGTCCTGTGCCAGGGGCTGGCAGTGCCCTACATGATGGAGCAGGCGAAGCCACAGCACTCCTTGAGCAGGGTCAGGCCTGTCTTGCTCATGTAGGGAGCAGAGGTTTGCTGTCCCCTCGATGTCATCTTCTTCTCTCGGACAGGAGCTGCAGGCAGAGCAATCCAGGTCTGCCTGGGAACAGGGCACAGCCCGGGGCTGGTGCTCAGAGCTCCTCTGGGGCTGCTGCTGACCCCGAGAGCCACAACCCCTGCACCACAGGACACTGCCATGGGTGCTCTGGGGTGTCCCCGGGGCTGGGAATGCCTCTCATGGCCCTGGGGAGGTGACAGAGCATAGCGTGGCTGTCATCAGAGGACGTGCTGTCCGTCCTGCACCCACCTGAGGCAATGTTAAAGGGTCAGAGGAAGTCTGTCAGCTCTAAAAAACCCATCCCATTCTCCTAAGCTGGGAAATGCCAGGAGGGAAATGGATTCCTCACTCCTGTTCCAATTCCAGATGTTCCAGCGATGTGATCTCAATCACCAGCATCCCCCAATTCCACTTCCCCACCGTCCCCACAGTCCCAATCAAATCTTGGAGACAGAGTGCTTGGGAAATGGGAGAAATGTCAGGGAGGCTCAGTGCAAGGAATGAACCCCATCAGCAGCTACCTGCTCTCTGGAGGTAGCTTTTGGAGAGCTTGCTCTGCAGGAACTCAGCCATTTCCTTGTCTTCTTCTCTTTCCCTGTGACAAAGAACTCGGTTTCTGCTCGGGAAAGGAGCAGTGAGGCCCCCAGGAGCTCTGGGGAGGCAGGACATGGCTCAGAGGATGGATTGCACTGTCCCCAGCACAAGGAATGGGTGACAGCAGCTACCTGAGCCTCTCAAACTCCACGTCATCCACCAGGAAGTCCCGCGTTTCCACCAGCTTGTGGATCTGCTGCACCAGCTCCTCTTCCCTCTGCTTCTCCTCATTGGACTTCTGGTCCTCTGCAGCACAGGGAGCACAGTTCACCCCCACAGGGAGCACAGTTCACCCCCACAGGGGCCACCCCCCCTGGCAGGCCAGCCCTGCTCTGTTCTGTCTGGCTCTGAGCATGTGGCCAAAGCCAACCCAAAGGAAGCAGCTGGATCCAGGCTGGAGCAGTGAGTGAATGCCTGGAGGACTCTGCCATCACTGAGAATTCCTGTCCTGTGTGCATTGGGATGGAATGGGATACAGTGGGATACATGGAGACAGCAGTCAGTGGGATAAGGAGTGGGAAACATCGGTGGGGAGCCACCCGAGGTGGGAACTCTGGCTGTTCATGCTGCTTAGTGCCAAGTGTGAATTCTCCAGCCAGCTCCAAAACCAGCCCAGCCCAGACTGGATCAAGCACGAGTCTTCCTTCAGCTAAATAAAAACACAGCACCATTGGCAGGATGGAGCCAGCCGGGTCTCAGCAGCTCCCAAACCAAAGACTGATTTGTAGCTGGGAGATCGATCCAGGTGCTGCCGGGTAGCAGGAGGAACCCCTCAGACCCATCCTGTTGTAAAACGTCCCCAGCAAGCGAAGGTGGTCCCGTGCAGCGAATGAATTCCCCGGCTCAGGGCGCTGCTCTGGCCCGGGGCTGGGCTCTCCCACCCCCGAATTAACGCAGAGTCACCTGGGCACTGACTCTGAGCAGCCGCCACCTGCCTGCTGGGGACAGGGCCACTTCAAGCGGCATTTGGCTGCCACACAAACGCCACCCATCAAGCTGTGCCCAAACACCGGCTATTTGGGGTTAATTAACAACCGCCATTTGCAGTTAATTAACAACCTGCTGTCATGAGGAAGAACCTGTCGGAGTTAAGGTCCCACGGGACAAACGCCGTACCTCTCTCCCCCCTGGTTGATGTCAGAGCCCATCGTGACCACGGTGATGATCTGAATCATTAAAGGCACCTTGGCTGGGGACATTTCAAGCCCCAGCCCTGGCTGGGCTCTGAGTAAGCACTGACGTGTTCCGGTCTTTATCCAAACCCAAGGCTGCCGTGGCTGCCTCACAAGAACAGGGATGCGCAGGATTTTTCCAGCTCAGACTGGTCTGAGTCAACTTATAAAGAAGACAAAGAGAGCAGGATTTCTGTTCCCAGCTGAGTCTGGGAGTGCTGAAAAGGCAAAAAATGAAAGCCCAAAACAGGAAGGAAAGCCAGACTCGTTTCTCCAGGAAGAGAAAAGACCAATTAATCTCTGCTCCGAGCCATGAGGGAAAGTCCTGGTTTAGGTGTTTGAATTAAAAGCACCCCCCCTTCTGCTTCCTCCAAAGGGGTACCTCCAGGGTGTGGTGGGACAATGACTCCTTTTGGGGTGTTCCCTGGGGTCCCACTGTGCCGGGATTCTCTGTCACCTCCCTCAGCTCCCATCCTCTCCTGTACCAGATGCTCCTCAAGGAATTGTGTTTTCTCTGCAGTTTCCCCTGGGATTCCCTGGCAGAACTGACGGCAGGGAAACTCCCAGGGGGTGGGTCTTGGGGAGGCTTAGGGAGCCCCATTTGTGGATTCTGGCTCTGGAAGAACAGCAGCTTCCCTGGGAGCATCCCGGGGTGGGAGCCCTTCGGGAGCTGCTGGTATTTCCCGGCTGCAGCAGGGTGGGGCTCTCCGAAGCTCCCCGAAGCCTTACCGGGCAGGGACAGGAGTTTTTGAAGCTCCGTTTTCAGCCGGCTGATTTCCTTACAAAGCTGGATGTCATCCATCCTGCGGAGACACAAACGGAACCCCTGAGGGAAAAAACTGGGAGAGGAGAGGTTCCAAAGCCCCGGAGCAACACCTAGCCAGTGCCTGCGGCGGGGATCCCAAATTTCCCTTTGTTTTCCTTGGCAAACCAAGGGAGAAACCAAACAAGGGGTTAAGGAAACACAAGAGCTGCGAGTTTTGACAGCACCTGAGAGGATCAGGTACCGTTGCCATGGAAAGCCTTTACGAAGTACACTTTTGATGATTTCCAAAAATCCTTTTCAACAACGAGTTCAGGGGGAACTGTGCCTCCGAGGGGCTCCAAACCTCTGAAGCAGCTCCCAGCTTCCACTCACGCTGGGTTTCCCCAGGGAGTCCCAGGCTGTGGGGTCCCTCAGTGCAGGGACCAGTCACGTCCCAAAGGCTGCACATGAGGTGCCACAGCCCAGGAAATGTCACCTTTGCCAAAATCCCAGTAGCTGCTGGGCTGGCAGGGTGGGATCTGAGGACTGGGCAAACTACGGCCCTTTAGTGATATTGAAAAGCCTAATCAACCCAAACTCTGGATGTTAGTCAGGTCTTCTCCTCCAAACACATAAAATCTCCTGACAGACCCACGGAAAATGTCCTTTATCCCCCCAAGTGCTGGTGGGCACCATTGCAACACGGGGGCTGTTTGAGTGACTTAGATCTGAAACCCCTGGGAAATTTTACTCCAAAACTTCTTTGATTTTTGAGATGGACCCTAAGGAAAATCCTCCCCTCCTCACCAGGCTGCAAAGGCTGTGCTGGGAGTGGAGAGTGGGATGCAGGGATGGGATGCAGGGTGGCACCAGGCACTGGCGCCAGACCAGTTCCAGCATGTCCTGGTGGCCCCAGGGGATGGAGGAGGAAAAGGGGAGGTGGGAGGATGACCAATACTTCAAACTGGGGGGAGCAAACTGTGGTTATGTGGCTGCTCAGCAGCTGCAGACCCTGGTGCTGGGGCAAATCAAGACCTTTGTCCTGAGGCAAAGCCAGACGTCCCTGCTGGGGCAAATCTCCACAGAGCAGCCCCAAAGCACCAAACTCCAGGTCCCTGCCCAAGCCCAGCCCAAGAGCCTCACACTGAGAAAGAGCATGGACTACCTGGGAGCATCTGGTGCCGGTGGGATGTGGACACACTTGAGGGGTCACACCTGTGTGATAAACTCTGCTTGAGCAGGATTTGGCTGCCTCAGACCTCCCCAGCCACAATGGCAGCTTTGTAGCAAGGAGCCACTCAGGAGGACAAGGCCAGAGAGTGCGAGAGGCTGCACTTCCAGCTGGGAAACAAGGTGGGAAGCAGCCTCAGCCCTGCTCATCCCCGGGGCTGGGCTGTGCTTGGCTGGGCAGGAGGAGGTGCTGGGGTGTCCCTGGGAGGGAGCAGAGCTGGGGAGGGGGACAGGGACTCACATGTAGCGCAGCTCCGACTCCCTGCGCACCAGGATCTCCCGAATCCGCTCAATCCTGAAGAGCTCTCCCTCGATGTCATCAATGGTGGTGGTGGAGTCGGCCATGGACACGATCTCATCCTCTGGAAAAGGAATGGGAACCTCCTTAGGCAGCAGGAGACCGGCAAGGACCTCAGGGCAGCCTTGGGGACAGCAGTCTATCCCCTGCTCCCAGCCCCTGTGCCGGGACAAAACCCTGCATTCCCAGGGGTCTCCCCCTCTCCCAACACCAGGAGGCCGAGGGAGCTGGAAATTGCTGGAGGGAAGAATGGGAATGTCCCTTTCTTTTTCCAGAGCCACGTCCAGCACAGAGAGCTGAGCCTGCCCAGCAGCCTCCTCCTGCATGGCCAGGAGCAAACCCTGGGCTCAGAGCTGAGGGGTCCCAGGCATGAAATTCCCTGTGCTGCTCCCCCTCCCTCACACGCTCGATGAACACCCCCCATCCTTCCCAGCTCTCTGGGACCCAGCAGGGCAGCCCAGCTCAGCTCCCTCACCCTCCACAGTGCTAGGATCACATCGGGGGAAACCGAGGCAGGGAAAGGGGGATCCCTTGCTCAGGGCAAGGGGCAGGAGCTTCCCACCAAAATGTGGGATAGAGTGGCTGTAATTTGTATTTTGGAGGGATGGACAGGGTGAAAGCCCATCCACCCCCATCCGTGGCTCTGACCAGCAGCTCTGCCTCCCGCTCTGTGACTCACGCACACAGATCCCACTCCTTTGCTCCAGACTGTCCCACGGATTTACTTGTGGGTGCTGTGTGGATCCCACAGTGGCTCCCAGCCAGTTTTATGGGAAGAGCTGAGGATTTGCTCCAGGCCAGTTCCCAACCCAGTCTGGCTCTCAGACACGACGCTGAGCCTGTGACCAGTGCCAGGCAGCAACACCTCCATCATATCCCGGCTAATCCGGCTCTCCGGGATGTGCTGGGGGCAAGGGGCTGCAGCAGAGCCAGGCTGTGGGAAAACATTCCAAACCCTTCCAAATACCACATCAGGGAAAAATCTGCTTCCCTTGAACCTTCACAGGGCACCTCTCCCCGCTGAGGTTTTGCCTTCCTGCAGCCCTGGGACTTTCCCCGTGCAGGGAGAGGGGAAAGCACAGCCCTGGAGTTGCTTCTGGAGGATTTTCCAGGCAGGGGTGATGGGAGATATCAGGGTATGGGGTCTGGGCATTCCAAACAGGATCCCGGCCATTGCTGAGGGTTACAGACAGGAAGAGACAAACTCTAAGGCATAAGACCAAACACTCTGCACTCTCTGTCCTCTCCCCATCACAGAACACTGCTCAGGAAATCATTCCCAGTGTGGGACATATTTCTAAGGCTTCCAGCAGGAAAGCTTTATTGTGGAAATCCAATGGTTTGGATTCGTATGAGTGATTTGGAAAAGAGTGTTCTGCTGTTTCTGGCTGGGAAACTCATGAGGATTTCTCAGAGATTGTCTCCCTCAGGCACCAAGGCCACCCTCAGCTGATGCCAGGGCATGACTCCTCACTCATTCCCTGTTCGGAGCTGTCGGGATGCTCCCAGGAGCCAGTGCTGGATCAGGACAGACGAATCCCTGGGCTGGGCAGGATGTGAGGCTGGATGAGCCCAGCTCCAGCAGCTCCTGCCCCGGGCTCTGCACAGCCCCCTCCCTCTGCCTCGTTTCCTGACGGGGTTGCCAAGGGACCGGCCTGTGGCTGCTACAGCATCAGATGTGGTTGCTAAGGGACCAGAGTGTGGTTGCTAGGGGACCGGGATGCTGAGGTCCCTCATCCCGAGCATCCTGGGGCTCTGCCACCCCGAAGCTCCTCTGGCGTGGAATATTTGGCTGCAGCTGCACCCAGCTGAGCAGCTGGGAATGGCCCAGGGACCGGCGGCAGATGTTGGCAAATGTGCAGGTGCCAGCACAGCTGGAGCTGCAGGGGGCACAGCTGGATGTGCCTGTGGGCAGCCGCTCCCCGGGGCTGTACCTCAGCTCAGCTATAGAGCTGTCACGAAAAGCCGCATTGCTGTGTCCCCTCTGTGACAAGGTGATAAGTGGCAGGTGACAAGGTTGGTGGCTGCCCAGGTGTGCCAATAAACACGGAGACAGAGAAAGCCGGAGCTTCCTGCAGCCTCCGTCCAAGGACACGCCGAGCAGCCCCGGCAGCACGGGGGAGGGGCTGGGCAGGGGCACTGTCACTCCTGGCCTGCCCGGTGAGGAATAACCCGGAATGTCGCCGATCCCTGCTGGCAGAATCATCTGGCTGAGGTTCCCAGACAGGTATTTCGCAGGGGGGAGTGCCAGGGTTTGGAACAGCTCGCAGCATCCCTTCTTCTCCCCCTCATCCCAGAATGTCGTCAGCACAACCATTCCAGGTGGGAGAGGTGAATCCTCGCCCGTGCAGGCAGAGGGAGGAGGTGGAAGAGCTGTGCTGCTTTCCCCCGCCTGGAGCAGGAGGCTGAGCTGTCATTCCAGCCCGTGGGCAGTGCCCACAAGAGCAGGAAAGCTCCTGGCTCAGCTCTGGGATGGCTCCCATCAGGTGTGACTGGCACCACCCTGCCCTCACACACACCTTGAAGCCACCTTCCTGGACACTTCCCAGGTCAGGAGTGTCCTGGGACGTGGGGACAGTGGGAAGGTCACAGCACAGCCTGACCAGGGCCACAGGGCTCAGCTGGAGGGTGACAGCCCTTGGCTGCACCTTCAGGTGCTGTGGTTGGGTCCTGGCACTCTGCATCCCCCAGAAATCCCAGGGAACTGTTCCCCAAAGCAGCCAGTGCTGGACAAGAAACTCTGACAGGACCTTCGTGTCCCTGGAGCTGCTGAATTCAGGGCAGAAACAGAGGGAGGGCAGTGCCAGGAGAAAACTCCTGGAAAATGAAGCCCATGAACACTGGGAGGGAGCACCTGGAGAAGGAGACACCCAAGGCAGGGTGTTCATTAAAGCTGTGATCAAGCTCACAATCCAAATCTCCCTCTGGGGACGGATGGGGATGGCCCCAGGTGTGACCACACTGCCCAGGGGTCCCTTTGCTCCCAGAGCTCTCCCACAGCAGCACAGCCACACACAGAAACCCCCACACACAGAAACCCCCCCACACAGAAACCCCCATACAAAAACCCCCCAGTGCCCGAGCCAAAGGGATCCCACCTGGCACCATTTCAATGTGGCCAACCAAGAATGGGGAGAAAGCTTTTCCTGAAATTTGGAGATGCTCTAACAACACCGAGCCCAGGGAGGGGCCTCCATTCATGAGGAGTGTAATGGCCAGAGACTTCCACTCCAGGAGGTTTGGGGAGAACATCTGGACAGCCAGCAACGAGCCTGGGGTGAGTCACAGCAGCCAACAGTGCAGGGTGAGTTTCAAGCAATTTTCTTCATGATTAAAGTTGGGAAATCGATTGACAGCCCACTGTGGAGGGGTCAGAGCTCTTTATCGGGGCACCATCCCAAATGGCCTCTTACTCAACCGTGTGCTTTCCTCTGCTCCAGAGAGCAGCAGGGACAGGGGACCTTCAGCCTGAACACCTGCAGGACAAGAGGCTCCAGGAAAACTCAGGGCTCCACAGGCTTGGGCTCAGTTTTCCTGGCTGGGAGCAAGCAGCAGAGCAGCATCCAAGCAGCAGACAGGGATTGCTGCCGTGCCTTCACCCATTCGAAGGTTCTCACCCGTCCCAAGGTTCCCAGGAGCTGGGAATTCACACAACTGCACCTGATCAGCAAAATCGCAGCCAGCACAGCCCTGCCCACAGACACCCACGGGAGATGTCCAGGCCATACCCAGCACCCTGAGCCCAGCCCCTGGGCCACCCCAATGTCACCCAGCTGCTGGAGCAGAGGACCCGGGTGATGAAGGTGCTCAGAGCCCCACGGGGGTGTAGGGGAGGGTCCACCCTGCCAGGAAAGGCACAAAGGAAACGGACCAAAACTTCCCACAACTCATCCAGGAGTTGAGCAGCTTCGTGAGCACCACACATCCCCCAGGCAGAACCCAGCAGGATGCTGGAGTTGGCTCTGTCCCTCCTCCCCTCCCTCTCCAGCTGCCTGTCGCTGCCCCACTGTGTGCAAGGGGCGAAGGGGGAGCAGAGAGGGGCAGGAAGGGGAGAGGTCGGAGGGGTGGCAGAGCAGAGGGATCGCAGGCGCCTCCCCTCCGCTCAGTTCAGCACTGCGACCCTTCCTCCCAGCCCAAGGTCGAGGGCTCTGCTCAAGGCAATTCCCCTGCTTGGCACCCCCCGCTCTTCTCGCCCCGGGTGCTGCTGGAGGAACTGGTCAGAGAGGGGCGAAGGCGGTGAAGGACAGGGCGAGCCCTCCAGGCTCCCGTCACAGTCTTGCCCACGGCCGGGCATGGCAGCGCAGCGGCGCCGTATCCAGCTGGGCAGCAGCGGCGGGATGTGACCCTGCTCCCCCGGTGTGTCCCGGGACATCCCCCCCTCCTCCCGCCCAGCCCTTTCTCCCCGTCGTTTCTCTCCCCCATCCATCCATCCATCCATCCATCCATCCATCCATCCATCCATCCATCCATCCATCCATCCACCCCTCCATCCCCGGGGGCGGGGGAAGTTGGGTTCGGGCGGTGCCGGTGCCGGTCCCGTCCCGCTCACCTGGCCCCGCGCCGGCCGGCGGCCACCGGGTGGATTCCATGGATCCGTACCGAGGAGAAGCGCGGCTGCCCTCCATCCGCAGCCCAGCGCGCTGTGCTCCGCCGGGGCGGGGGCTCCCGCCGCTCCCTCTACGCTGCTCCCGCCGCTCCACCGGGGCGGGGGCTCGCACCGATCCCACCGCTCCGACCCCACGGCTCCGCCGGGGCGGGGACTCCCGCCGCTCCCTTCCCTCTCCCGCCACTCCCGTCGTTCCCGCTGCTCCGATGCCGCCGCTCCGCCTGGGCGGGGGCTCGCACTGTTCCCACCGCTCCGCTTCCTCCCATCCCACCGCTCCGAGTCCTCCGCCTGCAGGCCCCGACCCCCCGCATTGCCACCCGGGGCATTCCCCGGACCCTTTCTGGCCGTTTCACGCCCCCAAATAGCAGCACCGGCACCGACAGCGGGGCCCGGGCACTGAAGGCGCCCGAGCTCTGCGGGACGCGGGGGTAGGACACGGGGTGCCGGGGGTGAGGCACAGCACGCAAGAGGCCCCCCCAAAAAACCTCTGCGAGGTGCGGAGCCAGAGCAGCTGCGTTTTTCAGTAGAAGCAACTTTTCTCCTTGGAAAAACCCAACAGCGAGAGTTTGAACAACGCTCCAAGGGCTGAAATCGAGCGCGGTAGCAGCACCTACCTTAGCAGGATCCGGGCGGTCTCTCCTCTCTCCGGCCAGCACAGCATTGACCGGGGCCACCTTGCTGAAGGCTGGGCCCAGCAAAGCAGCGAGGGAAGCGGGTGCGAGTTGCAAACCCTGCTGCTCACAGCGGTTTGTGCTCCCGGAGGATTCCCAGCTCGTGAGGGACACACCTCAACACCCGCTGTCCCAGCGCACACTGAGGGGTCCTCTGCTGGGACACTTATCTGTTGGGAGGTGCCTGTAGGTGACACTGATGTCCCCACGCACAGGTCCAAGGGCACAGGGACACCCCAGCCTGGCAAGGTGGCTCAGGGACACTTTGGGAAGTGCGGCTGGGCTGGAGAGCAGGGACATAGCAACGTAAGGGAGGGGTCTGGGGATCAGCGCCTGCCCAGAGCCAGCCCATGGGCTCTGCTCGCAGCAGCCTCACCTCCAGCCAGCGAAACACAAACCTGAGCAAAATCCGGGAATTCCCATCTCCAACAGCCAAAGAGGAGGTCCCGACTTTTGATCCAGACAAGTGATTTAAAACAGAACACAGGCCAGAGGAATGGTGTTCCATTATTTGAGGATAATTGTGAAACATAAACACGATGAGGAGGCAAAAATTAAGAGTCTCTGTGTAAAAACAGGGGGAAAAGACAGAACGTGGGAGCTGCTGCTCCAGGCTCGAAATGCAGCAGCAGCACCTTGCTCCAGAACTGCTCCGAAAATGCAGGAGCACTTCTCCCAGGAGCAGCACAAATCCACGAGGCTGTGGAGGTGGGGCTGTGAGGTGGAACGGTGATCCGTGACAAACGGGGAGTTCCAGGATCCCAGTGAATCGTTTAGGAACGCCTCGGGATTGTAAGGAACTGCCGGGCTCTCAGCTGGACAGGCAGAGCCCAGCTGAGGGACACCCCGGATTGGTTTGGGTGCTTGGATGTGCGAGGAAGGAGAGCCATGAAGTGGCTGCTCCTCAGCTCATCAGTGATGAGCACCCACCAGCCCTGGAACCAGCGGGGCTGCAATGACTCACCTTGTTTTGGTCGCTGAACAGCGCAGAGAAAATGAACCTGTAAACATTTTAATCAGTTCGTCAGGCAAGTGCTCTCCAGGATGACTTTCACTGTGAGCAGCCAGATCTCCTGGGGGCGGAACTTGAGTTTAATGCATTTTTATAGGCTCACTTTATCCCTAATAAAAGCACGGGAGTAAATCAGACAGTCCAGAGGCACCCACGGGGTCAGGATACAATTCGCACACCGTTGGATCTGCTGGATTGCATGGAATCGTCCTGGGCAAATCCATTGTGCACAGGGAAGTGCAAATCAGGGACGGGAGCAGCGTGTGCCCCACACCTGACAGGACTCTGGACTTCTTCCCTCACCCAGGTCCTCGAATTCTGGGGCTGAGGAGTTTCAATGGGATCTTCCCCCGCTCCTTCTTAGGGAGATGTGCTCATGCTGTGGGCAGGCAGGATTTAAGGGAATGCCCAAAACTGGACGTCAGTGTAATAATCTTGCACAATGAGGTTATTTAAAAAATGATTTTTAATCAATTAAACACATTTGGTGCTGATTTGGGGGGAGTTGCCCCTGTCCACAGCTCCAGGATGGACAGGAGCCTGTCATTCCAAGGCTTCTCTCTGCCAAACTGGAATCCAGCAGCTGCTGTTGTGCTGAGGCAGATGAAAAGGGCACAGCTCACGCAGGTAATCGGCTTCTAACGAGGGCAGCACTGGCAGCTGAAGCTGCAGCTGCATTTCAAACCGTTCCAGCTCTTTCTGTGCCTCTCACAAAGGCTCTGGGTGTGCTGCGTGCGGGGATGAGCCTGACTGCAGGCAGATCCCCCATTAACCAGCTTTGTTCCTCAGGTATTACATGATAATAAGGCCGGGAGAAATTCTTGATACTAAAATTGCTCCCCACTCGTGTTTGAATTCCTGTGAGAAGGTAACATCTTAATAAAAAGTTCCAGCTATTCTTGGCACGGGGACAATTCTATCTATAGAGGCGTTCCAGGAGAGCGCTCTGCTGGCACGGAGGATCGGTGCCAGGAAGAGAGGGAGCTAATTACCCTGAAAGCATCTGATGTACAGATAATGCGGGATCGATGCATCCACAGAAAGGAATTATCTCCAAGGAGCCCTTCCCTTGTCTCCAGCGCTTCCTGCAGAGCCCGCACCACGGCAGGGTGACACATTTGCATATGCCACATTAAAGATGCGTTTCCATAAATATTCCGCTTTTTGCAGCTGCCTGTCTCGGGGCTGTGAGCCACTCACGCAGATGTTATTGAAATCCATCCCTCTACTCAGGAATTATGCAATTGCTTGACCAAGGAATACCTGATAAACTGACAACATCTTTTGCTGTTGGCTGAAGGGACTCCAAGGCTCATGTAAACCCCATTTAAGATCTTTGAATGAGACCAGACCACCGATTTTTCATTGGTAAGTAAAACTTACCTCCAGGAGAGGGGCTGAAATCTCTGCCTTGGAGGTGAAGGCAGGGCAGGTGAGGCAGGTTTAACCCAGGAACGGGTTAAAAAGAGAGGGCTGGAAATCAGTGACTTCCAGCCGGGAATAACCTGGGATAACTCAGTGTGAAGGAGATCCTCTGGCACGAACCGAGTACTGCTCTCTGCCTGTGTACCCGTGCCCAGGTGTTGCCTTGGGAGTCCCCTGGCTAGTGAGGGAACAGGAATAAACTCCCCTTTCTGTCTGTGGGGTTGTGGCTGTCCCTGCCCGGCTATCCCTGCTCAGGATCCAGGCAGGATCAGCAGTGCCAAGCTGGATGGATCCCATCCCGCCCTCCGGTAATTCCCAGCCCCCAGCAGTGACACCAGTCGGGAGGCCCGGCTGCTTCCTGTCCCCTGGAATGCCGGGAGACACCTTCAATCACCACCAGGAAGTACCCAGGAGGGCTGGGACAGCCGCGGGCGCTGCTTCTGAGCACACCTGGAGGCTTTTCCCAGCAGATTCCGAGCAGTTGTGCACCCTGAAATCACAAAAGGCGACAAGGCAGATGGTCTGTAGCGAAACCTCCTTCTACAAATGAACCGGTTTTTTATTCACAGCCCTTATAAAGTGCAAAGAGTTCACAGCCGCCTGGAAGAGTTCCGTGTGCTGTCAGCACGTCAATAATTTCCATTTGCTTGTGTCACAGCTCGGGTCACAGCTGTCACTCACAGCCTCAGCTGCAGCTCTGGCAGCAACAATCCAAGTTTGTTTTTTGACTAAAAACTAATCTACATTCATTTCGGCCAATGTTCACCTGAAATATCCTTTTGGGATTTTGGAAGCAAAATCATCATGTTAAAAAGGAAAAATTACAAAAAAATGAGGAAGGCTATAAAATAAGAAAATAAGATTCATAATTTTTTTTCAAATAAAAATCTCTCCTATCAGATATAGCCTGTATATAGTTAGCACTTCAGAATTAACAGTGATTCCTGGATATTATCATTGCACCAGGTTCCCGTTCCACCCCACAGATTTAGGTACAGATTAGTTGATCCCATGCTGCTGTATCCAATCCCTGTTAAAGCTCTCATCCTTCATGGCCTTTACCAGCCAGTCCTTCTCGTTCTCCTCCTCAGAGTCGCTCATTTCACTGGAATCAGCAGCCAGGAGTCGAGAATAATTAATTTTCCTCTGCCGGGGCAGCCTGGATTGGACAATTAGGAAGAAGAGGATCCAGAGCCCGAGCCCCACACAGCTGGCCTGGAACAGCACCGCCAGCCCCCAGTGCTGCACCACAAACCCCCCCCCGAAGCTGCCCAGGCTGGCTCCCCCCGCCCAGAGCCCTCCGAGCAGGGAGTGCAGGGCGCGCTCCGTGCCCGGCGTGGCGATGTCCCCCGCCGTCCCCTCCAGCCGCCACCGCAGGGCCCCGCTGCTGAGGGCGGACAGCGCCTGCACGGGGAGCGCTGCCCACGGCGCCCGGAGCAGGGAATAGCTCAGGAGCTGCGCTGCCAGCGCACCCAGGCTCAGCACCACCGTCCTGCCGCCCGGCAGCGCCCGCAGCATCTGCCCCTTGAGGGGCTGAAGGGCCAGCTCTGCCAGCGGCCCCAGGGCCACCCAGAGCCCCATGAGGAGCTCGCTGCCGCCCTGGTCCTGCAGCTGCCACAGGAGGAAGTTGTGCCCGGCGGAGCTGGCAGCACCCACGAGGAACACGGTGCCCGCGAACAGCAGCGCCCGGCCGTCCCCCCACAGCAGGGCCAGCGCCTTGGCCAGCCTGGGGGCGCGGGCGCTTTTCCTGGGAATGTGGCCGGGAAAGAAGGCGCTGACAAGCAGTGCGAGCACCGCCAGGGCGGCGTAGCCGTAAAAGTGCACGGCAAGGCGGGGGATGGAGCGGCCGAGGAAGCAATCCAGCCGCTCCACCAGCACGGACACGCCGCAGGCTCCAGCGGCCGCGCCCGCGGAACTCCACAGCCAGAGCCTCCCGAACCTGTCCGTGGCGTCCACAAAGTCCAGGTACTCATAGACGCTCTCATCCATGGTCCATACCAGGGAAGTGGCCAACAGCTCCCAAGGCACCACAGCACCCAGGACCATGAGAAAAACCTGGTACTCTCTGTCCTGGGAGATGCTTTGCACTGCCTCGAAGTTGACATCTCGAGACTCCGAAAGGTTTTCAGACACGTAGGCATCTCCAGCAGTGGGAAGGGCTGTTTTAGACAAAGCTGGCTCAGTACTCTCAGCAGCATTTAGGCATTCCTCGGCATCATCAGCAAGATCTGTTGCAGCAGAACCCAGAGTTTCCTCCTGGAGTCCGGGGGAGGGAGGTCCGTGGGAAGCCGGCCTTTCTGGCTCCTGTGTCCGCCGATCAATGGCTCTCACTGTCCAGCCGGAGGGACCATCCAAGGAGCCACTTCCCTTCGGACTGCCAGGCCCTCTGCCACTTTCCTGAAGTGCATCTGTCGTGCCCAATAAACTCTGGAAGGTTAAAATGCCCAGAGCGGGCTTCCTGCTCGCTGCCGACACGTCAGCAGCTGTTATCCCCGTTCCTTTTGGCACAGCTCTCGTGTCCGTCACAGCACTGGATCTTAACGCTGTGTAACTGTTTGTGCCTGGGCTGGGCACCGGGCTGCTCATCGGGCTGGGCACCGCGGTGGGCACCGGGACGAGCAGAGTGGAAGGGAGCGCGGAGGGCAGGGAGCCGGGCAGGCCGAGCTGCCCGCCGCTGTCGCAGCCCGCGTCCCCCGTGTCCCCCGCGGGCGGGATAAGGGNGCGCCCTGCAGCAGCCGGAACAGCGCGGCCAGCGCCAGGGCCCGGCCCACGTCCCACCGCTCGCTCATGGCCCCCGCCGCATGTCCTCACCCGCTGCCGTCGCCGCCGCTCCCCCTGGCCCCGTTCCGGGACGAGTGACCGCACCGGCGGCTCCGACCCGGCCGCACCTGCCCCGCCCCGGGGGGATGGCGGGGGCGCAGCGACGTCTGCCGGCCGGGCCGGGACGGGAACGGGAACGGCACCGGCACGGGAATAGCCTGGCCAGGGGATGGCCCGGTTCCGACACGGGAATGGCCCGACGCATCCACGTCCCGCAGGATCCCGGGATGGCTCGGGCTGGAAGGCGCCGCAGCGAGCACCCGGCCCCGCGCAAGCCGGGGAGCGGCGGCTGCTGTTCCGTGGGCTCGGAGGGGCCAGCGCGGGGCTCGCCCTCATCCCGGCCGGCCCAGGCGCGGGGAACGCGGACCGGAACCACATGGCCCGGAATTGTGTCCAGGTGGTTCTGGAATGTTCCCAGTGAGGGGAACTCTACACTCTCTCTGGACAGTCTGTTCAGGGCTCGGTCACTGCACAGGGAAGAAATCGCAGATCGTGTTCAGGTGGAACTGTGGGGCATTCTTCCCCAGCCACGTGCAAACACACAACAACAACCAGCTGGCAGTTTCAGCTTGGATTTGTCTTAATTTCCTTCAACTGCCATTGCACCCTCTGGTACAGGTCATCCAGGACACCTATACAAATAATTTATCATCCATCTACACAATTTACAGCTGTACAGAACAAGCTCTGGACACACAGCCCACACTCCAGCCCAGCTCAAAGCCTCTTGGCTTTCTGAGCATTTTCTTTGTGTGTACAAACCCCACAGTGAAGCCCCGAAGAGGCAGAGGGTGCAGAGCCACTGGTCACTCTGAAAGCCCCACATTACCCCAACAACAACAGCTGCTTGTGCAGGGCATTCCTGACCCATCTGTGATCCTCCTGCCTCCCCTCAGCTCCCTCCAGGGACAGTGTCTGCTGCCCCAGTCTGGCACAGGGGAGCACCAACAATGTTTGTTTGGGTCGTGAGGTGAAAACCAGCACTGGAGAGCTGAATTCTGCTGCTGAGATATTGCAGGGATGTGACTCCTGTGCGGGATTTTAAGGCTTGAGGACTCTGCTTGGCTCTGCGGGGAGTGAGGGGCTACATCTGCCAGCATTCCAATGGAGACTCCTTGGGAAATGGCCAAGGAGTCTCCATTGAGTCATGCCCAGCGTGCTCTTCCAACTGTTGGTGCAGCTTTGGGGTTAAACATTTCATGAGACTGGAGGATTTCCCACTGCTGAAGATGCTGCTGGAAGCTCTAGAGCTGCTGTGCCCCAGGAGTGCATCAGGGGCTGTTTTGGGTGGCATTTGGAGTGGGAGTGAATAAACCTTTGGCTTGGGAACAGGAAGGGACAATTCCTGCTGTGCCAGGAGTGGGAATAGGGCTGCCCTGTGCTGGCTGGCAAAGGCAGGGACCAGGGAAGTCTGAGGGTGGGACCCCAAAGCCTTCGGCATGTGTTAGAAACAGAGGTGAGATTTCCGTGGGCCCAAGCAGCCAAGAAAAGCCACAAGATCAGGGCAGCTCAGCTGAGGGGAAACTGCTCCAGTACCCCAGACTGGGATAACTGGGGTGGGCTCTTTGTTCCAGGTGGACAAACAAAAGGGATGTTCCAGAGGTGCCACTCCCCGGGGCTGGGCAGGCCTAGCATAGGCAGGGCAGAGGGAAGGGTTTGTCCTCAGCCATGGGGCTAAGGAAGGATTTGCCAGTGCCACTGAAGCACCTGTAAAAGGCAGCCCAGGGAATGAGTTACCTGGGAGCCAGGAGAATACAAAAAATCATAGTGTCATAGAAGGGATGTCCCCAAAAGTGCCCCTGGAGACATTCCAGAAACCACAGATCACAATCTGGAGGCTCCTAACACACATCCGATTTCATCCATTACTCCACTCAGCCACAAACTGAGATGAGGACAGAGTCCTCCTCATGATTATCCTAAGCACTGGGTCATTCTGAGCTGGTGGAAGCAGGAGCTGTTCCTGGGATGTACAACCACAGCAAGGCCACCAGTGCTCATGGGGCTCCAGATGAGATGGCCAGAGGCTATGCAGCGAAGCCACAGAGAAACCCCAGGTGATCTCCAAGGCACGGCTCAGGTGTCATAGAGCTGCTGCAGCCTCATTATCAGCTCCATGGAGGTCTCTTCTTCCAGCAGAACCACTCACAGTCAAACGCCTCCCACAGCCTGGGCAGCCTGAGCAATCCTTGCCCTGCTCCTCACTGCCAGATACCGCACCAGGTTTCCCTGTTCCACACCTTCCATCGTCACCCCGTGCTCCCTTTGGACCAGCAGCAGGTTTTCACTGCCTTCCTTACACGGAAGCTGCACTGAACACAGATGCTCCTCCTTGAGGGGAGGGATACCACAAGCTGTCCTAAACCAGTCTGGGGAATTTGGGCTGCTTTGCCCAGATGTGACACCCTGGGCCAGAATGAGGAGTTTTCCGTGCAGAACCCGACGGGCAGGCCCTGATCCCTGCTGGGCTGTGAAACATCTCCAAAATAAATTTTGCTGCTGCCAGCTGCCCCGGGATCGCCAGCACAGCCAGCACGACCTCACAGGGACTTCCTGAGTCTTCCTGAATGGAGGAGCTCAAAGCTTTCCCCTGATCTGTGCAAAAGGTTAAAGCTCAATCCTGCAGTGTGGCTGTGCCCTTGGCTGTCAGCCACGGTCACACTGTCACCAGCAGGGCTTGGCTGTCCCCTCCGAGCTTCTCCACCTCTGCTGGGGCAGCTCTTCACACCACTGCCTTCTGAAGTCACCACTGGTGGCTTTTAGTGTGTTTTCTTTCCCCATGTCCTCTCATGACCCCGTGTCATAACTCACACCACCTTTTTCCCGTTTCCTTCACTGGATGACTCCTGCAAAAGTGTTGATGGGCAGCAGCAGAGACTTGGGCAGGTATTTCACAAGCCCCACGTCTTCTGCTTCGTGAGGGCTGCATTTCATGGTCCTTGTCCTCTGCAGGCAGTAGCTGGGCTCGAGGCAGGGAGACACCTCCAGGCTGGAAGAGCACAAGAACACATTTACTGCATGTTCAAACCCCAGCTCTCTGCACTGCCTGCTCAGAGAGGGCTCTCTCATTGCCGGCTGCTTTTGTGCTCCTTTCAGCTGGGTTTGGCTGCAGAGATGAGCTGCTGCACATTAGTGTTTGACACAAACCCAGTGTCCTGGGCCTGGCCCAGTGTGAAGCTCAGGAATTCACAGTTTATGTTGGCTGGACCTTGAACCATCAGCACATCCCATGTCACTGCTCCAGGCACACTAATCCCTGCCATTCCACTGGGCTGGATCCTCTCCCCTGCCTGCATGTGCTGGAGTCCCCCAGGTGAGGGATGCAGCCTGTGCACAGAGCAGCAGCATCATGAGATAATCCATAATCCAGGAGAGCCAAGCCCTGCTCGTCCCTGGAGGTTTGTCCCTGGTTTTCTGCTGTCTCACTGACAGCACCTTTTGTGTAAAGAACTGTTTTGTTCCTCACACCATCACCCAAAACCACAAATGTGGGAGAGCCCTGCTGTGCCCAGGTTTGCCTGTGGGGTTTTTGTCACGTACAAGGGTCAGGACTCCGTGCAAACAGGAGGGGATGCAGGGAGGTGTGCAGGGCTTGGCACCCAGGGGGTTCTCACCCGATCACGTCCCTGTAGGTTCTCCTGCTGTCCTTGTCCAGCCGCACTGTGAAGGGTCTCTGCTCTGGGCTCCTAATCTTGATATTCCGTGTTTTTAACCTGTTTGCCACAGCCTGGATGGGGAGAGGAGGGGGAGCCTGCCAAGGGTATCCCTTTCACACCTCCCTGGGCTGGTGTGAAAGGGACAGAAAATGACATTTCTCTGGTTTTATTCTTTAACCCCAGATGTGATATAAGGCAAATCCTTTCTCTGTATTCACAACCTCGCTGTGCTTTGTAGGAACAAACACTCCAAACTGGCAGTCCCTGCACAGGCTGTGAGTTTGGGGTGTCTGCTGTGGGGCAAGGTCTGTGCTCTGTGGCCATGGAGAATCCCTGTGGGCAGTGGGGCTGCAGCACCTCGGTGTTCCCAAAAGCAGGTGAGAATGGGCAAAACGTGCTGGCTCAAAACACCAGTGGGGAGACAGAGGGTCCAGGGCCCAAGTGACCAAGGCATAGCAATGTTTAATGCCACCCAAACTGCAGCGGCACATTGCCAGCAGGGAGGGCACTGACCAGCAGGGAGGACACTGACCAGCAGGGAGGGCATCTGGAGCCTTGGCTAAAACATCCAGATTTTCCCAAGGAAAATAATTGCAAAACACCCTCTGAGCAGCGGGGCCCCAAAACCTGCTCCCCCCCACGGTTGCCCTGTCCCTGCTGTTGCTGGGGCTTTGGCCCTGCGGGGCCTGGGGACCCCCTGGGTACTCACTGAGAAGGACCGTCCTGCCAGGTTGCTGCTCCTGACAATTTCGGTGATGGTCACGCTCAGCCAGCCCCGCTCTGTGACAGAAGCAGAGGGTTGGTCTGGGGCCACGGCACAACCTTGGCTCAGCTTTCCAGGGGCCCCTGCCCCACGTTTGGGCGCCCTGGCTGTGGACACACGGGACAGCAGGAAAGGGTGCTCCAGCAGCTCCACAGGTAGAGGAATCGTGTGGAACCATGCTCGGGGTGGAAAACTCAGAGGCTGCGCTAAGGGCAGGGTGAAGAAGGAAGGCTGGAGCAGAGGGAAGATGCCTAAGTCCTGTGTGAGCCTCAGACACGGCATTCCTGCGAAAAACCCCAGCCAGACCATGGGGACACCAATATTCCTGCCACTACTTCCCCCCCATCACAGCCCAGACACAGCTGGCACCAAGGACCGTGGCCAGGTTTACCCCAGTGAGCACCAGAAACCTCAGCAGAGCAGGAAGAACCCACCTGCAGCCTCGTCAGCAGGTATGGCTTTCATCAGCAGGCCTGTGGAGCGCAGGCACAGGGCCAGCTCCTTCTCCCGCTCACTGAGCACGACCTGCGGGCAGAACCAGACCCTGTCAGTGCCCCCGGCAGAGGGGCTGCCCCTGGGGAGGGCTGGGGACAGCTTTTCACAGAGGTGACCTGACAGGGTCACCCCAACCCCTCTGTCCTTGCCTGGAGAGCAATTCCAGGGGAAAGAGGGAAGATCAGTCTCTTTCTAGGAGAGCTGTGCCCTGCTGGGCATCCCTGGGAGCAGAGACATGAGGGGTGCTGGGACCCCCACTCACCTTCCTGTAGGTCACTGTGAGGTCGATGCCAGGGCCTTCCAGGGTGGTTTTCCTCTTGGTCGTGCTCAGCTCTGCAAGGAGGGAACGAGGTGGGACTGAGTTTCCCTCATCCCATCCATGGTCAGCAGAGAGGGATCTTCCCGAGGGATGATCCACCCCAGTGTCACACATTGTCCCTTCTGTCCCTGCCTTGGGGGCTGAGGCTTTGTGCCAGCGGGATGGACTTACTGCAGGGTGTGTGCCCAACATCGGGGACAAATATCAGGCATTTAGGGAAGTCTGGGGCTGGTGGGACACACCCACCTCTGAGGGAGGGGCTGTCCTGCACCTGGGTCAGCAGCTCCGTGACGAAAACGTCCTCGGCCGGCTCCTGTGCTGGATCCCGAAACAGAACCTGAAAGAGAGGAGCATTCCTGAGAGGAGCATCCCTGAGGACATGTCTTCTGTCAAGGGCTGTGAGCAGATTAAATGCAGATCTGTGCATCAGCCTGAGCTTTGGGGGGGGCTGCCAGAGGAGCAGGGAGGGGAGGGTTAATGTCAGTGCCCAAATTTAGCTCTTCTTTGCTCCCCTATCGAATGCCAGGCCTCGCTTTGACACCGTTTCAGAGCAAAGCTGGCAGGAAATAAATCAGATGTGCTGCAGGAAACCCTGCAAAGGGTACAAGGAGGTTTTGGCAAAGCTGCTCAGCAAAGCCCCATTTGCTCCCAGCATCTAAAGCAGCAGGAGCTGCTCCCAGGCACACCGAACCCAGCAGGGCAGGAAATCTGTGTCCCTCTGGGGAATTTCAAGGCTCCCTTTGCTGAGCTGAGATCCTGAAGCGGCCTGGCCAGGATCATTAGCTCTGGCAGAGCTGGGCTCCAGAGTCCCCGGGAGCTGGCAGGGAGTGACAGGCTGGGGGCAACGGGGATCCAGGCTCAGATCTGCTGGAAGCCCCCAGCCCCTGCTGGCTCTGCACAGCTCTGCCAGCCCTTGCAGGGCCACTGGAGGCCCAGGGGCTGTGCCAGCTGTGCCACCCACCTTGACAGCGTGCACCTGGAAGCAGACGGGCTGGGTGCCCATGCGGGCATAGTAGGCGATGACATCGGTGAGGAACAGGTCGGTCAACAGGGCCTTGCTCGGTGATGACGGCTGATGGGGAAAATCACGGGTTGGGTCAGCCCCTGTCACTTCTCAAAAACCCTGCCACAAAGTGTCACACCTTTCTGGACATGGGGGGAGTGATGAGCTGTCCTGTGCCCTCGCCACTCACAGGGAACAGCAGCTGCCCCCACCTTTCAGCCCTTTTTTTGTCACTGGTGGCTCAAACTGCCAGGAAATGAGAGCTGGGGGGATTTCAGCAAATGTTCCCTTTCTTGAAATCTGCCATTTCCTGTCCCTTGGTCAAAAAACCCCATCACAGAGAATGGCTCTTGTGGGCTGGGGCAGTGGCAGCCACAGGCACCTCCTGGCAGGGCTTTAGGGAGGGTTTTCAGGCAGAAATCTCTGCCTGGGCATGGAGAGCCCTGCGGGGCACAGAGCCCTCTTCAGGTGCTGCAGGTTGTTTGGGAAACGGGGAGGTTTTCCTCGTACCATAGTGGCCAGCTTGGGGATCATGTGGCACAGGATGTTGATGTTGCTCTCGTACCAGGGGTCGGCCCTGCCCAGGTACCCGGCCACCTCACACAGCTCCTCGGGGCCAGCGTGGTCCTGCAGGGGAAACATGGCTCAGACTCACTCCAGCCTGAGGATTGTTTGCTTTTCCTGGGCTTGTGTTGAGCAAAATGTGAGGAGAAGGTCCTGGAGAACCCCTCCCAGCCACTTCCAGCCCTAAATCCAGCTCCTGTGGGACTGGGCTCACACTTCTGGGAAGCTTCCTGCAGCCAAAGAGGAACAGGGGGCTCACCATATCAGGAGCCATAAGGAGATGGAGAGACCATTCCCCCATCCCTCCCCTTTCCCTGCTCGGTCCAGAGAAGTTGGCCAATTGATTCAGCAGGTGATCAAGAACAAAAATTCTATGAGGAATGAAAAGAAGAAATACTGATTTTTGTATTGGCCCATTTGTCGGGGGCCACAGCCAGCTTAGCTTCCAAGATCCTAAATGCAACTGTTTGTTTCTCTCTGTCTCAGGCTGTCAGAGGGGAGAGGATGTGCCCGATATAAACTGCAAGTAGTGACTCACAGACCTAAATTGTGGCCATGGCCAAGGAGGCAAAGCCCTCAACGAGCAGCAGCTGCTTCCCCTGAGCACTGGGGAGGTGGGAAAAGCAGCAACCCTCGGCTAAACCTCACAGATTCTCCTGCATCGGGGGCCTCAACCACAACGGAAGCAGCTGTGACCCCAAATTGAGCCCGGCAGCTCCACGTTGGCTCCCACCCTCCTTGTTCTGGGAACGGGGCGTGAACGGGTGGGAATTCCTGGATCCTCCTGCTCTTCCCCCCAGATCCCCATCCCAAGCCGCCGCCAGGCGCTCACCGCAGCAGCCGAGGGCTGCGGCTGTCCCGGCACCACGGGGATGTGGTAGAACTGCAGGTTCAGCCTGGGGGTCAGGAACACGCGCCGGGTTTCCCGTTTCCTGAAACGAGAAATTAAATGTCCCGAGGGGAAGGGGCAGAACGCGGCCCCGGGCCAAGGCTGGGAAATGCCAGGATGCCGTAGTTGCTCTGCCACCCGCCCCCGTCCCCGCCTCCGTCCCCAGCCAGCCCGCCTGCTCCAGCAGCCTGAAGGGCAAAGCGGCCGCCCTGCCCCGCTGTCCCCGAGCCCGGCTGGCCCCCGGTACCTGAGGGAGTGGTAGGCTTGTGCCAGGCGCCCCAGGATGCGGTCGTCCCCCAGCAGCACCACGCGGGCGGTGTGCAGCCTCTGCAGCGGGGCCGCCGGCTCCGGGGGCATTCCCGACCTCCCGGGCGGCTTCCCGGAGTGCTTCCCCGCGGGGCCGCCGCTGCCGGCCTGCAGGAAGGACACGCTGTCCAGCGGGGACAGCTTTTTCTTGATGCCCCCCTTCCTGTGGAGCCGGGAGTGCTCGGTGTCCGCGGCGCAAGGCTCCTCCTGGGCGGGCAGGTCCCGCTCGATGCCGCTGTCCGTGGACAGCACGGAGAAGCGGCTCTGCTCGCAGCAGGCACAGTCCGGAAGGGGGTCCAGGTCCTGCCCGAGGCAGTCCGGCTCGCAGCTCTGCGACAGCGGGCGGAGGAACAGCACCAGCTCCTTCCCTGCGGGCACAGAGCGGCCTCAGCAGGGACAGCCGGCGCTGCCAGGCTCAGCCCGGTCCTGCCCCGGCTGCCCTCTCCCCGGAGCAGCTGCAGAGCAGAGATCTGCAGCGGGTTCGAGGGCAGTCAGCCCTTCAGTCCCATTTCCCACTGAGAGAGCTCAGCACCATTCCAATCCCAGAGTCCCAGAATCCCAGAATCCCAGACTGGTTTGGGTTGGAAAGGACCTTGAAGATCATCTCGATCCCACCCCCTGCCATGGGCAGGGACACCTTCCACCAGACCAGGGTGCTCAGAGCCCCCTCCAGCCCGGTCTTGGACACTGCCAGGGGTGGGACAGCCACAACAAAATCAGGTCCTCTGGGCACATCCTGCTGCAGCCCCAGCTCCTTCACCCCTTCACTCCCCAAATTCCCTGACCTGACCCCAGCAGCCCCAGGAAAGCTGGAGCAGTCAACACATATCTCCATGAGCTTGGTCTTGGGACAGTGGTTCCAAAACTCCCTGCCCACAGGTCAGGGCTAAGAGACCCCTTGGGGACAGGACCCCCAGGCTCAGGCCCCACCCAGCTCCCCCAGCCCTGGGGCACTCACAGAGCTGCTCATCTTCTGTCCACAGGTGGAAACTGATGTTGGGGTTGGGCAGAGGGGTCCCCTGCAGCCCTTCCTGGGGAGCATTCCCTGGGAAAACAAGGATGCTTGGAGCACACGGGAGCATTTCCCTACACAGGAGCACGAACCCCCAGTACTGAGCACTGGCTGGGGCAGCCCCGGGGCTCTCCTGGCCAGATGTGAGGCTGTGAGGCCTCTGCTCTCACAAACTGAGCCACCACAAAGTGTCCACAAGGTTCACGGGAGGGAGAAATGAAAATGGGGAAACTGAAGTGAAGGACCTCGCTTTGCAGCCAGCAGAGGGACTGCAGAATAAATGAACATTCCCCTGACACTGGGCCTCCAGTGCTCGTGGTGGTCTGAACCCTCTGACCCCACCAGCACCGGCCCTTTTAACCCAGGAGAGCTCTGGGACAATAGCGGGACAACTTAACACTCACTGCCCCCATAAGGTGATGGTCCCATCCCCCTCACTGCCCCCAAAAGGATCCCACGCCCCTCCTGGCACCACCGGGTGCTCCTCCCCATATCCTGCACTGGAACAATCTCCAACTCTTCTGGGGAGGGGTCGGGACACAGGGAGTAGCCAGGAGAGGAACCGTGACCCGATTTCCCTCTGGCTAGCCCAGATCTGTATGAGGAGATGTGGTGGATGGGGAATCTGTCACAGTCTGTGCGTCCCCAGTGGCACCGGGCTGGAACAGGGGTGGCAGGGATGGCAGTGCCACCGTCCGGCACATCACAGAAAGCTTTTGGCAGGAAGGAATCTTAAAGCCCATCCAGTCCCGCGCTGAATCAGCAGCAGGAATTTCCACTGTCCCTTTCCTCAGTGACAAATCCCCCTGCTGGCCACGGGGTCACTGCAAGGAGCCCGATTCCGCTGCTGGAGGGGACGGCGGGGCCACAGCGGGGACACGAGGGCTCCGTGTCCCAGTGGGAGTGTCTGGCTGGGGCTCACCTGCGGGCAGGGAGCCCAGGAGGCCGCGGTAGATCCTCTCCAGCCTGGCCGTGTGCTGGCTCCGCTCCGAGCCCCCCTCGCTCCCCGCGTACTCCACGGCCGCCACCACCTGCTGGAACCAGTGCTCCACATCCCCCGGAGGCAGGGCCTGTTGGGAGAGGGGCTGTGAACATCTGGGAGCCGGGAATGCTCCATGGGCAGGGCAGAAAGAGCAAACGGGTCCTGCAAAAATCATTTCCTGGCAGGACACAAACGCCCTCTTGTCCCCAAGAGAGCGTTGGCTGGGCTGGCTGCTCAGAGCTCCTTCCCTGGCAGCTTTGCAGCTGATGGGCACCGTGTCCCTTGGGGCATCTCAGCAGCGCTGGCACTTCAGGTGACTTTCAGGAGAGGGGGACAGAGGCACACAAAGTGTCCCTGGGGTGGGAATCGCCGGGAGCCCCTGCAAAGTTTCTGAGCCAGACATTTGTGCTGCTGTGGCCCCACAGCTCCTCCCAGGAGGTTTTGGAGAAAATTGATTGAAACCTTTCCCCTGAGAGGTTCCTGCAGTGCCCAGGGACTCTCAAAGGAGCTGTTTCAGTGGCAAAACCAACAATCAGACTAAAGATTCCCAACTCTGGCTCTGCTGCAGCCACTGCTTTCCATTTGAAGGGTGTTTGAGTTCAGCCCCAGCCCAGCACTGAGGCTGCCATGGCTGGAGACGAGCACTGAGGGGTTGAGGGGGGCTCTGCACTTTCCCAAACACCTTTTGCTCCTCCAAGGTGTCCAGCCAGAGTAGGACCATTGGAAAAGCTCCGGAGGAGCTGCTGTATTACCTGGAGTCGGGCCCTGAGGCTGTGAATGTCGCAGGTGTCACCCAGGGCCGCCTGCAGGGCGTGGGTGACCACGCAGCTCATGCAGCCCCGGGGGCTCTGGGACACCCGGGCCGCCTCGGTGTCAGTGACAAGGGCGGTGCAGATGGCCTCGGGCAGCAGCTCTGGGTCAGCAAAGATGAAAATCCTGGGGGGCAGGAGGGTGGGGAAAGAGGGAGGTGCAGATTCACCATCACTGACACCAGGGCTGTCACGAGCAGCTCACGTCTCCCTTTTCCCACTGTTGCTGTCAATATTCCCCTTCTCCACCCTGTCTCCCGTCCAAAGGTAGCTCCCTGCCTCCCAAAATAATTTGGGACACAGGAGGAATATGCCCCTCCCAGTGCAAAGCTCGTTTAGCGAGGCACTGGACGTCACCCAGTCGTGTCCCCAACGCCGCAGCCCAGCTTGTCTGCTCCAGCCGAATTCCGAGTGCTGGGAAGGGACAGGTTTCCCTCAGAGGCCCCCAAGCAGAAGCAGCAGCCCCTGCAGAGGGGCAGCACTGACCTCTCCTGGAAGGGGTACGGGGCGCTGCACAGGCTGTGCTCAGAGCAGACCATCCTCTGGTACAGGGTTCCTGGGAAGGGGAGGAACGCTCCGAGTCAGAGCAGCAGCAACAGCTCAGCCCTCAGAGCAGCCCAGGGCTGCTCCCAGGTGTGGAGGCTGAGGTGGCTCTGCCAAGTCAGAGAACGCCCACTGAGATGGGGTAAAACAGCCCTGAACTGGGCCAGAGCTAAAAATGGCCAAGGACAAAGATCGGCCGGGCTCCAGAATAAGAAACCCCCTTCTATTCTGGGAGGATTTCCTGTGTTTCCCTTCCTTTGTTTGGAGCATCAGGAGCTTGGAAGCGGAGCTGGAAGCAGGAGGAAGAGCCCTGCTCCTGGCCTGGTGTTTGGGGCACCTGAGGAGCACCAGGGATCTCCGGAGCAGGAGAGAGGCACTTCCCCTCCCCCTGCTCGGGGCTGAGGGTCCCTCCTCTGCCCTGGCCCGGGGACAATCACCCTGTGAGCACTGCGGTGCCCTGAGGGGAGCCCCGGTGAGATCCCCTCTCTCCACACAGAACCGTTCCTTAGCCAGGGAAGAAGTCAGGGGAGATAAAGGTGCCCCGTGGGGCTCCAACCAGAGCAGCTCTGGGGAGGAAGGGTTGGTGACAGGGGTGGGCTGAGCCTCCCCAAAATGGCATTGGAATTCCCCACCGTGTTTCTCCTGCTTCACCTCCCCCTCACAGGGTGTCTGCATCTTGCTCTGCTTTAAAGGATTGCTTTTTCCTCTGGTGGTAACAGAAGCTCAGCAGCCCGAGATGAGGGGAGGGGAACCCTCCCACCCAACACATCCCCAACACCCCAAATGTTTGTCCAGTCCCATAGGAATCCCAGCTATGGCTCAGTGCATCAGGCAAAGCTCTTCAGGTGTGGAAATCCCCCCAAACCCCCCAGAATGAGCTGGGTTTAGCCAGGTTTTGATCTGGTTTGGACTGGTTTAGAACTGATTTTCTTTACGCCACCCCTCGAGGGCCCAGCCCTCCCCTGTGCCAGGCAGGGATGGGGCAGGGGCACCCCCTTACCTGGGGCTGTCCTCTCCACCTTCAGCCTGCTGGCATAGTCCAGCCCAATGGTGCAGAAGGGCTTGGGCAGGGTCAGCAGCCTCTTGCAGAAGTCATAAACCCTGGCACAGAGCTCGTCAGGGATGCAGGGAGCCTGCAGAGGGACAGGGAGTGATCCCTAAATCTGCTCCAACACAGTCCCCCCAAATCCACTGCACCAAACTCACCACGGGTTCAAATGGAAAGCATGGGGCACAACCAGGCCCTGCAGTGGCTTGGGAGCCTCCAGCAACACCCACTGGAGGTTGGGGACACTTTTTTGGCCAGGTTGGGGCTTCCTGTGCCACCAGGCACTGAAAGGCCTCCAGAAAAGGGGTCAGGTGGAAGGACCTGGCACTGTCCGTGTCCCAGGGACATGGGAAATGCACAGCTGAGCCCACCCGGGGCAGGCCCAGGGCTTTGCTGGCTCTGAGTGGCTTCAGGTGGCTCCTGCTGTGATGTCCCTGGGTGCTGCCCCAGTGACAGGGGCAGGTTCCTGTACCCAGGGCAGGTTTCTGTACCCAGGGTAGGTTCCTGTAGCCAGGTGTAGGATCCCTGACCAAGGTGCAGCTCACCTGTACTAAGGTGTACATCAGCGTGTGCAGCAGGGGGATGATGTAGTGCCGGAGGTCCCCTCGCTCTGCCTGCGGGAGCAGAGGGCACAGTCAGGTCCTGGCAGGGTGCTGGGCTGGGCAGAGCAGCCCCAGAGCCCCCAGGGCGTGCCGGGTTCTGTCTCTGAGCCCGGGAATTCATCCTGGCTTAGGGGGGAATCCCTGGGTCAGGGTGGGCAGGATGTCTCTGGGGAGGGGTACAGCGGGCAGTGGGAGGGGGCGAGCAAAGGTCTCCAGCTGAGCTCACTGAGGAGCTCCTTTCCACTCCTGCGGGAACACAAAAGCTCAGGGAAAAGCCTGTCCTGGGCTTGGTGGGGTGGGAGCAGAGGGAACAGGGAGGTGTTCCCGTCCCCATCCCGGCCCATGGGAATCCAAGGGATGCTGTAGCCCCCCCCTGCAGCCTGGTCTGGCTCTAACAACGGCTCCAGTACCGGGAATGCCCCTGGATAAACCTGGGAAGGAATTCCCAGCCTGAAGATGACTCTGGCCCCTTTCCTCAGGGCTGATGGAGCCGAGCTGACGGGAGCTGATGGCAGCAGAGCTGGAGAAAACATCAACAGCAGGGAACTGCTGAGCTGAGATAGGCCCCAGAGGAACTCAGCCATGAAATTGCTGAATTATCATCCCTGCCTGATGCTGATGGCTCAGAGCTGCTGAGGAGTGAGAAAAACCCACAAAAGCACCAAGTGACAGGGATTTCCTGGAGGAGCTTCAGGGAGATGAAGGGAATTAGGGAGCAGGAGGGCTGACACCCTCCTGGGCAAGGGAAGATAAGAGTGACAGAGTGATAACAGCCAGAGGGGAGGACTGGCCTGGCTCCTGCAGAGGAAAGCAGCCCTCAAATCCTCCAGGAGAATCCCTGAATCCACAGCCAAGGCTGACGTGGCTGTTCCTGTCTGCATTTGTGAAAGCCCCTGGATAAAATCCCTCCCCAGGGCACTGATGGAAGCTGAACTGCCACAACACAAGACAGAGAGCCTTCAAACAACCCCAGAGCTGCTTTGGAGCAAGGAAACAGGCCCTGGGATCACTGCTGGATGTTCAGTGCTGGGTGTGTGCACGGGGACCTGGGCTGGGCTGGCACACGGCAGTGCTGAGGGAGGTGACAGCTCTGCAGGGCTGCTCCAGCCTCCCAGGACAAAGGAGAAGGAGCAAAGAAGCAAAANNNNAAAAAAAAAAAAAAAGGCCCAGGGAGGGTTAGGGACAGGGGACAAGGAATGGGTGCTCATCTGTGGGGTGAGGAGGAGCAGGAGGGGAATGAGGGCACCTCTCCGAGGTGGCACTCTCCAGTCCGAGGTGGAACTCACTCTTTCCAGCTCCTTCACCAGGATCCTGACCAGGACACAGCTGGTGCTGGGATTCTGGTCGATTTTCTTGTGCAGGGTCCATCTCAGCATTCCTGAGGAGAGAGAGCCAAAGGGAAAGGTAGCCAAGGTGGGGATCAGGGTGAGGTTTCAAGGGGAATCAGGGACTTGAACACTGGAGCTGCAAAAATCCTCCCTGGGATGCTGCTCTGGCATCACTGAGAGCTAAACCAGGCTCCTCTACTCTGCCTCCACCTCTGTGCCTCTGCAAGGGCCGGCCCAGCCCCTGCCCTGGGTCTGGGTGCAGCGTGGATGTGTCAGATCTAATCCTGGGAAACCCTTGGGAATCGGATCTGGAGGTCCTGGGGCTGGGGGCTGGAGAAAAGCAGGGATGTGAAGTTTGTGTCCTGTTCCTCTGTGGCTCTGTTCGTGCCCAGCTGCTTTCCCCACCTGCCCCAAGGAATTTGGGACCCTGCTGGTCCCAGCACAAGTCCCTGGCTGCGAACAGCTCACCCTCAGAGCAGGGATCACAAAACCTCTCAGCCCGGAGGATGCCAAGGCTCATTCCAGGCAAAATTAAATTTAATTAACTGTAAAATATTCTGTGTGCTCCAAGTAAACTCAATTTTCCAAACTTCGTTAGGTTTCCCCAGGCTGTAACAGCTTCATCCTCCAAACCCGTAGCCCAGGGAAATGACTGATTCCTCAGGGAGGAGCCGGGCAGTGCACGGCAAAGGAGCATCCCCGAGGAGAGGGAGAGCGAGACTGCGGCTCGGAGCTCGGTGAGCTGGACAAGGCTCTGGGAAGGGTCGCTGGCACAGCCGGGGGCTCTGCACTTTTGTCCCCGCTTAACGCTGGCCCCGGGCGAGTGAGGGGCGTGCAGGGGGGACAGAGGCTGCTGGGGCATGGATGCAGCTCAGCAAGGATTTGGCACCTCCGGGAGAGGGTCGGGAAGGGCATTAGTGAAGCCACAGTGTCCCCCCGCTGGCACTGAGAGGGGAATGGGGGTTGTTGGGGCCAAGCAGTGCCCGGCGGGCCCCGGGCAGTGCCAGCCCCTCTCACCTCGGTCGCTTTGGCAGGACGGGTGGTGCCCGTCCAGCTCCCGCAGCAGCGCCCGCACCCGCCGCAGGATGTCCGACTCCACTTCTGCAAGGGACAGCAGGGATGTGAGCCAGGCCAGCACGCCCGGAGCGGGGACAGCCCCTCCCCGCAGGGACAGAACCCTCCCCACAGCCCTCAGAGCCCCGGTGAGCCGCGATGGAATCAACAGATCTGTTCCCGAGGCCACCGGAGAGGCTCGGGAATGCCACCGCACGGACCGGCGGTCCCGGAGCCCACCTGGAGAGGGAAGCGCCCCTGCAGGGACAGAAGCTCTGCCGAGGACAGCTCAGACAGCTCATGCCTGAGCCGTGCAGAGCCTTCCTCTCCCCCGGTCAATAAAAAACCTCACATCAGATACAGAAACTACCAAAATGAACCCAGAACGTGGCACTGGGGAGGAGCAGAGGCCCCTCAGCCTTGGGCGCTGCCCGGACTGAGCTGCTCTAAAACTCAAACGTGTTTTGTCGGATCGGAGCGCCCCCCACTCTGCACAGCTTTCGGCTGCCCCTGCGTTGCTTTGTGCCTCGTTTCCCATCTTCCAGCAGCACCTTCCCACACCTTGGAAAGCACCCCGGTGTTTGAACAGAGGGAAACTGAGGTGTAAGAGGTGGGTGAGGGTTCGTTCATCAGGACCCCCTCCCCAGCCCGCCGGGGGTTCAGCATCACCCACCTGAGCTCTCCATGGCCGGGCTGAGGCTGCAGCACGTGGGGGCACTGCACAGAGCTCCTCACTCCACACGGGCATGGCCTCGGATCCGGGACCGTGCCTGCAGAAAATGAGGGCAGGCTTGGCTCGGGTGGGGGTGGAGATCACGGAGAGCACAAAGCCACCAGGACCCCGTGGGACCCCCCAGTTCTCCCAGTCCCTGCCTCGCACGAGGCACCAAATGCCAACAGCAGCGCGGCACGGGAGGAGCTGCTGGCACCGCCATTCCCAGAATTAAAGCTCCTGCTGGGAAAGCACCGGGCTCCTGAAAGCCACGGGAGACCCCCGGCTCTGCCCCCGAGGGCTGCGCCCCGGGCTCCTTTCGACTGCCGGAGGAAGCAGCGGCTGAATGTGGCTGAAGGTGTCGGTGGCTCCCCACATCCGCATCCTCCTGGCAGTGCGGGGGCGGGCGCAGCTGGCCACGGCCCTCCAGAGCTGCCAAATTTAGCAAAGACCAACGTGAGCTCCTCCTGCCTGAGAAACTTTGGTTCTCGGTTCACCTGTCTGCCTCAAAAGGGCTCCTCTTCCTCCCCGACATCAAAGAGCAGCTGAGGCTGAGCCCCCGGTGCACGTGCTTGCCCCCAGTGCTTGGGTGTCCCAAGAAAATTCAACATAAAGTGACAAAAACCGGTCCCCAGCACGTTCAGAACCAGTCACGCTGTCCAGGGGAGGATAGACAGGTGTCAGGGGAGAAGAGGATGAAAGGACACGTACAAGAGCAGGCTCTGAGGAAGACTGGGGTCAGTCAGGGTCCTGTCGGGGGTAGCCTGGGCAGGTGACCGTCCCTTGCAGCTGGGAGTTGCTCCACACAGAACAAAGGGTGCAGCACTGGCTGGTGCTGCAGCAGGCCCGCGATGGGGTGGAACAGCCCCAGCTGGGCAGTCCGCGGGAGTGCGGGGGAGCCGAGGGCCTGGGACGGACCAAAGCCGCCCGTGTCCTCTCCGGGGACCGGGCAGCAAAGTCCCGACGCTCCTGCCCGGGCCGGGCTCCAGGGCAAACCCATCGCCCAGCAGGATCCCGCTCGCTGCCACAGGGAGCTGGCACAAATATTCCTTTAGCAGCACATTCCTGATCTCCAAGCACCATCGCTGCTCCCTCCCCCGATTCTTCCTGGGAAAAGGCATCGCTGCCCCCATCCCCGGCTTTCCGGGCGCTTCCACCCCCTGGCACTCAGCGCTTGTGCACACGGTGCCAGTCCCCAAACAAAGCCCTCCCCGGTGACAGAGCAGCCTTGGGAGCAGCGGGGGAGACGGGAGAGGCTGAGCCGCAGGATTCCCCACGCCCGGAGCCGGTAGCAGCCCTCCGGGGCTCTTACCTTCCTCAGGGCGGGCACGGGGGGCCCAGGGAGTCACAGCCCCTTCCGAGGTCCCGGCCAGCGCGGGGGGCACAGCAAGGTCCCGCAGGGGATATCGCGGATCCGCCCTGCCCGGGGAGGGGTCGCGGGTGCCGGCGGAGACCTGGCGGCTCCCGGGCTCTGCGGCCGCTTCAGAGCGTGCGGAGCAGAAAGGGAAGCGCGAGTTATTTCGAGACAACTTCCTCTTTCACAGAGAAGTCCCCACAGCAGCGACAGAGCTGTCCCCGTGTGGGGCTCCGCCGCCTGGAGCGCTCCGCACGGGAGGGAGCAGGGAAGGAGGCTCAGGCCTGCCCTGGATCCAACGCCCTCGAACCAGCCCCGCAGGTCGGGCTGCTCTGGGACCGACTGGGAGCCCTGGCACCGCCCCTGGCACCGGCCCTGGCCCTGGCACAGCCCCTGCTGTGCTGCCAACCATCCCAGGCAGGGACAATCCCCGCGCGGCTGCCGCCCGGCGAGGCAGAGCGAGCCGGGATCCTCGCACATCCCAACAAACAGAGTTGCTCCGGGAGACCAGGAGTCCATCCAAAGAGACGTTTGCAGCCGCCCGTTCCAGGCACGGTGTTTGTGCCTCGCCCAGCGCCTCCCGCCCGGAGCATCTCCCGCGTCTGCTTTTGCTCAGAGCCCCTGCGGCTGCCCCAGCAGCTCCTGCCTGCTGCCAGCTCGGGATGCAGCCCGGGCAGGGGTGTCCGGTCCCTCTGGAATGCGTTCCTGAGCAGTTTGACTCTGCCTTGACAGAGCCTGGAGCAGGTCTGGCCGTGCTCAGCAGGGTGTCATTGTCACCGCGTGTGACTCAGTGTCAGGAAAGCCGGGATGACACCCAGTGGCCCCAGGTGAAGCTGCTCGGGGCTGCTGGGCTCTGGTGGTGCCCTGGCGCTCGGTCCGGGCCGGGATCTGTTTGCAGGCTGGCACAATCCCGGCCTGGCACAATCCCGGGCTGGCACAGGGCAGCGGTGCTGGGACGCAGCAGACTCAGCCCAAATATGGAGATGAGCGCTGCCCCCTGTGGGCTGTGGGGCAGGGTGGGAGAGCCCCCAGCCCCGCCAGCCTGGGCAGCCGCTGGAGCCCTGCGTGCCCCTCGTGTGTGCCCCAGGCTCTGCTGGGCACGGTGCCCAGGACAGCCCCAGCCCGGGGCCCAGCCTCTCCAGCCAGCGACTGCCACAGCCAGAGCTGTCCCCACCTGTGGCCAGGGCCACGCTGGATCAGCCCCTCGCCCCAGCTGGTACCTAGAGCAGGATCTGAGGTGCCGAGCTTTGCCGGGGAAGTGGGCTGGGGGAAGAAAATCCCTCTGGAGGGAGCGTGGGAACTGCAGCTGACGCTGCATCACTTCCCATTTCTTTTGCATGAGGAAAAGCCTTAGGTACCGCTCCGTACCTGGGCCCCAGGTCAAAAATAACCTCCTTCCTTCCTGAGCGGGACAGAAAGGCAGCAGGAGGCGGCTCAGGCTGTCAGCGTCCTTCGCCGCTAATTCCCTCTCGCTGCGCTGGTGCCAAGTCCCGCATCCCCTTCCCCAGCCCCGCCCGGGGCAGGAAGGCTCCGGGAAGCAGCAGCAGCAATGAAAACATCCTGGTTTCCCCCGCCCCGGGCTCATTCACGGGCGCTCCCATTCATCAGGGACACGGACACGCGGCCCGGCCCCGCGGGCACCCCCGGCCGGCCCCCCTGCCAGGGTCACAATCAGCGCCCTCGGGAGCCCAGGAGGAGGTAGGGCCTTGTCCCATGCCTGTCCGTCCTCAGCAGGAGTTTCCCAGCGTGCTGCACCTGCCACACGCTCCTGTTTTCCATGCAAATTCCAGAGGGAAGAGGGCTCAGGCAGGACTGGGGGTGGGAGCCCCACACTTCGCGTGGGAGGGGAAGGAGTGTTCTGGCTTTGCTGCGCTTCCAGGGCCGAGATCTCCCATTTGCTCCCGCGTGTTTTCACTCCTCCCCTTCCAGCTGGTCACTGCAGGCCCCCAGCCTTCACCATCCCCTCATTTTCCCTAGAACTGGACTCTGTTCCCCCCTCCACAGAGAAGGGAGAGGCCAGAGAGCTCCCTCGGACAGTGTCCAAGTGTCCATAGCACACACCCAGCACCCACTCACTGCCACCAAGGGATCCCAACCCAAAAATCCATTTCACTAAAGCATCTTGCTGCCTTTTCCATCCCTGTCACAGCAGCAGCATTAACCCTGGGGCCACATTGCCTTGTGGCAGCCCCGGAAGGGGAGGAGGGGATTGGTTCCCCGTGTTTTCTGATGTCATTGAATGCCAAAACACGGCTGACAGAAACCCTCAGAACAGCACAGGGAACTGACAAATTCCCCGGATGACATCAGCTCTTGGCCATGGAGAGAGGAAGAGCCAGGTATGACCCTGCTCACACAAAGCCTTCAGTCAGAAGACTGGGGGGGGGGACGAAAGGGAAGAACTGAAGTGGAGAAAGAAGCTCTTGTGTGGCAAGCCAGGGACAAAGCAGCTCTATGTCCCTGCAGACGCTGTGCTCTGGGGTTTACAGGTATTTTAGAACCCTGCCTGGTCACTTCTGTGCATGGGTGAGGCGCAGAGAGGTTTTGCAGCAGCTGGAATCTTCCTCACATGGAAAAAACTGTCTCCTGAAATGATCTCCTGATAGTCTGAGGGCTGGAGCCCCTCTGCTCTGGAGCACGGCTGGGAAAGCTAGGAATGTTCACCTGGAGAAGGGAAGGCTCCAGGGAGAGCTCAGAACACCTTCCAGCACCTAAAGGGGCTCCAGGAGAGGTGCACAGGGACTGGGGACAAGGGCTGGAGGGACAGGACACAGGGAATGGCTTCCCACTGCCAGAGGGCAGGGCTGGATGGGATATTGGGCAGGAATTGTTCCCTGGGAGGGTGGGCAGGCCCTGGCACAGGGTGCCCAGAGCAGCTGGGGCTGGCCCTGGATCCCTGGCAGTGCCCAAGGCCAGGCTGGACATTGGGGCTGGGAGCAGCCTGGGACAGTGGGAGGTGTCCCTGCCATGGCAGGGGGGGCACTGGGTGGGCTTTGGGGTCCCTCCCAGCCCAAACCATTCTGGGGTTCCATGAAACAGAAAAAGCTCACCTGAGGCACTAATTCCAGAGGGGGTTCCCAGCCTGGAGAGGACCTTGCTGCCCAGGAAGGGGCTGTCCTGCCGTGGGAGCAGCCACAGCTCTCTGTGCTCTGGGGATCCCGCTGCCGCCTGAACCCGTTCCGGTAGTGGCAGCTCCTGGCTGGAGTTACACCGCTGCGACACCGACACGGGGCTGGCTCCTCCTGCTGCTCACCGCGGCCCCCCAGAGCCCCTCAGGTGCCACGAGGCCCCCCAGGGCTGTCGGGGTGGCAGTGCCGGGTGGCAGCGGCAGTGCAGGGTGACGGTGGCAGTGCAGGGTGACGGCGGCAGTGCCGGGTGACGGTGGCAGTGCAGGGCGACAGCGGCAGTGCAGGGTGACGGTGGCAGTGCCGGGTGACGGCGGCAGTGCCGGGTGACGGTGGCAGTGCCGGGTGACGGTGGCAGTGCAGGGTGACGGTGGCAGTGCCGGGTGACGGTGGCAGTGCCGGGTGGCAGCGAGCGGGGCCGGCGGGGCCGGCGCTGTTTCTCCTCCCCGTCCGGCGCTGACGTTCGGTTCCTATTTCGGCCCCTGCCCCGCACCCTCCCCGGCCAGGAGAGCTCGGACAGCTCCCTCCTGTCCTGGTTGCTATTCAGGGATGCTTTGCTTTGCCCTGCTTTCATTCCCGTCATTCCGGGGCTGCTGCAATAACGAAGCTCCCGGGCAGCCGCGGGGCCGAGGGGAGCGGAGGTGTTCGGCCAAAGCAAAGGAACTGTCCGAGCTCCTCTCCCTGCAGGGAGAGCTCCCCTGGCAGGCGGCCAAACCCATCCCTGAGTGATTTCCTTACAGTTTGTGAGGGAACAGGTCACAAACCAAACACTGCTTTGATGCTGCAGCTCTATTTTCGACCCTGGCCTCCAGCCCAGTTCTATTTTCACTCCAGCTCCAGCAAATATAGAAGATGAGAAGACGAGGGGAGCTGGGCACAGGGAAAGCCAAGGTGACAGCCAGCATTGAAGTTGCCTTTTCCATTTCTCTAAACTGAGTCACCTCCAACCCTTTTTTTTTTCCTTGAAAAAATCATAAAAAGGAGATTTAAAATAATAATAATAAACCATGGAGTGTTCATGTCTGCGCAGCGTCTCAGGATGTCCTGTGAGAGTGGAAAATACTATTTATTTGATAAAGACTGTGCAGGTTCTACCTGTAGGTTAATCCCAGGCTACCCACTGGTGAGCAGGAGACTTGGAGCACCTGAAGGAGAAAATCCCGGTCCTGTGCTGGGTGCTGGAATTCTCTCATGCCAATGACTTGCTGAGCCTTTTCCTGCTCCCAGGTCAGTTCCTCCATGGAGATTTGGAGCCTCCTCCCGTGCCTCCCACCCACCCAGGAACTCCTTGACCCAAATACTGTTCCTGTACTGGAAATAAATCAACTTTTAATATTTTACAATTACTTTAAAAGTTCTCTGCACAGTATTTTACAGATCAGCACAGGCTTTACACAGATTTGCTGAGGCTACACAAATGCACAGAAATGACCCCAAAGAACCCTGTAATTCTTTCATTTCCAGAAAGCATCAGAGCTCAAAACCTTCACCAGGATTATGAGTCCCTGGATTTTGTGCTTGGTTTCCTCCATGGGATGGAAATTCTCTTCTCCAGGATTTCTGTAGGGCCAGCTGAACCCAGAGGGATTCATGTCCTGGCAGGGATTTAGGCATGGATATCAAGATCCCAAAGAGGAACATTTGACAGGATTTCCTCATCTCTGGCACCGGCAGGAGCTGCACCCGTAGCTGCTGGGGACACCAGAGAGCACCTTGGGGAGCACAGGGTTCAGCCCGGGGTCCAGGCCAAGCTGTCCCCAGCAACGAGACAGGAGGAGCAGAATGAGTCCAGCAGAGCCGGGAGCAGAGTCAGGGCACAGGAGGGATCCCCCAATGCTTCCAGCAGGGATGTGGGGGAATCCAGCAGGCAAATCTGACCCCCACTCCTCTGAGAAGCCCCCAGGAGCTCTGGCCTGTTCCTTGGCAGACTGAACCTCAGGTGGCACCGCTGCTGTGCCACCAGCCCTTGGGGACAGTGCTGAGAGCTCACGAGGGCCTGTCTGCTGTTTCCTGGAGGATCCCTGAACTGACCCCACCGTGGCTGAGCCCTGCAGCTCCCAGACACATCCAGGGAACACAGAACCTTGGGATCAAGCTGCTCTGAGCCTACAGCAGGCAATGAGCTCCTGTGCTGCCAGCACTGGTACAATCCCCCAAAACCACCCAGAAACAGCCTGAGGCTTTTCCATTATTTCTTTTTCTTATTTCTTTGCTCATGGGGTCAGACTACCCCTAAATATGCTCAAATATTGCACCTTTCTGTACCAACAGCCCTGCAGGGAGAGAGAAGAGGTTGGAATGTTTGTGAGGGGAGGAGCTCAGATCCTGTTGTCACCTGCAGGTGTCACTCGGTGGGTTTGGTGCTGGATCCTTCTCCAGGGGGGCTGAAGGCAACCCTGGTGCTTTGCCCAGTGCTTCCCTCCCTGCTGGGAGCCCAGCACGGCTCCTGATGGATTTCCAGCAGCTGCTGAGGGTTCAGCCCTGGGCTGTCTCTGGCACACAGTGCTGGGAGCAGGATGCAAGCCCAGGGGCTGGACAGGGAGAGCAGCTCGGTGCTGGAATCCTGCAGGAATGACGAATTCCTCTCCTGGATGCACAGGAAATGCACAGATCCATCACCAGCTGGAATGGCCTATTGCACTCAGTTCCCTGGGACACACCTGGCCCAAGCTGCGGGATCCCTGCTCTGCTTCCCTGCAGGACACGGACCTCTAGGATTGAAGGTAAGCCTTGAGAGACCTGTCCCCATCCCAAAAAACTGTCCTGAGCATCCTTGGCCTGCACAGGTGAAATACCACCAGGACACAGGTTGGGTGACCTGCAACTCCCATGCCCTGATGGATTCCTGACACCACTGACATTCCTTCTCCCAAATATCCCCCAGGAGCTCACCCTTCCCCCCTGGTCCCACCTGTGCCATTTCCTGGCAGGGAATATTCCTGTCCTTGCCCTGCCCTCTCCACCCAGGCACTGGCATCTGCTGATCCATGGGGGGAAAACCCAGGAACCTCCTTCCCCCCTTGCTAAGGAACCCCGAGAGACATCAGAACACAATGATCCCATTTCCCGAGGAGGGGCTGAGCCCGGAGCGGGAGCAGCTCAGCCACCACACAGACACCACGGTGACTCCTCAGCTGCAGGAGGTCTTGGACAAGCAGGGCTGGGCATCCTTTTCCTTCTCCTGAGCCTGGATTGGTGTGGGATGGAGTCTGGCCTGGAAGGACGTGGCTCCCCTAAGGCAGGGCCCCGCTGAAGGTGGCAATGGGCAAACACAGCAGGGAGTGGAACTCGGAGTCCTGGGCAAGCACCGGGGACCCTCGCAGGGCCAAGGGGTCGCTGTCCCTGGGCTTGTAGCACACGGAGATCTCACACCTGCAGGGGGACACAAGAAACAACTCCTGAGGGAGGTGCGGCTGAGAGCCCTCAGGGGCTGTGGGAACGGGGCTGCAAACCCAGCAGGAATGGGAATGGGGCTGCAAACCCAGTGGGAATGGGGCTACAAACCCAGCGGGAATCAGCCCAATCTTTAGCAGGACTGGATGCTGAGCACTGAGTCCAGGACTTTCAGCTGGCTCAGACTGGGACCTCAAGCAGCATCACTCACCCAGGGCATTTGCAGAAATTCACCAGGGAAAATGAGAACTTCTGCATCCCCCAAGTTTCAGAAAGAGGGAAGGAGCTCCTTTAGCATTTCATGAACTCCACCAACCCCCTGAGTTTCACAACAAACAAGCTGAACACTTCTCTTTGGGGTTATTTAAGATACAAGACCCCAAATATTTTCCTGTTGGAGGCAGCATCACTTTGCAGAGTTCTCAATCTGAGGGTTGAATTGCCATGGTTGTACATTTTTAAAATCTGTGGGTTTGATCTCCTGTACTCATGGAAACTCTGTCACCCAGGGAGCCAGGTTGGTGCCCTGGAGACACCACAGATGGGTGAACAGTCCAATGAACAATTCCTGCTTTAGCCCAGGCTCTCCCATGAGCATCCTGAGTCCCCTCTACAGTGGGGATAGCAGAGGAGAGGACAGCCCAAAGGAGGGTTAGAAGGTGAAGGCTCTGCTCATGTGCCCAGAGCTCTTCCAACACTTCCTTTATCTCCCACAACCTCTGGCTCACAACTGCTCCTGATGGAGGAGGAGTCTTTGGGGTTGAGGAGTTGACAGGGGATCACCCTTCAGACTGTGGGACTTCCTGAAGGTGAACTGTTGCTGGGATCTGAGCAGGGGCATCCATCCCAGCTGAGCTCAGAGCTCAGGGCACAGATCCCCCATGGGGTCCAGACCCCATTCCCACCCACGGCTCAGGGACAGGTCAGGGTGCACCACCCCAGGAGCTGCGGTTCCCACCTGGTGACACTCTGCAGGATCTTCTGCTCATCCTGGTCCAGGCACACGGCAAAGGACGACTGCACCCCGATGATCTGGGCCTTGTCCACTTTGATCTGGGACACGCTGATCTGCTGGGAGCAAAGGCTGGGGTGAGGCAGCTGCTGCCTCGGTGCATTCCCCGGGCTGGGCAGCAATGCTGGAGGCACGGCTGGGACCAGCAGCAAAGGGATACCCTCCCCAGGGAGCTGCTCTGTCCAGCCCTGCTGCCCTCCTTGCTGGGCCAGGCCGACCTTGTGCCCCCAAATGTAAAAGCTCCAGGACTGGAGTTACCTGATTGAAACTTTTCTTGGATTTGGAGTTCTGCCTCTTGACCACCTCGGTCATGGTTAGGTTGAGACATTCTGTCTTCGAGGCTGCAGCAGAAAGAAACTGCCGTGAGCTGGGGCTTGCTGGGAACCCAAGGGGTCCCTGCACCTCTCAGAGCATCCCAGAACCAGGGCTCCATCAGGATCCCGCTGCTGGGGAATGCAGAGCAGTCCCAGCTTCCCTGCCCTCGTGCTCAGGGCATGGAAAGCACCGGGGACACAGAGAAATGTCCTCTGGAATTCCAGCTGCTTTCCAGACACAGCAGGAGAGGACATTTGGGCTGCAAACAGGGGAAAACCACTGCCCATCATCATGAGGTAAGTCTGACTCTCCCAGCGTGGCCTCTCCTGAGCCCACCCGGAGACACCTCCTCACGCCTGGAATTGCAGTGACATCCTGTGGTCAGACGGGAGAACCAGCGGAGCCAAGCCCGGGGATCAGATTCCTCTTGGAAGGAAGGAAGGACATCCATGGAGAGGTTTCTCCCCTGAGAGGAGCTGAGGACACCCCTGATGCAAACCCTGAACCGGAGCAGGAACACCCAACTCAGCACTTAGAGGGGGTGAGAAACCAATTCCCAATGCTTTTCTCCCAGGATGGGCTGCACGGCTCCAGGGATAGGCAGGGGCAGGAGGGACAGTGGGGAGCTCCATGGAGCATGCAAGGATGGCTCCTGTTTGGTAGGACACCCCGATTATCCTGCTGACAAGCACCTGCCAGGCACCAGGCACATGAGGACAAAAGAACTAAACCCCCTCAGTCTCCTCAGACCTGGGTGTGCCTGGTGGCCAAAGCAGCAGCTCTTAAACGAGAACAAACCAAATACACATAGGGACCAAGAGCCTTAGAGCTTTTCAGAGGCTTTGAGATTGATTAATTGGAAACCTGGTTAGGAAGAAGGCTCCTGAGGCCAAGGCAGGTGGCTGGGAGCTGTGTCTGAGCTGCAGGAAGGGCCTGCTGACCTCCTGCTCAGCTGCAGGATGAGCACCTGGCCCTTGGTCCTGCTTCATTCAGCAACAGCTTCACCCACTGCTCCTCCTTGCTAAACAAAGGTTGTTCTGGAAAGTGAGGTCACCCTCTCCAGTGACCATCCCAGTGTTAGGGGATCCCAGCTCCTTCCCTCGTGGATGTGTTTCCAGCTGGGAGCTTTAGGACAGTGGGACACAACACGTCCTTTGTCCCTGGTGCGGTCCTAAGGACAGCCAAGGACCGGAGTCCACACCAGGGGACATCAGGCACCTCCCACATGTCCCCTGCACTCACAGCTACCTCTCTAGCTCCAGCCAGAACTCCACGCTGTTCCCCTGCCCCACCAGCGCCACCCACCCTCCCCCGGTACCCACCGAGCTCCTCGTGCTTCCTACAGGCCTTGCTGAGGTTGACAGAGGTGCAGACCTTCTCCACGTCATTCCAGTGACTCCTGCCGCTGGCAGCCGTCTGCAGGGGGCAGCCAGAGCCCAGGGGAGACAAGCACAGAACCACTCAGCTTGGGAAAGACCTCTAAGGTCAAGTCCAACCTTAAACCTAATCCTGCCAAGTCCTCAAGCACCACATCTACATCTTTTAAGCACCCCAGGGATGGTGACTCCACCACTGCCCTGGACAGCAGTGCCAGGGCTGCAAAACCCTTTGGGTGAATATTGTCTAATATCCAACCTAAACTTCCTGTGGTGCAGCTGGAGGCCATTCCCTCTCCTCCTGTCCCTGTTCCTTAGGCTGCTCCTGGTGCTCCAGCCCCTTCTCCTTCCTCGGACACGCTCCAGCCCCTTAGCGTCCTCCTTGCCTGGAGTGTCCCCGAGCTGTCCCCAGCACACACCTTGCTGTACGCAATCTGTAGTGTCAGTGGGATTGCTTCCCTGTCTCCATCTATTCCCAGCCTTTTGCTGCCTGGACCTGCAGGGAACAAGGAGCAAATGTCACACGGGGGCTTTTTATCCCCAGCCTCCCCTGCCTGCTGGTACAGCAGCACACCCAGGATCTGTGGAAAGAAGGAAAAAGGGTTTGCTGAGCACAGCTCTGGGACAAAAAGGCAAAAAACAAAAAAAAGGAAAAAAAAAAAAGAAAAGGTGGCTTAAAAGCTGCAGAAAGCAAAGAATCCAGAGAAGAATTACAACCCAAACCCACTCTGCAGAACTGAGAGTGGCTCTGGCTGAGCCAGCGCAGAGGGGTCAGAGCTCCAGGGAAAACACAGAGCAACCAAGGCCACAGTGCTCTCCCTGCTCCTGTTTGTTCAGGCAGATTTCTGCCCACGTTAAATCTGCCTGAAGCACCAGGCCTGGCACTTCCTAACTTCTTATCCCCCGGATAATTTTTTGCAGCCGTGGTGCCAGAGAAGCCAAGGGGAAACCATCGGAGTTCGCACTAGCAGCTTCATGAGCTGGAGGGAAGAGCTCTTTGCCCAAGCCTGACGCTGGGGAAGCGGGGCGGGGACGCCTCACAGTGGGGTGTTTTGTGGGCCCTGTTCAGAAGGACAAGCGGAGCTCACGCCGAAGCGCCTGGTGGAAGCCGTGAGAACGCGCTCGGCTGCAGTGGTGGGGCTTGGCCATGAGGTGTCTGCGTGAGCTGCACTTCAGAGCATCCAGCCCGGGCACCCGCGAGAAACTGCAGCCAGGTATGCACTGCCTCTGACTTCTGAATATCGCTAATGTTATAAATTCGTAACATGAAAGTGCATAAATTACACGCAGAGGGCTCCAAGTGCACACACAAACCTGGCTTTGCCCAGTAAAATAAAGAGAAGAAAAGAGGGATTTAGAAATGACACTTTTGGACACAGCACAAAGAGAAAGCAGTAAAAAGGAGAGATAAAGAGCTGTTTTTAGCAGGTGCTGATGAGAGGAAGGAAACAGGCTTGAAGGTGTTTTATTGTAAATGCATTCTAGAGTTAACAGCAGCACAAACAATCAGGCATTGCCATGGTTTCGCTCCTGAAGGGAACACAGAACTGGGATGATTCGCTCCCAAGCCAGTGAGAGCTGCCTGGATCCTCGCTCAGCCTGGCTCAGACTCCTCCTGCAGACCAGGCTCCCCCAGCCCCTCCTTGCCTTCCCTCCAAGCTGCGGTTTCAGAGCCCCACAGAGGCCAGGGGGTGCAGGAGCAGCTACAGACCTGAGGCCTTGATGGCCCTGGTGGCTGCTGAGTGTCCCAGCTCCAGGGAGTGGATGAAGACCTCGGTCCTCTTCTCTCCCCCGATGAAGGTGAGCTGCCAGGGGAACAAGAGGGGGGATGTGGGGGTGAGGGGACCCGGCCATGCCAGGCAGCCTTCATCTCTCTCACTCCCTCCCACAGGACACAGGTCAGTTTGGGAAAATCCTTCCACGTTCTCAAAGTACCTTGCAGCAGCTGCTTGGGGTGGCATCCACCTTTAGCTGGACTTCAGAGTGTTTGAACAGACCCCCAAAACAACCCAAACCCCTTATGTTCACTTAAAACTGCTCAGCCCACTGGGAAAAAACCCCACAATGAGCCAACAGCAGGGTCTGGGAATTGTTTTGGGAGCACAAATCCCTGAAGAGCAGCAACTCTGCTCACCAAGTGCTGCTGCAGCTGGTCCTGAGCCACAGCCCAAAAGGAGGGGTTGCAGCCCCAAATTCAACCTTCCCCACCACATCTGCGCCAGGCTCACAGCAAGGTGTGGAAAACTTGCCCCATGGAGGGGCTCGGTTTGGGAAGCAGAGCTCTGGAGAGATTCCAGCGATGTGAACAGCCTGGCAGCACTGACAGGCACTGCCCAGTGCCACGGGGAAAGGTCCTGGGCTGGAAAATGGCTCGTGGCACTTCACGGTCTGGGCAGCACCTGGATGCCCTCAATCCCTTCGCCAGCAGCATCAGCCAGGGCACCGGGGACAGCCAGGGGTTGAGAGGGGACTGAGCTCTGCCTCAGCAGCACGTGGTGGCTGTGCCACACCCCAGGGCTTCCCAGGCAGCTCCTGACAGGTGGCACAGGCAGAGCCACCCCCCTTTTCCCTCACCAGGCTGGGGCTGAGCCCCGTGCCCACCTCAGTCTGGTAGAGCTGCAGCAGCACGGGGCGCGTGGCGAAGCGGCAGTAGTACAGGATCATGTCTGCCAGGATGGGCAGCTGCTCCTGGGAGTCTTCCTGGGGCTCAGCCTCGGGCTTGGCACACTGCAGTGGCAGAACGGGTCAGAGATGTGGTGGGGCAGGTAGCACCTCCAGCCACAACTGCCCACCCCACCCCAGCAGGGACAGACACCTCCTGCTGATCACCAGGAGCCCCATCTCCACCCTGTGTCCATGTGGCACAGAAGAAGGCTCTCCACACAGCTCCCTGGTTTCCTGGGCATGGGGCACACCCCGCCCTGCCCCTGGCACTCACGCACCTGGCACAGGACGTCCATGGGCAGGTTCATCAGCCCCAGGACATTGCGCTCGTACCAGGGGTCCATCAGGCCGATGTAGTGGGAGATGTCGTTGGTGCTGCTCTCCATCCCAGCCAGGGAGGGCTCCTGGAACCGGACACTGGGGTCACCCCGAGGGTCCCCTCCACCTGCCCCACCCCACACAGCACCCCTGGGCCAAGGTGAGCCCCTGTGACACCACAGGGAGGGGAAACCCACCTGTGCCCGGGACGGGAGGTCCCCCAGGGATGGCGAGGGGTGATGATGCATCTGCGGGGTCGATGGAGCCACGCAGCTCCTCTTCACGGGGACGTAGAAAAACTGCAGCCTGAAGTACCGTGTCAGGGAGGGGCAGGAGCTCTCCTTGAGCCTGGGGAGGCGGAGAGGCTGAGCAGAGCATCCCGGCGGGGCGCGGCAGCCGCGGCCACCCCGCCCCGGCTCACCTGAGGTCGCTGTAGGCGCGGGCCACCTTGCCCGAGATGCGGTCGGAGCCGAACACCACGATGCGGAGCGTAGCCACCTTGGCGTCTTCGTCGTAGCTGAGGAAGGGGCGGCGGGGCAGCCCGAGGGGCCGGGAGGCGAGCGGGGCGGGCCCGCGCTGGCCCGGGCCNCGCAGCGGCAGCGACAGCGAGCACGGCCCCGGGCAGTCCCGCAGCTCCCGGCGCAGCACCAGCTGGCTCTTGCTCTTGAACAGTTTGTAGAGCCTGTTGGTCAGCGACTGCCGGCACCTGGGGGCCTTGTCCACCTTCGGCTCTGCCCTGCCCGCCGTGTCCAGGGAGCTCTCGTCGCTGTCCTCGGCGTAGCCGCTGTCCATGCAGTCCTTCAGGCTGGACACGAAAGACTTCAGGGACTTCCTGGAGACCACGGTGAGCTCCGAGATGGAGTCCTTGGAGGAGGTGAAGAGGGACACCCGCGAGGGCTTGGAGCCCTCCTCGGACAGCACCGAGTACATGGAGTCACTGGAGATGGCGCAGAGCGGGGCCAGCAGCGAGTCCTGCTCGGGAGAGCCGCCGTCGGTCTCCACATCCTCCTCCTCCTCCTCTTCCTCCTCATCCTCCTCCTCCTCGTTCTCCGAGGCCAGGGGCTCAGCAACGCTGCACTCCTTGCTGAGGACATCGTTGAGGATGTCTGAAAGCAACAGGAGGGAGAAGGTGTCTCCAGCAGAGCCACTGCAAACGCAGTGACCCCAGACCCCACCACCACTCCTGGTGGCCAAAGCTCTCCTCCCTCCTGGTGTCAAACAAGGAGCTGGAAACCTCCTCCCCAATGGTTTTAGATTCCCACAAAAGGCTCAGTTGCAATGCAAAGCAAGATGTGTTTCTCTCTGTGAGGTTCTGGTTCTGTTCTCAAATGGCAAACTCCAGCTGGGCTTTTGCTTCCTTCCCACCCAGCTTTCACCACACCCTCACCTCTGATCCAGGTTTAGCCAGAGGGCAGGAGCAAAGCCGAGCCGTTGGCTGATCAAACCCCAAACTGACCCACCCTGGCTCCCTGTCAGGGCTGGACTTCACTGCAAAGCCTGGGCCAGAGCTCTGCTCCCGCTTGCTGGGGGCAGCAGGGAAGGAACACGGAGCCTTCCCAGGAGCAGACAAGGTTCTTCCAGGAATGGGGAAGAGGGAGGCACCAGCTCAGCACAAGGGGAACTTTCGACTTCTCCAAAACTGCTGGGCCTGGCCGAGAGCTCAGCAGAGGCCCCCAACTCACCGAAGTTGTCCTGGTCCCAGCTGTAGGTGTAGCAGCGGGCAGGGGGGAGGGGGATGGGCTGCAGCTTGCAGAGCTGGGCCTCGCCTGGGGACAGAGGAGGGACAGGGGGTGGTTTGCAGGGTCCCCCTGTGCCACCCCTGCCAGCTTTCCTGGCCTGGGAGGTGCCACACACACCCC
>VXAC01008213.1:186988-213780 GCA_013399225.1 Rhipidura dahli | reverse complement strand
CCCCCCCCCCCCCCCCGCCCCGTGCACGTTTTGGGCGGCCCAGGCCACCCTGAGCCCCGATGGTGCTGTCCTTAGCCCCAAACATGTGCAGGTGGGAGGAGGGGACACTTCACACCTTTAGGAGCCACCAGATGTCACAGCTACCGCCTGATTTCGTGCTTTAATCTCAGTCCTGAGTTGTTCAAAGGCTGGCCGATTCACTTTGGTGCTGTTTTAATTAAACCGTTTGTGGCTCACGGTGCGGCCATTACCCATTACCCTAGCACCTGGGGCGGTGCTTTTTTACTGCAGCTGTTGCCCTCGGCTGAGATCCTGCAGAGCTGCTCCCCACGACTGCTGCTGCTCCTGCGAGGCCGGGCTGGCAGCAAATCCCGGGGAAAGGAGGGATGGGAGGGGGGGATGCTCACCTGAGATGGCAGGAAAGGAGGCAGCCCCGGCGATGCCGCGCAGCACGGCCGGGAGCCGCTCCCGGGCCAGCGCGGGGTCACTGCTGGCGGCCGCCGCCTCCTGCGCATCGGCAGCGCTGGCGTAGAGCTCCGAGAGCTCCTCCAGGGGCTTGGACTGCGAAGCAGAGCCAGGGGAAGACACTCAGGGGATTCCTGCACTGAGGCAGCACACGAGCAGCATCACTGACGGGGTGACTCTCTCCCCTCCACCACCCCCAGCCCCTCAAGCCCCCCCAGACTTTTCCAAAGAAAATAAAAATGGCTTTGAAAACACCTCAGGGATTTTCTTCAAGATATTTTTGCCTCTCCCCGAAGTGTTTTTCTGGTCAAACAAACACTTTTGCTGATTTTCAAGTCTGGGGGCCCTTCCTCTCTCCTCTTCAGGATGGGAAAGGAGTAACGGGGTGAAAGGGGAGTGAGCCCCTGCACACACTTCACCAAACACCTCAGATCTCAGATTTAACCTGAGAAGGGAAAGATGCGTATTTTCCCTCTAAGCAGCATTATCAAAACTCTTCTCCTTTGCCAAGCCAGTCTATTTTGGGCAGGAAATCCGTCAGTCAAGTGCCCCGAACTGCTCCCTGTGGCACCCCAGGGTGGGCGCTGCCCCAGCCCACCTTGAGGAGGGGGTGCAGCCTGTGCAGGTCGCAGCGGGTGCCGAAGGTGGCCTGGTAGAGGTGCTTGAGGAGCAGCACCAGCGTGGAGTGCTGGGGGGGCTCGCTGGAGCTCAGCCGCTCGGCGATGGACAGGAACTCGCTCTGCACCTCTGAGCGGTTCAGCAGCAGCACCGTCCTGGGGACAGGGACACCAGTCAGGCCAGGACACCGAGCCCAGCCCGGGCCCAGCCCAGCAGCCACTCGGCCTCACTGGACACGAGTGGCACTGAAACATCTCCCTTCCGAAGGTGCAGCCCAGAGGAGAAGCTTTGAGGATGGCTCAGGTCTGTTTCCCAGCCTCATTTCCCTATTTACAAATAAAAAAGGCTCAGCCCTCGTGGGAGGTAGAAAGTCTGACTGTTCAGAGGTGAAAGGGTTTCCCTCCTCACTGCTCTGGGGCTGGAATGGACTCGCTCCTGGCTCCTCTCGGGGTGGTGGCTCCCAAATCCATGGATCATGGTATCTCCCAGCTGTTCTCCAACATGTGCTGGACCAGCAGCTCCCTGGGCAGGAGACTTTGCCTTCCCCTCCATCGCAGCCCTGCACCGTCACCAGCATGAGGAGCACACAGATCCCATCCCAAGCCTCTGGAAATGCCCCAGCTGCTCTCCTCATCTTTCCCACAGCTCAGCCCGGCTTTCTAGCCCTCCTCCCCAGCCCCTGGAAGATGATGCAGCAGTGCCAGCCCGCGGGGGTGCCACAGGGAGCCCCCAGCAGTGCCTGTGGCCACACTTACACCGTGGAGCTCTGGTAGTTCTTCACAGGCAGCCCCTGCTCAGTCCTCACCAGCCTCTGGAAAGTGATCCCTGGGGAGAGAGCAGAGGAGTGAGGCACAGACCCCCAGGGCTGCTCTGCCCAGCAGCACTGAGCTGGCTCTGCCCCCGGGGCAGTCCTGAGCTGGCAGAGCCCCTGGCAGAGTGGGAATGGCAGCACTGAGAGCCTCCAAGAGTGGGGATAAGGCACAGCCACCGAGTGAGGGGCTGGGGAGCTCGGGGAGGAAAGGGTAAAACCCCAGAGGGATGGGAAACCACCCACAGGATGGGACAGGAGAACTGCTCCAGCCCCAGTCCCTCCTACCCCACTGCTCTCGTGGGGTGGGAATTCCATGGGTGACATTCAGCAGCTTCTCCTGCTTGCTTTAGCCCCACACAGCCTGAATGTCACACAGGGCCAGCAGGTCACTGCCACATCCCCTCCCGCAGGGCTGCAGCCAGGCTGATCCAGCAGGAGAGGGGCTGCTGTGGGCAGCAGCCTGTGTGAGGAGGCACCCTGGATGCTTCCCTGGGATGGTCCCTGGGCACCAGGTGACACCAGATGGGTTTGGGCTGGGTGACAGCAGAGCCCTGTCACCCCAGGCAGCAGAACAGGGGCACAGCTTGGGGTAACCTTAGAGCATCAGCAGGACCCAGCCCCCTTACCCATGGAGGCGGTCACATCCCACCCAGCTCAGCTCCCTCGGGGGGCCCACCGTGATCCCCACAGGCAGGGCAGCAGGGACCCCTCCTGCAGAGCACAGCCCCCGGGTGCACATCAAAGCCCTGGCACTCCTGGCAAATATTGACAGTGGCTCATTCTCCGTTAACCTTTACCCTCATCCCAATAAAAAGCTTTGGCCTCAGCCCCACAGCAGGTCAGGGGCCGTGTGGGAAGCCTAGAACAGCCTGGAAGGTCCTCGCAGCTGAGCAGCAGGGGACACAGCCCCACTGGCTCTGGAGAGGGATTCCCAAACCCAGCACCAACGCCTCCCTCATGGCGCCTTTGGCAGGGGAAGGAAATCCACTCTGCTGCAGGAGGGGAGAAGCTTTGGGACCAAATTCCCCCCTCACACAGTCTGGGGCACCGAGGATGGCACAAACCAGAGTGCAGCAATGCCCACCCAGCCCCAGAGCTCTCCAGAGGTGTGTAAAGCACAGCCCTGACAGGCCAGGGACACAGCAGTGAATGACCAGGAGGGAGCTGGGGAGCCCCACAGGTGCCCCCATGGCCCTGGACACAGCGGGAGCCCAGCCAGACCCTGTCTGGTGGCCGTGGCCATCTGTGCCCCAGCAGCCAGCCCAGAGCTCCCACTGCACAGGGTGGGGTTTTTCCATCTTTTTGTTCCTTTGAAAGTACCTTTCATCCCATCTCCAAGCTCCCATCTCCCAGGGATTGCTGCCCTGACAGAGACCCTGCATTTCACATCCTCTGGGGCTCCCCCAAAGCAGCTTCCCAGTTTGAGGGGGTGGGGAACACCCCCAGCCTCAGCCACGTCCCCCTCCCAGGCCTCCCGAGCCCTGCCCAGGATTAAACACAGGCTGCAATGTGCTCTGTGTGATAACAGCTCTTCAAAAGCCCCCAAAAGGCAGGGAGATTAGGAAAAAGGGCTTTGAGAAATAATTGGAAGAGCTGCTCCATTGGGAACCACAGGACATCTGCAAGGAGCCCTTAATTAAGAGGAGCACTGGTGCTGCCCCTGGATGTGCCCAGAGCTGGGTCACAAAGAGGATCTGGGCTGGGAAGAACAATCCAGGGAGTCCCTCAGCCCTGTGGAAATCTCCATGGAAGAGCAAGCTCAGAGGCTCCAGCCACCCCGATGCCCATGAACGGCCCCTCTGTTGTCCCCCCACCGCCCCAGTGAACATCTCGAAAAAAGGGCAGGCTGAGGGGGGGGCAGCCAGCACGGGCTCTGCCGGGGAAAAGACCCTCCAGGCTGAAACCCAGTCAGGAAATCGTTACTCGGCTGGCTAATTGCCCCTGATGGGGCTGGGAGAGCCCGGCGTGCTCCGTGCACTCAGGGCACCCACAAACACCGCCCGGCCCTGCTCCTGCACAGGAATCCGGTCCAACCCCGTGCTGGACCACTCAGGAATGACATACTGAGGGAGGATGGGGGCAGGGTCCTGACCCCCTGGAAAAGCTGAGGTTTGGGATGGAGACTGCGCTCCCAGGATTCAGGAGGCAACGGGGGAACAAGACAGGAGCAGCAGGGGGACAAACCCCAGGCAGGGCAGGGTTTGGGTGCTGCAGATCCTGGGGCAGGGCAGGGTTTGGGTGCTGCAGAGGCCGGGGCAGGGTGGGGCTTGGATGCTGCAGACCCCAGCGCAGGGCTGGGGTGCTCACCTGGTGCCTTCAGCTCGTTGCTGATGAAGGTGAGCAGCTCCCGGAAGGTGTCACAGTAGGGCACAGGCCAGGTCAGGAAGCTGTGGTAGAGCCTGGCAGCTTTCAGGAGCAGCTCAGAGCCAGGTGGGAGGTGAGGAGCCTGCAGGGACAGGGACAGGAGGTCAGGGAGGAGCAAAGACCCCAAGTGCTGTGTGAGAACCACAGGGCTCAGGCTGGAAGTGCAGCAGGAGGAGCAAAGCAGAGGTGCCCCTGTGCCACCACCCCATCTCCTCCCACGGAAGGGCCAGAGCAGCCCCGCTGGGCACAGCTCCAAGGAGATCCTCCCTAGCCTCAGCTTACGTGCCCAAGCCCAAAGAGAAATTCCCTTTCCAGCCCCACAAGCCGCCCAGATGAGCTGCTGCAGGCAGCCTGTGCTTGTGTGGGACCTGGCAGCAATGATTTCCTGAGGATAATGATGCTTTGTGCTGGTAATAATAATAATAATAATAATAATAATAATAATAATAATAATAATAATAATAATAATAATAATAATAATAATAATAATAAAAGTATTTCCTGGGAAGGCTCTGCTCCTTTCCATTCATGTTGCCCATGTATTTTGCCCAACTATAAAGGGTAACGAAAAAATTCCCCTGCATTGTCCATCTCCCTTTCTGATTAGCCCAGCCTTAAAAAAATAGCTTAAAACCCCTGAAGCTCATTTTCTCTGCCTCTCAGCTTGTGCAATGGTTGCTTGATCCTGATCCCTGTGGGTTCCGACAGAATCTTTCTTTTGGAGATGAACTGATGAAAGCAGACTGGGATGTTCCAGCCAAAACCACCCCGATTCTGGTCCTGCCCCGGGCTGGGATCGGTGCAGCAGCCTCAGCACTTACATACAGCACGGCTGAGTAGAAGAGCAGGGCCAGGGGCATCACCAGGTCGTAGTCACACCTCTCCTGCACCTGTGGGAGCAGCCCGAGGGCACAGGGATGAGCTGCCAGCCACCAGCACCTCCCGAAATATCCCCGGAGGTGCCGGGAGACTCCAGCCCCCAACCCCCCCGAATCCTATCACCACAGCCGGGAAAGATTCCCTCATCTCCACGGGAAAGATTCCCTCATCTCCACGGAAAAACTGCCCCCAAAGCCCCCCTAACCTCCAGCGTGGCACACGCAGAGCAGCACAGCCTCCTGCTCTGCCTTTTCCCAGGTCTGGCCAAGCACCCAACCCTTTGATGCTCCTGATCCTTGAAATTCCATGGAAGCAGCTCAGAGCTGCGGGCAGCTCTGGGGGCTGAGCAGCATGGTGGAATCCAGGGGATGGAATCCCAACCTTTATTCCAGGGAACAGCCAGCAGAACGCTCTCACTAAGGGCTCAAGGAGACGCTTGCAGATGATCTCACCTTTGAGCTCAGCCCAAAGTGCAACAAAACCTCACCTAAACCCTCCTGTGCCAAACCCCTCTCTGCACCCAGAGCAGTTCTAGCCAGTAAAAGAAAATAAACATGAATAACCTCAGCTGCTCTCAGTTCCACAGCCTCTTTCCTGTGAAAGGGAAGCCAGACTTCACCCGCTCACATGAATCCCAGCACTGGGGATTTGGGAAACACATCCATGTTTCCTGCCACAGCAAGTGATTCCTCCAAGGCCTTCCTGGCTGCAGCCCAGGATGACCCTGCTTGACCAGTGATGCCTCGCGCTCCCCTGGCACATGGTGGGACCATAGCAGGTCCATCTGACCATCCCTGCTCTTTTCTGTCCCCTTGCTGTGACCCCACTGCCACCAGCCAGGCTGCTCTGCAGTGCAGATCCTGCCCGTGGTCCCCAGCGCCCCAGCCCCGCAGGAAACCCGGCAGAGCCCCAGCAACGTTTCCACCAGAAACAACAGGAAATGTTCCATTTGCTCTGCTGTGGAGCAGCAGCTCCATGGCCACGGCCTGGGGAGGGCTGAGGAAGGCTGGAGGAACTGCACAGCCCCCGCATGGGGCCAAGCAGCACTTTGGGGGATCAAAGTCCATCCCTGGGGATCTGCAGGGCTGCCCAAACAATGGATACGGGCTTTTCTCTGTGGGACCTGCTCACCCAGCCCCACCCAACCCCAAGCACTGGTGCCCAGCAATATCTCATGACCCCAAATCCCCCACCCAGCGTTGCCAAAGCCCATCCTGAGCAAGCCCCGGAGCTGCCGATGCCTCAGGGGCTGCAGCTCCCCCCGCAGCCTCCACTCACCTCCTTGGTCTTGCCCAGGATCTTCTCCACCAGGATGAGGTAGTTCCTGGCGTCCCGGCTCACCAGCTCCTGCAGGCTCCAGCAATTCAGGCACAGCCCGGCTGTGGGGACAGAGCTGTGGTCACTCACAGAGCCCCAGGGTCACTCACAGAGCCCCAGGGTCACTCACAGAGCAATGGTCACTCACAGCCCCACGGTCACTCACAGCCCCACGGTCACTCAGCCCCTCTCAGGAAGGTCAGAGGGGGATGAACACTGGAGAGGGGTCGAGGGGAGGTGCTGCCCACAGGTATCAGAGGAGGGCAGGACAAGCCCCACACCCTCCCTGGAGCCACCCTTGTCCCCCAGCAGAAACAAGTGTTTGCTCGGTGGGACACTCGCCGAGGCTTTCTGCCAGGCTTGCAGCTGAATCAGCAGGGAAATCCCCCCCTGCTGCCACACGACTTTTTACTTTCAATGAATCAACATTTTCCAGCAGAGAAAGATCCTCCTGGAGAGGTTCCAAGCGGCTCAGATGCACTCCCTGGTAATTACAGATGCAATTCTCAATTTGCCTCTGCTCTGCTGCCATCAACCAAGAACCTGGGATATTTGTCAGCGAGGAACAGCCACGTCCACCCAGGAATTCTGTGGCTCTCCAGTTTTCCTTTGAGCCACTCCCACACAACAGCACAATGGCACAGAGCCACGGGAGGACTCCAGCAGATTGACCAAATTAATCAATATTGTCCCAGACCATAGCACCCTCCGGGGAAAGCCCCAGCTCCTGGGAGGCAGTCAGGGAAGAATTGGCCCAGCAGGAATGGGCAGAGCCAAAAGAAAATCCCTCTCTGGGAGAAGAACACAGCAAAGCCCTGAGCAAGCAGTGGGTGCTGGGCAGGAGCTGCACAGGGAGCCTGGGCTTGGCTTCAATCGTTAACAGCACCAGAGATGCCAGGAGCGGGCACAGCAGCCCGTGGGCGGCCTCGGAAGGATGAGGCTTTGCCATTTCTTTTCTGAGAAGTGCCCCAAGATGCCCTCTTCCTCCTCCTCTTCCTCCTCCTCCTCCTCCCACACCAGCTGCTTCGTGGCCTCGGGGGTGGCATTTCCCCTCAGAGTGGGCAGCTGCTAAGTCGGAAATCCAGCGGTGCTGGAGCAGAAGTCGCACCTCCCGAACTGCCCACGGCGCTGGGCACGGGCTCCTGGTGCCGTCAGAGTGACACAGCCCGGGGCGGCTGGAAAGAAGGAGGCTCCGTTTCCTCCTCCCCCAGACCTGCTGCCAGCACTTCCTCACAGAGGGAGGCGGCTTCTCCCAGGGACTGCCCAGAGGAAGGGCCGGCTCGGGGCAGCTGGCACAGAGGGGGCCGGAGGTGCCCAAGGAAGGGGACAGCCCGAGCCTGGCAGCCACAGCAGCCCTTGGGAAGCACAGCAGTCCATGAGAGAGGGAAGGCGGGTAGGGATGTCCAGCACAGGGCACTTCCGGGCACCTCCACCCAGCCTGGGCAGAGATTTCAGCAGGAAAACCCAGCACAAGCCTGGAGAAATCAGCACAAAGGGTAAAACCTGCCAGATTTAGTAACCAGGAACCTTCACTGGGCACCCAGAGCTGGAGGACCCTGCGCTCAGCTGGGCAGAGCTGAAAACATCCAGGCTGTGCTTCAATTCCTGCGGGAGCCACTCACTGGGGAGCTGGACTGGCTGGTCCTGGTGGGTCCCTTCCAACTCAGAATTTTCTGGGGTTCCAGGAAGAGTTTCAGACACTGCTCAGTGACCCCACACCAGATCCTGCTCCTTCCCCGTGGGGGGGTTTACAGCACTGCCAGGATCTTGAGCTCCTCCTCACTAGAGCTGAGCAGAGTCGGCCCCTGGGCACCAGGTGGGACTGGCCATGGACACTCCTCCTCCAGCTCACCTGTGACCTCCACCACCTCCCTCACCAGCATCCTCCATCCTCTCTGATCCCTGTGGGAGAGACACAGCATCTCCTTCCTACCCCTGGAACGTTCCAGGCACTGGGTGCCTTCCAGGCTCTCCAGCAGCTCCCAACCACCAGGATCCTCAGGCCCCCCTCCCACCCCTGACTCCACAGCCCAGCATCCCCAGCAGCACCAGAGCCAAGCCCAGGGCTCTCCTTCACCAAAAACTCCTTTTTTTTTTTTTTTTTTCTGCTCCCCAGCAAGAAATAGAACATTTTTCTTGCTTTTCACACTCCAGTGTGACCACGGTCTCTCGCCTGCAGCACAAAGCAAGGCCAGCCCTGAGGAGGTTCCTTTGTTTTTGTTTGGTTCCTCCAATAAATTCTGCAGAAAAATCTATTTACACCCCAGAGCTGGCCAGGGGCTCGTCCAGGCTGTAAATCTGGGATGGCCAAACCCCCACAGCTCCTCCCTGCTGACTTCACAGCCCTCAGCTCCTCTTCCCTTACGCAGGGGGGAGCAACGCATTGGAAATGATTACTCACCTTCTCTGAAGCAACCCCGTGTGGAGTTAGCACAGAGAAATAAATCATTCAGCAATTTAAAAATGAACAAAATTCACCAAGGTCTCAGCCCAAAAAAACTGTGACGTGGTGTGTGTTATTTCAGTGCATGGAAAAGGTAAATAAGGAGGGCAAAGCAAAGAAATTGGGAAATAGAAGCAAAAAATGAGGAAGGTGAGGGTTCCAGCCCAGCCAAGAGCACCATGAAAGGATTCACTGACTTGTGAGGAGCAGCCCTGCCACAAGCAACAGCCTGGGCCCGACATAGCACAGCAAAAATGAAACTGTCACTTGTACCCCGGGGAAGGATGTGACAACATCTCTGCTCCAGTTCTGAAAGGCAGGAGGGGACGGCTCCAGGCTGTGGACGCTGCTCTGCTTTCCCTGAACCCCTCATGTCACCACAGTGACCAAACACTTCCCACTCCAGCAGCTCGGGGCGGGATGGGGAGAGCAGCTCCTTGGAGCCAGCAGGGGAAAGTAGGGACAGCCCCTGGGGAGGGCATTGGGGGGGTGCCCTGGGGGTCCCCAGGAGGGACAGCCCCTTGAGACGTGCCCTGGGGGTCCTCAGGAGGGACAGCCCCTCGGGAGGTGCCCTGGGGTCCCCAGCAGCAGCACAAACCCTTTGGATGAAAGGGAGACTTTTGAGGTGCAAAACGCCCGGAATTCTCCCAGGAATGCTAGGTCCCTCTGCCAAAGCCCACGAGAGCCACAGGAAGGGGCCTAGGAGCCAGAGGAAATCACTGGGGATGGGATGGGGCTCAGTGGGGCTGCCCCCAGCAGAGACCCCAGCCTCAACCCTCACCCTGCACACCCCAATCTTTGCTAATAAGCCAGAAAAATTATGAAGTCATTGTTGAAAGGCTTCCCCACCCCAAAGAGCAGCACTGAGGGGCTGGGATTAGCTGTGAATGACATGGGAACTGATTGATGGTAATTGCAGGAGAGGTGAGCCCTGGGCACACAGGGACCTGCTTGGCCACGGCAGCTTCTCTGGCCACGCGCTGTCACCGTGCCAAGCACGAGGCTGCACTTCCAGGAGCTGGGAATGTGGGTCACACTTCAGGGCCCGCTTCCCACAGTGGGGGAGAAGAAAAGGACACATGAACCTCCGGCAGAACTGCTCGGGATGAGCCCCGAGGTGATGCTACAGCGAGGAAGTGGCATCACTCTGGTGGGTGTGAGGGCAGGGCAAAGGGATTCCTCTGGGATTTGGCAGCAGGAGGGACCCTGTCTGCATCTCTCTGTTGGTTTCTAGAGAAAAAGAAAGGCAGGAAGGGTTGGAAGAACTGTAGGTACAAAAAGGGATCAGAATGTGACAGCCCCCAATTCCTTCATCCACAAGAGGGTTTGGCAGGGATTCAGTCACAGCTCAAAGGCACAGCTACGAGGCAGAAAGGTCAAAACGACATTCAAAAATTATTTCTGCTTGTTGCTGCTCTGCTCTCACCACGTCAGCCCCAATCCCTTCACAGCCCCCTGGCCAAGACTCAGCTCTTTATGGCCAGCACGGTATCTGAGCCAGGGTTAAACTGATAACAACATCTCCATGCTGTGTTCAACAACCCAGCACAGAGCACAGCCCTGGCCTGGGGGCCGTGAGCATCGAGGCAGGGCTGGCTGATTGCACAAAGGAGCCTCTCCTCGTGCTGAACAAAGCCTTCTCCACCCCCAGCCCACTCAGGGACGGTCGGCAGCATGCACAACTGCCCTGCTGAGTCCTTACACGGATCAGACCTGACATGACCTGTTCGGGGTCTTGGGGCATCTTCCTATTCCAGCAAAATGTCTGGGAAGCCTGACCAGGTTGGATGCTCCCTCTGACTGACCAGTCCAGCAGCACCAGCAGTTCCCTCTGGGTGGGACACCCTACCAGGGGCCCAGGTGGATCACAGAGAGATCCTGTGGTTAACAGGTCACCTACCAGCCCATCTGCTGGACACAGCGTCCCTGCTAAGCCCGTGGAGACACCTTTCCAGTGCGTGGTAGATCCTGTCCTCAGTGCACGTGGTGTGCTGCATTTTAATTCATCTCCTGCATTAAAGAGGAAAGAAGGAGAGTCAATAAAGGATTGCCTTTGATGGCTCAAACATCCACTGGTGACGGTCACAAACCCACCCCAAGTGGCCAGGGAAGGCTCCAGAACCATCCCCTTGCTGCCACACAACACAAAGGAAAGGTCCACGTGCCCCTGTGGAACAGTGGGAAACACCGAGGGGATGTGAGCCCAGCACATGAGGATGTTGTGAAATTGTGACTGCAGCCCTGTCACATCCCACCCCTCCTCCAGGGCCCAGGGGGTAACCTGGCTCTTGGCTGGCAGAGCCCGTTCAGGGGAGGAAGGGTTTATCCCACCCAATGCGTATCCCTCTGCCTGGGACACCGGGAGCACAAGAGCCACTTCCCAGGGTCCCTGCTCCGACGTTCCTGATCGTGAGCGATCAGAGGTGACCGGGTGGACATTCCCTCCTCCCCTGCAGTCCAGAGGGAGCCTGGGGCAGGTGTCCCCCCGTCCCAAAGCACAAACACGGGTCCATCCCACAGACTCTTTGCCTCTCGTTCAGAAGCAACAGGAATGCCCAAAAACGATCCATGAGGAAGCAATAAAAGCTGCCAATGGTACAAAACCACCTGCAGAGTGGCTGCAGGGCAGCCTTTGCTTTCTCCCTGCACAGCACCTCTGCAACACACCCACAGAATCCTCAAAGCCGCCCCAGAACGTTCAATTCTCTGCTCACTTGGCCAACACTTGGTGCCAGTACCCAGCAATGGCTGTGCCCATCTCAGCCCCACCCATCCATAGCAGGAGCTGCCGTGACCTCGGCAGAGGCTCCACGGCCCTCCCTGCCCCGGGCACTGCTCCAGCCACCCTTCACTGCCAGCAGCTCCCCCAGAAGGGCTCGGGACAGCTGTGCCCGGCTGCTGGAGCTCCCTGAGAACGCAGGGAGCCACCTCCAGCCTTGCCCCTGCGCTGGAGAGGATTCCCCAGCAGCTCCTCCGGGGCGAAAGCAAACACACCCTGAGCACCACTGACCTGCCCAGTGCACGCCTCCCCTTCACCCCTCAGGGGCTCACGGGCTCCTCCTCTTGTGTGCTACTGCCAAAGCCTGGAGCTGGGCTCTGCACCAGGACTTCTATCTGAGGAACGCGAGAAACGCTCCGGAGCCGCGCGAAGGAGCGGGGAAGTCGCAGCCCAGCGCCTCAGTCGCGCTTGTGGCAGGAGAAGGGGGTGAGTAAGAGCCCAGAGTGACTCACAGACACCTTTGCAACACTCAGCTCAAAAAACAGCTCGGTTTAGGCAGAGCTCGGTCCTCGGAGGGGAACGGGCTCCTCACCCCACACCAACCCCACCATCCCTTCCCTCGTGTCTCAGCACACACCAGGCAGGGAGCTTAAAATAAAATACACCCAAGATATCACCGTAACTTTCAGACCACGAAACGCACTCTTGGGTGGTTTTTTCCTGCTGTGCCAAGGACCACACATGAACCTAAACCTCCTCTCCCAGGGCAGTGCTTATGGAAGCATTTTCCGTGGGAAAGGCCTCGCTTTGTCCACCACAGCCTGGCAGAAGCTCTGCAACCTTTCCTGCTGCGTCTTCCCCCAGCTGTCCCCTCCTCGCCACCCACGCTGAGCACGATGACAGGGCAGGGGACAGTTCTGGAGAACGCAATCTGACCTTCATGAGCCCTGTTAAGCATCTCCAGAACACCAAGAAAAACAAGTGCTGAGGTCAAGGGTTTGGAAAATGCTTTGCTTTTTCTGAGGGTGTTGAGCATCTTCATGAGACATCTCCCCAGTGCTGGCACAGCTCCCTCCACACACCAGGGACAACAGCTGGTTTTAAGAGCCCCATGTCCTGAGAGAAACCCAAAGCCTCAAGGTTTCACCCCATTTTCAACAGATGCCCAACAATTCCCAACATCAGGGCTCAGGGTAAGGTTGAACCCATCTCCTCTGAAGGTGTGAGTGCCCAAAAGGGCAATTTATAATAATTAATTTATAATCATTTTCCAAAAAAGCACTGATTAAAGTGAGTGAGCAAAGGCCCAGCACACTAAAGCTCAGCTTGGGAAGTATCCTAAGATCATTTGTGAAATTGTCCTTGCACAGCTGCCAGATCCTTGGGGAATTTCTATCCAAGATTGCTTAGTTAAGAGGCTTCATTTATGTCTGTGGATCACAGTCACAAAGGTGATCAGACAAATTAAATATTCCTGTTAATTAACACCAAACTGGTAAACATTTACCCCCTGGTGGGAAGAGGGAACTTGCTGATCACTGGGTTTACATTTTCCCCATTGTCCTGTTTGAGGCCAAAAGTTGATAAAAAAATTAAAAAAGGAAGAAAAAAAACAAAAAACCAAACAACAAAAAAAGCGGTTTTTAAATAGTATGAAAAAAAAATACCAACAAAAAAAGTCTTTTCCTGCTGAGCTGGGAAGGCATCAGAGGTCACGGGAAGCCCTTGGGGTACCACAGCTCGCTGACAGGGACTTTCCACTCTGCTGGGACCCACTGGGGTTCTCCCACCTGCCTTCAGTGCCCCGGGACCTTTCCCTCCCAGGGCTTTTCTCCTGCCCAGGATCTGCTCCACGCCCATGAGCAGAAGGTCCCTCACCAGCCAAGGGGACAGCAGCAGCTCTGGCACGCCTGGGACAGAGCTCAGAGCTACCTTTCCAGCAAGGACAAACCCTTTGCTGGTGTTAAGGTCCACCTGAGTCCCATCCTCAACACTCAAAGGACTTCTCTGAGCTCCTTCTGCAGCGCTGGAGCCCAGGACAGCCCCTGGGAGATGGGAACGGAGAGAAGGGCTCCGTGTCCGAAGTGGGTGTTCCGAAATGAAGGAGTGAAGAGGCTCAGATCCCCCTCCCAGGGCACCTCCCACCCACCCTGGAGCAAATCCCTAGAGCCTGGGGGGCTCCGCCCCGATGCCCTGGGGAGGCACCACTCCGGGCAGCAAATGCTCCAAAATCCACTCCTCCAGGAGAGCAAACCTAGGCAGAGCTGGAACAAGCTGAGGTTTCCCCTCTCACGACAGCAAATCCCAGCAACATCTCCCTGAGATGGCCGAGGGCCCGAAAGGACCCGGCAAAGACCTTTCCAGAGGGGATCCTGCAGCGGGGAAGCGGCCACCACTCCACCGGCGCTGGGGGAAGCCCCCGGGTACCCTCGGCGCGGGACAACGCCCTTTCCTGTCCCGATTGTTCTGAGGCTGAGCATCCCGGGCAGGAAACAGCAGAGGAAAAACAAAGCTCTCGACCCTCGGGAGCAGCTCTGAACGCGCTGCCCGGGTTTGGGGACAGCGGTAGCAGGTGGAGGGACACGGATATCTGGCCTGGGTCGGTGCCAGGACATGGCTCAGCCCCTGGATCGATGCTGCTGGAGGGCTTTGGGCACTGGGGGGACTAAAAGGAGAAGCCTGGTGAGGCTTAAGGAAACAGGAGCTTGGGCTGATGCTGCACCAGAAGGAAAATCACTAAATTTGGTTTAAAGCAAAGGGATCCTACCCAGAGCTCTTTTCAAGGCGAGATGCTCACAAGAGCTCCCCAGCAGGGTCCTCAGCATCTCCTTCGAGCTCCACCTCAGCTTCCTGCTTCCTGCAGGTCATCCTCCAAAGGGGCAGCACAGGAGCTTTGGGAGATGCATCCTCACTGCAGAGGAAGAGCTGGAGAGGGGGCAGAGCCGTGCAGAGGAGCAGCACACGGCTGGAACCTGCTCCTCCAGCAAAACTGTCTGCTTTTCTTAGATTACAGAGGAAAATCTTGGGTTTCAACTCTTTACTTGCAAGATTTTACCGCCTCCCCAGCACCTCCACCTCACACAGGACCCAAAGATAGAAACCCGGAGCGAGGGAGGGAGCAACTGGAGGAAGCCTTTGTAGAACACGGGGCAGTGCGAGGAGAAAGCTGCGATTTTCAAGAAAAGCTTCAGGCTCGATGTGTTTATCAGCCGAGCGAGAGCTCTGTGCGGAGCGGGAGATGAGGCTGATAAGGTGTTCGCTCAAACCACACCAAGGGAGGGTATCAGGGCATCCAGGAGCAGCTGGTTTGACAAATATCCTCTCCCGGGCCACCTGCTGAGGAGGCTGTGCCACGCAGAGCCCCGGGGCCGGTTTCTGTCCCGCTGGGCGGGGGCAGAAGCTGCTGGGACGCTGTGGATAAGGACACACCAGGCCGTGGTAAGGGACAGTCCCCCCTTGGGCTGCAAACCCCACCCCGGGGAGCCCCCACGCCCTGAGCCAGCAGGGAAGAGGCAGCAGAGAAGGAATGCAGAGAGTCGCTCCCAAAACCCAGAACAAGCCCTGAGTGACCCAACCCAGACCAAGCCCTGAATCCCGACCAGGGACAAATTGACCAAAAGCAGCCCCTGGGGAGGCCACAGAGGGGAAACACAAGGGAAATCCATGGATGTGTCACCACTCCCACCTCTGCAGATCCACCTGCACCCTCCTCAGCCACCCAAGCTTGCCGGGAGCATCACTCCTGCTCCCAGGTGGTGACAGAGGCTCAGGAGCAAGGAACAGGACTGAAAATACTGTCCCAAGGTCTGATTTCTTCAGGGGTCAATCGTAGCAGTGCCTGGACACCCCATGGAACTTCCCCTTTGCTTGTGCATAAAGTGAGGAGCCAAATGACTTGGAACAGCTCTGAAAGGAAGATTCTCACAGCAATTGGTCCCCAGCTCTGGGACAGCTTGACATGCACATACAAAAAGCAGTGATGGAATAGATGGGCAACAAGCTGAGATACAAACCTTATGAATCATATATGTGATATAAATATATGTACCAACCTTAAAACTGCTCTGGGATTGGCACATAATGTAGGAATCTGAGCAAACTGCAGTGCTTGGAAGGGAAATGGGAAAGAGAGGTTTAGGCACTGATTTCATCTCACAGCAGAAGAGAAAACTCCTGGCACAAGAAGAAAATCTGCTTCTGGAATAACAAGAACACATGGGCCTGCAGGATAACGGTGCTGAGGGGCAGGAATGACACAGGACTTCCCATTGCCTACAGGAAGAAACGAAATCCTCATTTATGAGTGGGAAATGGCATTTTGAGAAGAGGAGAGGTACCAGCCTGGAAGCTCCCTGGAGAGAAAGAACAGGACCAAGCCCTGCCCCAGCAGCCTTTCTGAGCTGCAAACCTCATTTGCCCCAAAAATGTGAGAATGGAGAGATCTCAAAGAGCCACAACTGCAGAGATCCCTCAGAGCCGGAGATCACTCCCTGCTCTTGCTGGCTCTGAGAACGGGGCTGGAGGAGAAGCTCCAAGAGGGGCAGGGAAAGCACCTGACATGCAGGAGCAGTTTCAGGTCCTGTGGGCGTCCAACAGCTCTTCCAGAACATGACACAATAGGGGCCAGGCAGCACCCAGGCTTTACACCCAGGGCTGGCTGCCTGCTCTCCCTGTGCCAGCTGGGCACCCACAGTGGGCTCCGTGGGGCTGGGGGTGCCCTTGGCAGCAGTGCAGGGAGGGGCCCTGAGCCCAGCCCAAGGAATTGAAAGGTGAACTGTGGATCCCCCAAAGTGCCATCAGCTGCATCACACAGCCCCCTGAGCCACGGGCCTGGGGCTGCTCAGCCCCTGTGGGGGACACCCACGATGGGCACTGTGCCCTGCCTGTCCCTCTCCACCAAATGCAACATCCCAAACATCACCCATCTTCTGGCAGAGCTGCAGTGGAGGAACCCAGCCACAGATCTAAGCCCTGAGATGCTGCTTGGCACAAAGAAGCCCAAATTAACTCACAGTTCCCATTCCCAGAAGCAGATGGCTCCGTGGGAAGGCACAACGGTGGCCATGGCCAGGGCACGGCCAGATCCCTGTCAGGCAGCGGGGAAATGAAGCCTGACCTGAGAAGTGCAGGTCTGCGTGGTCAGCTCTGTGCTGCCCCGTCTGTCGGGCTGACCACAGAGCACCAGGATGTGGCAGAAATAAAGATCTGCAGTCAGAGGGGGAAGGCCTCCCGCTTCGGAAAGAGCTTAAAAACACTCTGCAAGCGAAGGACGGACCATCATCCAAGCAAGGGAAAAATAACATCCAGGAGAGGCAGAAATAAGGAAGTGTTCTGCCTGAAATGAGCGGCCTCTGCTCATCAGCTGTGTCTAATTCTTTGTCTTCACCAGCAAACCCACCCGAGGCATCAAACCCCAGCTAAAACCTGGGGGTGGGGAGAGTTGTGTGCCCTGGGTGCCAGGCAGGGGCAAGATCCCAAATCCAGACGCAGCCTCTCCCCAGAGCAGGCAGGACTGACTTTCATTGCTCAGGGTCCCTTCGGTGCTTCGCTCTCAGGCAAGGGCGAACCCAGCAAGCTCTGAAGACAGCAGGAGCCCGGGAGGGCGAGAGAGGGACAGGGGACAGAGCGAGGGACAGCACAACCGCCCGTGTGACACCGGCAGCGCTCAGCATCGCGTAACCCCGAGCAACGCCACCTAAAAAGCCCCAAATACCCCGCCCTGAGCACGGCCAGGGCAGGGGTGACCCTGGTGTGGGACCGCCCTGAGCTGCGATTTCCCTGCGGAGCCGCAGCCGGGAGAGGCTGCCGGGGCTCGGCAGTTCGAGCCCGCGGTGGGAGGGCAGCAGGACCCGCAGCGGCAGCACTCTGCTCGCTCATCACGAGTGGTTTTATCGCCCCAGCCCCTCCCAGCACAGCCTGGCCCCGCTCAGCCGGCCCCGAGCAGAAAACCCACAGGAGGCTCAGAAAAGCCTAAGACGAGTCAGCCCCACTCAAAGCCCTGCATCCGAGCCCCTTGGTGTGGCTGCAAAGGGGAGCTATTTAATGGGATTCCCCAAATCCCAGCCCCGAGATTACCTGCATTAGCAGCCAGAGCTTAAAGCTGGGCTTGAGAGGTGAAGGCTCTGGGAACGCCAAAAAAATAAACCCAAGACTTGCAAGCAAACATCAACAGCTCCGAAGTGCAGGGTCCCAGCACTGCCCACCTCAGCTGTCCTTCGCTCCGGGACCTGCTGTTCCCGAGCTGATAAAGTCACAGAGATGTTACTGTGGTGTCAGCAGCAGCAGCACTCACCCCACTCCCAGGGTGAAACGAGCCCGTGGGGACTCCCAGCATCATGGACCAGCTGCCAAGGAGGCACCTTTGCCACATCCCTCCTGCAGGTCAGCACAGGAGGCGGCCTCAAGAACAGCCTTGATGATAATGGAGATGCTTGACCTGAAATTTAGGATTAAGTTGTCCCCAAGGTTCAATCAAAGCAGCAAACTGAATTGCAGGAGGAGCAAAACCAGAGCTGCAAGAGACTCAGCAAAAAAACCCCAAAATAATCAGAGAAACTGTTCTGAGGTGAGGGAATTCCTCAGTGGATGGAGAGGATTCCAACAAGAGGAATCTGCCCAGAGGGTGCACAAGGAGAGACCTGGACAGAGGGGCTCTCAAGGACTCAGAACAAAACCTTGCAACTCATCATTTTGAAACAGCGTTCGCCCTCATCTGACTGTGGTTCAAAAAGCAAAATTCAAGCCAGAAAAAAATGAAACTTCTCATTCCTGATCAAAGGAGACATTTTTCTCTACACACCAGGCTGGATTCCCATGGCAAAGAGCAAGGCCCAGCAGGCCAGCTCTCCCTGGGACACAGGGTACCCAGATGGGAACCTGCCCCCGAGGATGCAGCATCCCTGAGATGGCCAAACCCCCAGGCTCTGACTGTGCTCCTGTGTCTCCAGGACTCCCCAGTCACTGCTGCTCATTCCCACTCGCCATGGAAACACTCGGGGCTTCCTGGGATCAGGAACAAGGCTTTAACTCCGTGTGAGGGTGGGTGAGACACCTGGGCCAGAGTAGGGACCTTCCCAGCAATTCCCCCTGCACAGGAGGCAGAACTTCAGCCCTGGGCAGTGCCCAGCCCTGAGCAGAGACCAGTGAGGGGCGGAGAGTGTTCCCGGGGGATATTCCAGAGCTGCCTGGACACCATCCTGTGCTCTGAGCTCTGGTATGGCCCTGCTGGAGATGAGCCATCGGGATCCCTTCCAGCCCGGCCCATCCTGGGATTCTGGGATCCCGAGAGCACCCTGAACTCCAGGCATTTCCCCCTCAGAGCTGCTGTAAAATCTGTAAATCTGTAAAAATTGTGTCACCACAATTACCCTGTGCTTTTCTCACCTTCTCCACCTTTCCTATTTTAACCTGCAGCAGAACTCACAGCTCAGGTCACACCTGGGTTCAGCTGGGCACTCGGGGCTGTTTCTGTGAGGTGCCTGGATGGTCTTTCTTTAAAATTTAATTTTCTAAAAGAAGAAACAGCCCAGGTAGAGCCAGGTGAAGTCACTCTGCCGGCAGAGAGGGAGGCTCGGGACAGATCCCGACTTCTCGCGTCAGCACTCCCGGGTGGCAGCAGCTTATTCCCCTTCTCACTTACCTCCGGGGAGACCTCAAGTTATTTCCGTGCTTTTAAACTCCAAAATGTTCGCTCCAAATAGCTGCGAGGTTATTTTGGCGGAATTCAGGCTGGTGGCTCCCAGCGGCAGCTCCCGGCTCGCCCCCCGGCAGGGATCAAAAGCCGCCGTGAGCTGATGGTGGTCACCTCCCAGGAAGTCCGGCTCCCTGGGGGAATATCCCGCACTCTCCAAATTAACAGGGGAGGTGTAAAGCCCCGGCTAATTAACCGGCCTGGCCCCTGTGCCTTTCGGGGCAGCCAATTAGCGGCAGCTCGCCCGCTGCTGCTCGGGGAGGGCATCCCTCTCGTGGGTGAAGCGCGAAGTGCTTCTGGTCACAGCTCAGTGACACCTCGGAGACATCTCCGCTCTCCTCCCCAACTCTGTGCTGCAGAACTCCTTCCAGGAACTGCAGCGGCTCTGCCTCCGCACGCCCCGACGGGCGGCGTTCGAGCTCCTCGTGTGCGGGGCACTTTGCTGGGATGAGCACCTAAAGCTGCAATCAGGGATGCGCCCGTGGCTGGCTGGGCTAGGCTGGCGCAGCAGCCTGGTGCTCTGGGACTGAGGAGCTCTCCCGACTCGAGGGTACCCTAAATCTTCCTGTTTCAAAGAATCTCTGGGGGTTTCTCCCTTGCCCAGCCCGATCTGTAACCCAGCAGCACCTGGAGCATCCCCAAGGTGTCCCAGCGGTGACAAGGACCCAATGCTAGTCATCCTCCCAGACTGCTCAGCCCCCAGGCCAAGCCAACACAAGCTGGGGTTGTCCAGGGCTTCCAGCGAGAGCCACAAGCCCACAATCAAAGCCCAGAGTTTGGTGAGACCTCTCTGGGCCTCAGTTTCCCCTCCAACAGGAGGGGCAAAGGCTCCTGCTCGGCATAGTTCCCTCGGGTAAAGGTGAACCAGAATTCTCTTCCTCCTCTCACTTTTATCTCCTACTGTAACCTTCCCAACCCCATTTATAAACCCAGCAGGCAAAGCTGGCAGAGCGGGACAAGCCAAAAAGCATTTTTATACATAAAACCGAGGTTATTTCCAACCCACAAGAACCACTTGCTTTACCAAGACATCCTTCCAGAACAGGGCCCAGCCACCCGTCCTCAAACTTTCTGGGCAGCAAAACAGTGACACACAGCCAGAAGTGCCCATGCAGCAGCAAATTGCAGAAATAAAGCTGCACACGAGAGAAGCACGTGTTTCCAGCAGCAGTGCAAGCAGGCGAGATGTGGATTTGACCACTGGGACCAGAACTGCCTTGGAACTGTGGGTTTTTTTTAAAAAACCCCAAATTTCTAAGAAACAAAATACAGAACTGCCTTGTCCAGCCTCTTGCTTTTGCAGTGAGCACTCAGCTCGGTAAATCTAATTAATGAGCCAGGAAAAGTGTCACTCATTTGCTAACCACTGCACCCAGGGCTGCCAAACAGACAGATAAAGGATTTAGCTGGGGCCTATTCCAGCCAAAGGAGCTGGGAACCTGGCAGGGAGAGCAGGAGATTAGAGGGGGCTGAAAAGAAAAAGAGAGGAGGGGAAAAGAAAAAAAAAAAATCCCACTAGATTAGTACTTTGCAAATGCAAGCATGTAAATCAGCTTAGGCCTGATATAATGCCACCCTTGTGAGCATCTGGGCACAGCAGCGCCCAGGGCCTGGCTGAGCCTGGCTTTATTTGGGCTCGGGGCTCTCACGCCAGCAGCTCTCTCACAAAAACAGCGGTTTTGTTTTTACCAGCTCTGGAAGTTTGCACAGGAAGCCAATTGGGGGAGACCTGGGAACAGAGGAAGATTCATAATTGCAATTAAGGCTTCAAAGTGCTTTCTCCAAGCACAGCCATTACAGCTCGGGTGGGAGAAGGGAAAAAATCCCCAACAAACTTTTTGAAACACAGAGCTTTAGGATACCCCCCCAAGCTGCAGGAGCCCCTCACTCCCAGAACAAGGCATCACCTGGCAGAGAGGGAGCCAGCTCTGAGGGGCCCACTCAGGACCAATCCCACCAGTCCCTACTGGTGCCCTGGCAGGGCTGCTGGGGGGCTGCAGGAGTCAGGGACAGGTCTAGGGGCATTCACCTCCCACCTTCAGCCTGGGAAGGAGGGTCAGTCCTGTGTGCAAGGCCAGGATGGCTTTGCCAGCTGGGACCCAAGAGATGTGGGGTTAAATCTGCTTTGAAGGATCCAACATTTGTCCCTTAGTGCTACAGAGCCTGCAGACCCCTGCCACAGCCTCTGCTGTCACACGGGATGGAGGTGGCACTTCTGGCTTTGCCTTGACTTCCAAATCCCCAGATCCAGGTGAGGCATCCCCAGGGAGGTGCTCTCCATGCTGAACCTCTCAGACATGAAGGTGCAGAATCTGAGATCCTCAGAGACTGAGCCACAGCTTCTCACAGCAGCAACCCCAAGGCAAAGCCTGAAAATAGCCCATAATTCCCCAAATCAAACGTGTCCATCCCCTGGGCTGGGCCATTGCAGCTGAGTGCAGCAGAACAGCAGCAGCTGATGTGAGCCGTGGGAGGTGGCAGTGACACCCACAGGACTGGCCAGAGGCTCCTGACCAGGGCCACCAAATCCTCACCTCGGGGGATTGTGTGGGTGTGGATATTCAATAGTTTGGTATCCAGTCCTCCTGCAGGAGAGCTCAAATAGCAGGAGCCCAATTCCCAGGAACACCAGCTCTGCACTGGGAGCCCTGGCAGCCCAGACTGTCATTTATGGATTGTCCTCCCTTCCCATCCCTCCTGGGCAGAACTGGGGTGGCAGCCTCTGCTCTGGCCTCAGCCACGGACCTGCTGCTCCACTGTGCCCATGACAGGAGAAGGGGTTGGGAAAAGCTGAGAGGAGAAAAGGAAACTCACCCAAGGCATTAGGGCCACACCCTGAGACGTGGGGAGAGCACGGAGGGGCTGCAGCAGCTCTTGAGCCACCCGGGACGACTCCACTCCACCCGTCCCCGCTGCCAACCCTCACAGACACTTCCCTGTGGTGGCACCTCCTCTCCTCACACACTCCCAGCTTCCCCTCCAGCCCCTCCCAGCATCTCCCTCTCTGAACAGCTGGAGAACAGCTGGAGAACACCTAGCTCCAGCAGGCAGCAGAGCTGGGGGCTCGGGCTGCTCCCCTCGCTGGGGATGCTCCTTCTGCCCTCCCCCAGACCCCAAAGCCCCTGTGCCCAGCCCAGCCCACAGGGGACGTGCTGCTGTGGGACCCCAGAGCCCACAGGGACAAGGTGGCCCCCCCTCAGTCATCTCCATCCACAGCATGTCCCAAACTACTGCTGCTGCTCTCCCCCAGCGGCCCAAATCCCCCTCTCCTCCCTCAGCTGCCCTGGCAATCATTCCCAGGCTCGGGATCTGTGGTGTGACCTTGGAAAGGCCTTTGTGTCTCTACAAGTGCACTAGCTCTGGGTGGTTTTGCATAAGCTACTTTCCCTGGGATGTTTTGCCCCAGTACTGAGCACGTAGGGCTCAGGAATCAAATGAGCTCAAAATTCCAGCCAAAACCTCGGCGGCCTCAGCCCCACCCTGGCAGCTCCCAGGGAGCAGCCGAGAGCATCCCCACGACCACAGCTCGGGTTTGGGCGAGCACAGGAGGATCACCACAGAGCAGGAATAATCCTGTGGACATCGGCAGCATTCCACGGCACCTAAACCAGCCCATGGGTGAGCAAGGACGTGGGATGCTGGCTCCCAAAGGTGGAAAAGCAGGAGAAGGCACCTCCCAGAGCAAGGCCTGAAGAGCCTGCAGTCCCCTGGCCCTCCTGGCATTCCTGGCTGGGGAGGAAGCCCCAGGCCTGAGGCCAAATCCATCCCCACACAGATCCCCTCCCAGGCCGTGGCTCGGCACGGGGACGGGTTTCCAAGAGCGACCCACACTTCTGCAATTTCAGAGATCTTCTTATTGCACCTCCCGTGTGCTGTGCCAAAAGGGGAAGTGCTCAGAGCCGGGGGGAAGTTGTGGCACCCTTTCCTACTCCGAGGAGGATTTCAGGCTCCTGTCACATCCGAGGGACACGTGCGGCTCTGGCCATGCTGCGCAACGGGGCCAGGGCTGCTCAGGGCCAGGTTTGGGGTGAGCAGTTCCAGGAACCCCAACAGCCGTGAGCAAGAAATAGCAGAAATTAAGCCCACAGAGATGATCTGGTCAGAAATAACCAGGCTGTCCCTGGGCTGTCAGACACCCCAGCAGGGCATGTGGGGACTCTGACAGGGAGGGCTGGGCAAGGAGAGGCACCTGAAGGCTGCTCCAGAGCCAAGCAAGGGCTTTGTGCCCCCCTAAATGATGGCACATGTGGTGCGCCGGGCTCAGGCAATCCTGGGGCCCTCTCTCCTTGTCTGAGGGGTCAGTTCCCCTTCAAACAGCACCTGAGGAACAGCAGAGCCAGAGGAGCCAGGAGATCCTCTCCTCCCGGTGTGTTCCTGGAGCTGGATCTTCCCACCTGGATGCTGCAAGAACAGCTCCATCCTGAACAGCTGCTGCCAGAAACTGAAGGAAAGGCTCTTGCCACCATCCATCACCAGAGTTTGCTGCATCTGCTCAGCGAGAGGGCTCTGTTTCCCAGTCTGGGTGAGAATCAGGTATCACTCTTTTCCTTGCAGCCATGAGAGCCTGGATTTCTGCTGCCACAATGGAAATCTCATCCCCATTTAGAGGGAAAGATCTGCTGTCTCCCTTCACCATCACCAGAAGCTTTCTCCAGCACAGCTAAAGCGTGGCTCAGGCCTTAGCACATTCACTTCTTACAAGTTCCTTCTGTAGCTCATCACCAGAGAGGCACCTTGAGGTATTTTTAGAGGGAATATCCATGAGCACCGGAATTACAGTGCATTAATTAGCAGGGAGAGCATCCCAACAGGCACAAGGCCAGAACAGAGCATCCAGAATTCACACCTCATTAGGAGTCACTGAGAGCTTCCATTCCCACTGAGCAAATGGGGAAAATTGACTTTCTCAGATGGATCAAGTCCTCAAGGACAGCAAAACTCACTGGGGGCTCTACAGGCAGGTGGAGAAGGAAACTCAAGGCCCTTGTCCAGCCCTGATGGTTTGGGGGGGAAAGAGAAATAAGGGATGATGAACATTTGCTCTTCTGGGATAAACCACAATGAAAATTTGGCTGCATTTGGTGTCAGTGGCCTCTGATTCTCCCCAGCAGACAACGCAGCCTCAGCCTCTCAGATGGGGTGACAGCTCTGAGGGCTGCAGCTGCCCCTGTGAAAGGCTTAGTAGGATCAGAGGGGTTTAGGCTGGTTGGTCACACAGATGGGCAGATTCACCTTTCCTGAGCCATCATTCAGGTGCTCCCTTGGGCAGTTCACATCCTGAGCAGCCTCTCCTCTCCCCCTGGGTGCAAATCACCAGCAAGGAAGTGTTCAGCAGCTCGGGCTGGGACAGAGCTTCCCACACTCCCCACAGCAACACTGAGCTGCAAGCCCAGAGCAGTGGCCCAAGAGAATCACTGAGGTTCCACCACTGCTGAGCAGAACAGCCTCACCAGAGGAGTGGATCAAGCAGGAAAACCCAGTTCCCCTCCAAAAACTCCCCAAAGTGCAGCTGCTCAGAGAGGAGAAAACCAATGGGGGATTGAAGTCCACACTCAACACCAGCTTACGAAGGAAATGGCCACTGCTGGCTGACCTTGGCCAGGGTTTGGTGGAGCTGAATTGTCCAAAGCTGGCTGTGGGTGGCCAGGTGTGCTGTGCTCCACAAGGAGCTTATTCAGAGAATCGTGGAATAGTTTGGGTTGGAAGGGACCTTGTCCAGCCCTGAAATCTTTGTGAACTTCTGCCCAGCCAACACCATACGAGGCAAAGCAGCCCACACCCCTGGTGTCTTGTTCCTCCCAACGACGCCAGTAAGACCAGAAACATCAGGATTATCATCCCGAGCCCCAAAAACCATGGAGTCCAAGCCACAAAGTAAAATCCAAAAAAATGAATCCTGCAGGGGCTTTGGAGCACCCCATCAGCTCTTTGCTCTGCTCTCGAGCTCTGCGGTGACCCTGGCTCTATCCAGGGACAGGAGCCATCGCCTCCAACTTTACCTATGCAAAACTGAGGTGATTAAACAAATTAACATCTCCAGACACAGAGCACCTGCTGCAGAGGGCAGCTCACCCCACCCAGCTGGAACCCCTCTTCAGGGCAGCCTAAGTTGAATTTTTAGGCCTCTTTCAGGCTATCCTTAAGCGAGACAACTCCCATCCTTGTTCTCCTGAGCTGCTTCCCACGTGCACGACAGGAATTATCCCACTTCCTTCCTTCGCCAGCAGTTGCACAACCAAATGTTTCAAAGCCTGTAAGAAGCTCAGATAATGCAATAATGGGAACATGGAAATTGCAGTCAGAGCTTAGCTTTTAATTTTTTCACCCCAGGTTCAATTCTTATCAAACAAAAGCAGAACCCAACATTTTTACAGGCAATTTTCTCTACTGGGGCTGAAGACCGCCAGGATTCCTCACTAGAGTTCCAGCTCTGGGAAGCCAGGTGTAAAATCTGAGTGCCAGAGGCTGGAATGAGTAGCTCTCCATAAACCACCAGGCCAAGAAAGTGCAACAATCACCATTTTAAAACCTCTGCTCCAAGTTATTCCCACCTTTGAAGGCAGAGTGTTCACTTTAAACCTTCCTAAGGTCAGTTTTGTGGGACTATTTCACCAGTGAACTACATTAGAGCACTGATAATGCAGAAAACACAAATTAGAGAAGATAAAGACATCCTTATTTCATTATTTGGAGCATGTGAAGGCTGGTAACAAACAGCCAGGGACACCAACACCTGGGATGTGTGGGACAGGGCAGCACAGGTCTCATTTCCACACCAAGGCTGCATTGGCTCTTCAGCCAGGAGCAGAATCCCCATCAGCTCTCGCAGGACCAGGCACAAAACCTCACCTGAGGTTATTCTGGGAATCAGCAGCCCTGTGCCTCTGACCAAGCACCTCCCACCCTCCTGGAGGGAGATTCATCTCCCACCCACCCCACCGAGGCTCCTTCAGGAGCAGCTCCAGGACACTCGGCAGTTGCGTTCAGGCAGGAGTTGGAGCGATGCAGAGGAATGGAGAGGCCACCCAGGACATCACCAACCCCACCCCTGCCCGCTCACTGGGCTCCGTGAGCGTGGCAAAACTCAGCAGGGGTAAGAGCAGCCTCTGCTTTCCTCCTCAAAAACCCCAGGACCAACAGAAATGACACTGATCTGATGTGAGTAAGAGCAGCCCAGTTTTACACACTTGGTTTTCAGAGAGGAAATGCTCTTGTTCCTGGCAGCAATTCTGAAAACCCCTGGCCACATGATGCAAGAGTTAATTTTAGCCTCTACCAGTCATTGTCACCACAGCGAAGGCTGAAGTTCCACCCAGCATCACAGGCAATTCCAGGCTCCACATGAAATGCCACGAGATTTGGGCTGGGGACAGCTGTGGTGTGATCACACACCACAGCCTGAGAGGAGCTGGGTGTCACCAGCTGGGTGTGATGGAAACCCCAGGGCTGCTCTTTAGGGAAGGTGGGAGCTTAGCACAGGAGTTCC
>VXAC01008213.1:170008-186974 GCA_013399225.1 Rhipidura dahli | reverse complement strand
GTGGCGTGGTAGGCGAGAGGACGGGGGGGGGGGGGGGGGGGGGGGAATAAAAAATTCAGCAAGTGCATGATTTAGAGAGGAAAAAAGGTGTTTCCCAAGGTCCAGCAGCTGCCCCAGCTGTTCCTGCTGAGAAGGAAGTGAAGGACAGCACAGAGTCCAGTGATTCCTCCCAACACCCCCAGGGACAGGACACAAGGGGCCATTCCTGCTGCAAGGGTTTATGGCTTCTCACCTGGGGTGAAGGTGTAAAACCCCAGGTGTTTCCATGCTCAGCAGGAGACCCTCCCAGAGCCTGTGGGACACCTGGGACTGGGGTCCATGCCCACACGGAGCAGTGCTGAGCTCCCTCCCACGAACTCCTGACAGCTGAAGATGCTCCAGGGCAGTGTTTGCATCAGGAGGGAGCCCAGCACCTCCTGCTCTGGGCACGGACCCGTGTCCCACATTTCCTACAGCACCTGGGGCTTCTTTGGCCATGGTCCCTGGAGAAAATCCCTCCTCACTGTGCCAGGTCAGGCGTGGGTGGCACTGTCACATTCAGGACAGCATCAAACGCAAGGGAAGCACCAACACTGCGATACCAGGAAAAACTTCTCATCACCCGTCCTGTGTTCCACTGAGCCAGCGCTTCTCTGTGCCTCCCCAAACCCTTCCTGAGACTTCCTGCCCCCAAATATTTTGTGGCTCCTTACTCTGCTCCCCAGGCTCACGGGGAAGGTTGGTTGGGTTTGTTTGGGTTTTCTGTTGCAAAAACATCTCCCAGCCTGAACAGGGTCAGGGACCATCCCAGTGAGGTAGCAAAGAGCACAAGGGTCCCTCCCAGAGGGGACCCCAATCCCTGCCCCACTGCCCTCCCCCTGCAGCTCCCTCGTGATGAAGGGGGGGAGAGCTGATCCTAATTCCTTCTGGCTATTTGGAAAAACAAGTTTACACGTGAGATTTCACTTGGCTCTGCCTCTGCTTAACTCCTCCAGCTGTGAAACAAAGTAAGTGAGAGACAAAGCCCTACAAATGAGCAGCGTGACCATTTCTGAGGGCTTTTTGTGAGCTCCAATGCCAAATCCACTAAACAGATTAACTTCCAGCATAAACAAGCAAGTAAATCTTTCCCCCAAGGCCCTGTGTATCCAAAGGAAGCTTTAGAAGTTGCTTCCTGCCATTGTGGAGGCCCTGCTGGGAACCCAGGAGCCTTTTGAGTCCCTGGCTTGGTTGCCCAAACCCTTCAGTTTAGTCCCAGCACTGCTGGCTGTGGCAGCACAGAGGACACATGATGGCAGGGACGTTTTGGGCTGATCCCCATCGCCCTCAGGCCAAGGGCAGTCGGGGCTGGGACGCACAAATCTGACAGGAGGGTGCGAGCCCCACTCTGAGTGGTACAACCACAGCATCCCCATCACAGAGGGGGAGGAAGGAAGTCTCCAAACGGGGAGACAGCCCAAAGAGAGGGACTGTACCTGAAGGTGACACCAAGAGCAACCCAGCTCTGAAGAGCCTCCAGCCAGGCTGGCACAGCCCTGACCTCAGAGCAAGTTCCCAAATCTCCCCAGGCACCCATCACAGGAGCAGGGAGTGCAGCACATGAACTTCCAGTCCCCAGGTCCTCCCAGGATGGGCTGGAGCATCCCAGCACAGGCACCTTTCTCCCAAAAGGGCAGTCCTCCATCCCAGCCAGGATGGGAACTGGCACGGCAGTGACTATAAACACCCAATTTCCAAAGGCTGTTCCCTTCATCCTAAAGCATCACCCTCATGGTGATGCTCTGGTTGTTCTCTGTGCCATAGAAGTGGGTGTGCAACCATTCCTCCTGCCCCTGGAGCTCCCTAAGGGATTAGCACGTCCTGGCATCGAGACCAGATCAACCTGGGGACAATTTCCAGTTAATGAGCAGCCCTCTGGTGACATTGACCTTGTTGGCTTTGATTGCAACCCAGCTAATTGATCCAAGGAAGCCTCAGGCAGGATTCCCACAGCTGGATGAGGAGCAGCAGGGATCTCTCCCGGGCTGGAATTCCCTCAGTCCCACTGCAAAGCCTCCANCCCCCCCGCCTCCCCGGGGCAGCTGCACACTCGGTGTGTGCACATTTATGAACTTTATCAACACAAAGACACCGAGAATGAAGAACCATTTGTGGAGTTTCACATGTACAGGCTGCCAGAAACAATGAGAAAAGGGAAATGCCACCTGAAAGGATGGGAGCTTGTTTGCCGAGAAGCCTCTGGGCTGGGGGTTTAAATAGACACAGAGCGATGGGGGAAGCAGCTGAAAGGGGAAGCTTTTCATCCTAATTTGAGACAACAAAGAATAGGCCTTTGTGGAAGGGATGAAAAACACTTCTGCGGGCTCAGGGCAACGGCGCCTTTCCCAAAGCGTGCACGCAGCAGCCGTGACCCGTCCCCGCAGCCCTGCACTGGAACGGGCACCCACGGGAGTGAAAACCTCCCGAAGTGGCCACACAAACCCTCCAACGCAGGAGGATACAGCCATGAAAACTCCCTCCCCCAGCAGCTGCTTAGGGCAGTCACAAGATCGGGGCGAAGCCGAGCTCTTCCTGCTCAGACAAAGCAGCGCCGGGCAGCCGCGGGCGGCGTGACCGGGGCTGGTGCCCCACGTCCTCCGTGCCCAGGCACCCCCATCACATGGGCTGCTCATGCCGGCCCTGCTCGCTTCTGCTTCAGCACACGCCAAAATAAGCACCGGCAGCATCTCGAGAGCACCAAAGCAGTGTTGGAACTTTGAGCAGTGCAACAGAGCATTATCTCTTCCAAGCACAAACAGTGCCCCTGCGGCACCCAGAGTTATTGATAATTGTCATTGATTAATTGATGATTGTCACAGCGCCACGGCACCACCCCAGCCAGCTGGGGAGCGCTTTCCTGTTCCCCTTTTAACTCAGCCAGCGGCTCACGCTCACATCCCATGGCTGAAAACACGCGCGGAGCCTTTCCCTGCTCCAGCCCTCCCTGGTGGGGAGGCAGCCCCGGAGCCGTGCCCGTCACCCCGAGGGTTCCAGCCCCGTTCCGGGAAGGGGCAGCCCAGGTGGGAGCGCTGAGCCGCAGCTGCCCCGGTAGGTCCGGCCTCCAGGCTCGGCTTTACCAGCCGGAGGCTGAACCTGGGCAAGCTCTCTCAGCCGCTGCAGGTTCAGCACAGCGAGGGGAGCGCGGCTGAGGTGAACCACGCTGCTCCCACCCAAACCACGCTCCCGGAGCATCGCTGTGCTGCGACCCCACAGACACAGCTCCCTTCCAGCTGCACATCTGCCACCCAGGCCGAGCTCCCGCTGCGCCAGCCGCCAGGAGCTCATCAGCCACAAACTGAAGTTGCTTTATTTTATCTTTTTTTCAGTAGCAGAGCTTGAAATCCGAGATGAACAAGTCTGAAGGAGCTCCTGCCTGGCCTCTCATGTATTCCAGATGCACATGCTTCAATCGCCGTCTGCCAAACAGGATACGAGGCGCAAGGAAATAAAGCATTTTATCTTCAAGCTTTTCCAAGAGGGTATTAGAAACAATGGGGAGGAAATACAAAATTAACACTAGAGAAGAGCAATTGGCAGTGCCCTTGCGAGGCTGTTCTTCATGACAAGGCTGCCTATTCAGTGGCTTTCATTAGGAAAATCACATCGCAGAGCCATTCCCAACAGTGTCCCTATTTCCTAATTAGGCTTCACCAAAGAGCTGCATCTCTCAGTTCCCGCCCAGCGCACAATCACAACAATCACCATTTCATTGCACCCGGCCGCCGAAAACACCGCAATTAAAGCATCTGAGGAGTCACACGGACGCGTCAGCAGGGAGACAAGTTCTCACGTCGTGCTAATTGGCGGCCAAAGACCGATCAGAAGGCCGGGGACGGCGGGGTTTGGTCTCCGTGCTGGGAAAGGCGCTCGGGAGCTGTGGCCGCCCCCCGGGCTCCCACCCAGGAGGCCGCGGAGGGGGCTCGGTGCCAGCAGGGAGCACTGGTGATAGGTCCTGTCCGCCCCTCCGGGCTGCGTCACAGGGAGATGCTCTCTGGATCCCCGGGAATATCACTGGATCCCACCCCTGTCACCAGACAACCCGGACCCAGCACCAGGTGGGCGCAGAGGTCACCTGGAGCCCCCGGTAACGGCTTTGGATGGGTGGGACCCTGTCCTCACACCCGACATGAGAGACAGGGCATGGATGGGGAGTCCTGAGCCTCTGAGGGAAGCGGAAGGGAAGATTTGGAAAGAGGAGGGAAAGAGCTGCAGCTGCGGAGCCCGGATTGCATCCTCTAAGGATGGACATTTCCAGCCCGAGCCAGCAAAGCACAGAGGTGCCATGAGGAGAGACCTGCCGGGCAGCAATGCAGTGCTCAGCGAACTTCCATAAAAACCTCATCCTTCCTCCTGGAAGTTCAAACCGCTGCTGGGAGCAGCGTTCAGACACAAAAGGAGCCTCTCACTGCTCGAAACCACCTGGGGCACTCACCTGAGCACTTTCCCCTGACACCCTCAGGCACAACTTTCCACTTGCAGAGTAATAATGCAAAAATGGGCAGCCCCGCCGTGCTCAGCGGGCACGCCGAAAAGAGAAGTTGAAACTGCTCCAGGGTGAGCTGCAGCATGGCAAGGTCCCCGTGCCACGCTGGGGTGTCCCTGGTCCCCAGCAGAGGCAGAGCGCTGAATTTGGCATCCCCCAGCCCTGGGGCTGCTGCAGCACGGGCATCTCGTCCCGCCAGAGCCCATCCCGTTGGAGCAGCCACCACTCCCCTCTGCCAGCACTTCCGACTGCACTCAGTTCTTCCTTCTCAGTGCAAAATTCACATCTTCATTTCCACATTCAGCAAAAAAAACCACGCGGGGCCAGTTTTGGTTGGCTTCTGTCCCAGCTGGGTGCCCTGATCTCCGTGGGGAGGAGGGAAAAGCCAGCGACGCCATCCTACAGCCCCGGAGACGTGGGGCTGCCCCTCACCCAACCAACGCACACCAGAACTCCCCTTTTTCCCTCCTCTCCAGCACTTCTCATCCCCTTTCCTGTGCCCTGGGCAGGCTGCAGAGCTGCCGGGAGCAGGACAGGGGTGGCCACACAGAGCCCGGGTAGACAGAGCGCTGAGCTTCCCCCCACTTCAATTCAGCAGGACCACACCGCGAGGCTGCAGCTGCCTTCGGGCCGCGCTCACATCCGCACTGCTTCCTTCAGAAACGCCTGGAGCATCCCCAGCATCACCCGAGGCCTCCGACCTCCCGCAGGCACCGTGACTGATGGATGGAACCACTGCCACCACCACAGCCGGGCTGTGTTATCGTCTCACTTTCTGCACTCGAGCTCTAATCTGAGCAACACCCAGAGCTCCAAACCGCTTTGCAACCAGGCTTCGGGAACACTTTGCAACTGCATGCGAGTTCGTGCTTTGAACAAGAGAAAAAACCCAAACAAACCCAGCAGACCTTTCTGACACCCGGGAAAATTAAAGCCTTGACATCCTGCATACCCCTGGATTTTACACCTAACCGAGATTTAGAAAATTGATCTAAATGGGAAAACAAAATAAATTGCAGCTGTTCAGCATCAGGGCAAGCAGCAGGAGCAGCAGCAGCCTGCAGCTGCCCAAGCAGTTTCGCTGCACCGGGAGCAGCACAGCCTGAAACCAGCCCTTAGCAGAGCTAACGGTGCTGGGTGACAGCAGCCAGATTGTCACAAGCACGACAACAAAGGGCTCAAAGCTCTTTTCTCCCGCTTTCGTTAGCGATTTGAATCAGCAGAGCCTTTTCCTCCCTCAGGGCTCTCACCTCCAAAGCAGCTCAACATCCTCTGGGGGAGGCTGGTGCAGGAGGGAGCGCGGCCCGAGGCCAGGCTGCGCTGGGCACTGACTGGGTGACACTGGCGGCACGGGGAGGCCACAGAAGCACCTGGTGGAAGATGCTCCTTGGCAGACCCGACGATCAGCACGGGCTGCTCCAGGCGGTAGCGCGGGTACAGCTCGGGGCTGGTGCGCGTCCAGTCCCCGGTGCTGGAGGGATGACGCTGCTGAGCTTGTCACATCCCAAACCACATCCTGTTGCCAAAGCAGAGCCTTCCTTGGGCTTGCACCTTACCCCCCTGGGCTGCGGAGACCCAGCCGAGGGAGCAATAGGCGACTTTTGACCTTTGGGTCCCTTCAGGGCAGGGCTGCTGCAGTGGCCGGGGTGAGTCACGGCCACCCTGCCGGCAGCCCTGCCAAAACTCCAGGCGGGGACCGGAGAGCCCCCGGGATTTCCCGGGGACCCCGCCACGGCAGGATGGTCCCCTGGGGCGGGCAGAGCCCACACCTGGCCCCGAGCAGCAGCTCCGTGGGGCCACGCGGAGGAAAACAAACACCGAGTCCCGAAATGAGTCACAAGAGCCGGGCCGTCCCCGCCCGCGGGGTGACACCGGCTCCTCCTGGCCAGGCACGGACCACCCCGGGCTGCAAGGGCACCCCGAGGGAGACGCGGTGCGAGGGCCCCCTCCAAGGGGACGAGGGAAACCCCCACCCCCGGTCGTGATACCGCTGGTGGGTTTTAGAGGAAGCCCCCAGGAACGTGGGACCCCCACATTACAGCGGTGTCAGTCCCCCTCCTGTTGCCCCATTTACAACGAGCCTCCCGCAAAGGGCACAGCCCCCGCCGGGCACCCACGCCCCAACCCACGGCTCACAGGGACACCCCGGGAAGACAAGGAAACCCCCGCTCTTCCTCCACGTGCATGGGCTGTACGGAGCCCCCCGCCCCGGCTACCCCGGGCTCGGTGCCCTCCCGGTTCCCCCGCCCCGGTCACGGGACAGCCCGGTCACAGGGACAGCCCAGTACCCCCTCCCCTGCCGCACGGCCCCCCCGGCTCTCCCACCTGCGGGGCGGCTGCCGCCGGGGCTNCCTTCCCTCCCTTCATCCAGCCAGCCCTGTGTTCCTCCCTCGCTGCCCCACCCTGCCGGTCACCCAGCCGGTCATCCCCTCGTCCATCCACCCATGGATCCATCCATCCTGACACCACCACCACTTTCCTTTCCACCCTTTGCTCTTCCATTCATCCACCCCTCCATCTATCCCTTGCTCTTGCCATGCTGCCCCTCACCCATCCATGCATTCATCCACCACCCTGCTTTTCATCCATCTGCCCTTCCCTCCATCAATCTCTCCTTTCCATACATCCATGCACCTTTCCAACCCTTCTCCTGCCCATCCATCCATCCAGCCAGCCATCCAGCCAGCCAGCCAGCCAGCCAGCCAGCCACCTCTCCATTCCCCCCTCCCTCTCACTGTTCCTCCATCCTGTGCATGATGTGAGTTTGTTTTCCTTCCCTCCCTGAACTGCCCTGTACCTCACCTTTGCTGAGCAAACCATCATCCCCTCCGTGACAGTGCCAAGCCCACGCTGGTGGCACCAGGCTGGGGTTGTGCTGCTGGTGACTGCTCTGGTGGCACCTGGGAACGGACTTTTCCTGTTGCCTTCACGGCTGCTCCTGAGCAAAGGCCCGTCCCACCTCGATTTCTGGCCCCACACATGTCCCCTGGCCCACCTGTTCACGGGGCTTGTGGCCGAGTCCTGCCCAGCCGGGACTGTGGGCAGGAGCAGGAGTCTGAGCCGGTTTCTCTGTGGATTTCGGTTTGTCGAAGAGAGTGACCGCTGCCACTGTGGCTCCGAGACTCGAAACCTGCTCGAGGGCCAAAATAGCTGTGGGTTCTGCAGTGAAATTCCAGTGAATTTTAAAAAAAGCAAACCCAGTCAGAGCCGAAATCCCCTTTCATTGGTGACCCATGGAGACAAAGGGCCACAGTGCGAAGCGCGTGGGACGAGAGCCCCGGGGGCCTGCGTCACCTGCGCCAGGTGAAACCCCTGCAGGGGGACACGGGCTGGGCCTCCACCAGCTGAGTGGCCGCCAGCAGTTCAGCAGAAATCCTGGGGCAGCAAAAATAGCCGGATGGGGAAGGTCTGGTGCCGTTGTTGCGGTGTCACCTGCCCCGAGGCGCTACCCTGGGAAACAGCTGAGTGCTCAGGGAAGCTTCGTGTCCCAGCTCCTCTTGGCCCAGGCTCTTTGCTGGATGCCAGTGTGGGATGCCAATCTGATCTTTCTGACCCCTTCTGCCCCATTCCCACCTCCTCATTTCAGATCCAGCTTTTCAGGCAGATCCCTGAACTGGAGGAACTGGGAGGTCTCTGAAGGGCCAAAGCTGCAGAGGCCAAACTCCTCTGGCTGCTGGGGCTGCAGTGTGTCCCCTCCTGTCCCCCTCCCTCCACACCTGAGGTAGCAGGAGCTCCTTGTTATGCTCCTGGAGGCCCGGAGCAGCTGAGGAAGTTACCAAACATGGGCTGGGGGGGCTCGTGGGGGCGGAAGGAAGCGGAGGAGGGCAGGGAGGGGCCGTGCCAGAGCTGCAGCAGTGACAAACAGCAGCATGGGGCCACCAGGCTGACACAGCCAGCTCGGGGAAAGGGCTCTGGGGCAGGGGCACCTCCAGGGGATGTTGACACCAGCATGTTCCTGGGAGCTCCTGGAGCAGGGAGCTGTGTTCCTCCTTATTGCTCAGCTGGTCTGAGTTCATGGGATCCTGGGGATGCTGGTGCCACACCGGGGTGACAGCAGGCAGCAGGAGGTGATCCCAGACGGCTTTTGGGGTCACACAAAGAGCAGGAATGGCATCCCCAGTGGCTCCCACCCACGAGGAGGGGTTGCATCGAGCATGGCTGCAGTGACACCGACAGTGGTGCCGAAGCTGTTGGAGCTGCAGCCGGAGCAGGGCCCTGGAGCACCAGCAGCTCCAGCACATCCCAGCTCAGTTCCTGCCCCTGGAGCTGCTGACCAGCCCCAGCAGGAAGAGAAAGCTGAGGCCGTGCTCTGATGAGCTCATTTAGACCTTTGAGTTCTCTGTGAATACCCCAGGGCACGGGGGGTGAAACACCGACCTGGGGGCAGCTCTCTGTGCCAGGGGGAGCTGGCACCAGACGGCTCTGAGGGAGCAGCTGCACGCGAGGGATGCTGGGCTGGGAGCTCTGCTCTGCCTCTGTGCTCACCTGAGCCTCTTTGTCCCTTACAGCTGATGGGGCAAGGGAGAAACACCCGAATACCAATGTGTGAGTTCCAGCCCACTCCACACCGGTGCAGATTCAGAGATCTGGCCACACCACTGCTTCCAGTGCCCAAGGGACACCACCTCTGCTCCAGGGATGCTCAATGGCCAATGCTGGGATAGAGAGCAAGCCATTAACTGTAAAAGTCATTTTTCCACAAGCAACTCCAAAGCAACTCATGGAAAGCCTTGGCTGGGAGTGGAGCAGTCTGTGAACAAAGCCCCCGTGGTGCTGGAAAGGGATCTCTGTAGAGAACAGCTCCAAGCAAATCAGGTTTCCCACATATGCAAAGGGGTGGCCAGGGGGGCAGCTGTGAACGTGTCCTGTGCCAACAACCAAATCCTTCTGCATTTCCAGCAATGGCAACTCACAAACACATATCTCCTTTCCCTGGCTTCTACTTTGACTCCTTTTCCTCCAGATCAGCTCAAAGGCACCTCTTGGATGCCTGCTGAGAAATGAGGCTTACCCTGAACTCACAGAGATACTCAGAAGTTCACAGAATTATGGATTTGTAGAGTCAAAAAATGGGTTGGGTTGGACCTTAAATATCACCTTGTCCCCACCCCCTGCCCAGGGAAGGGACACCTTTAACTGAACAGGTTGCTCCAAGTCCCTCCAACCTGACCTTGGGCACCGAAGTTCACCTTACACTGAAGTTCAGTTCACCAAAGTCTCGTTCTCACTCCTGTCTGCTCCACACCCAGACACACTCCCTGAAAGAGCAACTCCAGCCCAGCCCCATGGAACTGAGCAGCCCATTTCCCCAGAATGCCATGAAATCACCAGCTCTACACTCAGGCCAGGCTCTGCAGACCGCAGCCAGCACATCTCCCTGGGGTGCTGTCGCTGGTGCCCAGACTGAGGGTTTGGGATGGCTGACCCTGTCCTCACACAGCCCCCGAGGCTGCTGCTGCTGCTGGGGCTGCACAGGCCCTGGGTGAGCCCATTCCCTGTCCCTGAGCTCATCCCAGCCCCACAGGGCAGCTCTGCAACCTCTCCCCACCGCCTGTCCCTTGGAGGGAAGGGGAAGCAGCGTCACTGAAAAGGGAACCTTCTTGTCTCTGGTTTTCCCCACAAGTTGTGTTTTTCATTTCTCTGTGCAAGCGCAGAGGATCCTGACAGACTCTGCTGCAGCCCTTGAGAAATGAAACTGGGGCAGAGACCTCGCTGCGGGCAGGTCTGCCCTTCCCCTTCCACCTCCCATGGAGGAGGTGGCAATAAAACTTTACATAACCCGATCTGTTGAGGTGTCAAAGGTTTTCCGGCCAGTTCTGGGCTGGGAGAGTTCCAGTGCTGTCCCACTTTCGGCAGACGAGTCTGATCTCCACTGTTCCGGGGCTGCCGGCACTCCCAGCTCTTCGCTCCCCACCGGCTCCGGGCGGGATTCACCCCTTTTCAGAACTCCCTGCCCTGACAGCAGGGGATTCCTGTCCGGATCATCCTCCGGGACCAGAAGGAGCGAAGGCAGCCCCGGGAAGGGGCAGAGCGCCAGGAAGAGCCGGGCTTGGGTCGGCTTTCCCGTGGGCTGAGGTTTCCACCCTGTGTCCTGCCGGAGAACTGCACTGATGGGGAGGGCTCAGCCGGCCCTGGGCACCCAGCTGGGCTGTGAATCCGTGGAAAACACTTCCCAGGGACTGCTCTTCCTCTAGCAGCCTCCCTGGGTCAGCCCGGAGTGGGGACGATATGAGGGTGCTGAAATTCCGCGGGTCCCGTGATATCTGTGACCACCGTGACCCTCAGCCCTCTGCCCCGGCCACTCTGATATTCCAGAGCTAGCAGCACCTTCCACTTCCCCAAGCGCCACAGCTCCCGGTGAACCCCTCAGAGATCAAACTTGGCTTCGGGAGCTCGCTCTGGGCACTGCCAGGTAAAGATTTGTCCATAATCAGGGCACGCTCCAGCTCCTGATGGGACTGAATAAATCCCTGGAGCTGGCTGCACACTGAGCCTGGGCTGTGCTGGACAGCTGGACGCATCCCTGGGCAGCAACACATCCAGGGGTGGTGGTGGCAGCGTTCCAAGGGTGCTGTGAACCCGGGAGCAGCTGCAGTTTGTGCTCCTTGCCCGGGTCACAGCCCTGTCACCCAGCATGGCCACAAGAGCACCGAGGCAGCACCGCCCAGCCATGTCCCACCCTGTCATTGCCATTGCCCCTCCATTTTTGGATGGACATTTTGTGATGGACAAGGTGTAAATCAGGTGTAAATCTGAAAATCTGGGTCCTGCAACCCCTCAGGAGCTGGGGTCTGCCTTCCCAAATACAGGGGCCGAAATACTTCAGCAAGACACAGCCCAGAGGAGCAAGGGACAGCTGAGACCCTCAGCTGGGACATTTGGGGCTGTTTGGCCTCTCCAGAGGTTTTTCTCCCAAATGAGGCTGCAGCAGAAGAGGGCCAAGTCCAGAAAAACAAGGACTTCCCCTTACAACCGCCTGGAGGGGTCCCTTCCCCTNGCGCAGCGGGCTCGGCGCTGGGACCCCAGCAGATGGCAGCAGGGCCTCAGGGTGCGCTCCCACGGATCGTTTCATTCCGTGAATTTCCTTTAATTCCCCGCTTGTTTTAAATAAAAGCAATCACCCAATGCAAATCCACTGCAGATGCACCTTGGAATAAGCTGAACTGCGGGAGTTCAGCATTTGCATTTGCCCTGCACCTTATGCAGGTGACAAACTCCATGTCCAGGCACATGCCCCACATTAACCCTTACAGCAGCGACATTTTACTGCCACCACACACTTCACGGTGCCCACCGAATGACCAGGGCACCTGTGTGAGGGGGCGGTGCTGCGGGCAGCGAGGTCCTGGAGCAGCGTTTGATGGATGCGAGGCGTTTGCAGCTGGAATTCCGACGGGTGGAGTCTGTGTGCATCCGTCGGGGTGTCCGGGACAGGCAGGATATGGAGATGAAGGTCCAGCAGAATCCAAGGCAGGCGCTCTGCTGGGGGAACGATTCTGCTTTTCTCTAGCACAGGACGGACGCTGGAAAACAGCCGGGGGTTACTGGAGCCACAGAGGGAAGAGACGGAAAAAAGTGTTTTTCTTTTTCCTCCCCCTCGTTCCTGAGGCATCGGGAGCAGGGATGAGACCTGCAGCCACCCCTGGCTGAAGTTCACAGCTGCCTTTCCTACCGCGGACAGCAAAGACCTTTGCCAAGGGTGCGAGCATCATTTTCGGCTCAGTATCTGGGGAAACTAAGGCTGGCCCGGAGTTGTCCATTCGCCTTCTCCCACCACCGCCTCAATGCCCTCCCCTTCGTGCTTCCCATGCGCTCTCCGCCGGCATTCCCGGGGCTCGGGCCCGCCGGGGCGTGCGCGGCGGGATCAGCTTCCAGGCAGGCGGTGGTGCCGCTGAGCAGCAGTCGACAGCGAGGAATTCGGCTCGGCAAACGAGCGCTCCTCAGCTGCTCCAGCCCCGCGGGGGCCGGGGCGGTGCCCGCCAGCAGCAGCGGGGCGGGGGGGCCCGGCTGGGTTTGGGATGGTGCGGACCTCCCAGCACGCAGGGTGATGTGCGGGGAGGGCCGTGCCGGGGCTCTGGGCTCTGCCCGCTCAGATCCATCCGTATCCCCTGGCCTGGCATGGGCACCACGCCGGTTGTTGGCACTGCTGAGGGCTGGAAGTGCGGACACAGCGCCGAGATGAAGCCGCGGAGCTCAGCCCGGCACTGGCAGGGGCGGTCTGCATGAACCCAGCCCTGGGATGGGGCGGGATGGGGACTCTGTATCCCGGGGGCGGCACGGGAAGGTCGCTCCGGTGGAGCTGCGGACCATCCTCAAAGCCCCGTCCGGGCTCCCAGGACGCCGCACTGCCCGGCCGGAGCCGCTCCCGCTGCCTCTCCCCAAGCCCCCCATTAGCAGGTTCGAGCCACTCGAAGGCCACTTCATCCCCGCTTAATACATCCTTAATTGTAATTAGGCTAGGATGGCTGCCAAAAGGAGCCCGAGCTCTGCGCAGCGCCCTGGGTAAGGTCCGGGAGAACTCCTGAGAGATGCCAAGGCTCTGCTCAGGGCCGAGACAGGGCTCGCTCCCAGCCCCCTCTCGGCGGCCGCCCGTGATTTTGGGGTGCCAGGAAGGCCCCAGCAGGCACCGTGCCCTGTCTGATACCCAGAGGACACTTCCCCGAAGGGAGACACAAACCCAAAGCCCGGATGGGACCGTTGCATGACCCTCTGTGCCCTGCCCCAACCTCGCTGGCTCAATCCCTACCAATCCACTCCTTCCCTCACGGAACAGGATGCTTTCTGGAATATTTGGGGTGCAGGAGGAGCTGGGGTCTGGAGGGTCTGTGTGGGTCCCTGGACGGTGCTATCAAAACTCACTTTTCCCTGGATGATACCCCGGCAGCGTGTCCCGCACACAGCGGCGTTTCCCAGCCTGAGCTGCCCCGTTTTTGTTGTGCTCCATCTGCACCCATCCAAACGAAGCCCTTGTTTCTCCAGGGCGGCGCACAAATAAGTCAAAGGGTTTGACAACTTCACCATCCAGGAGCGCCTCTGTTTTCCTGGGAATATCTGGGACCCGCCGTGTTGCAGCGGCTGAATCCACCTGCGAGTCCCCGGAGTGCCTGAGCCGTTCTGGCTCCTGTTTGGGCCAGCCGGGAGCTCTCCTGGCTGCTGGGTGTCCCGCAGCTCTGCTGAAAATAAATCAAATATTATTCACTGAGCTTTCCAGCCTGCCTGCCCTAAAGAAAACATTTTGCAAGAGAAAATATAGTATTCCGGAGGCTTATCTCGCTTGGTGGCAATTGTGGGTGTATAATTGAAAACCGAGCTGATCATTAGAGGTTCACTGAGATGCTGAATAGCCCAGTGTTCAGTGGTCTCTGCCAGCCACGGCCAATTTACATTAAAGGCTTGATTCCTTCTCCAGCCCACTTCTCAGCCCCTGGGAAATCTCCTCTCTGTTATTCCTCGTTTGCAAGGACTGTCTAGTGCGAGGAAAAAGTCTTGCCTGGCTCTGCTCTCCGCTGCCCAGGCTGAGCCGGGATGTCCCTCACTGACCGTGGGCACTTGCAGGGGATTCAGCACCAGCCTCATGTCCGCCTCTCCCCCAGCCCAAACGGAAAGTCGGGCTTGACCCGCCGTTCCCTAAACGGTTACTTTTTAATGTAAAATTCGTTCATTATTTTTTCCCCATGAACAGAGGAGCCAGAGGTGTGGTCTCCCGGGAACTGAGGAGAAAACTGGATTCGGGGCCAAGGAGCTACAAAGAGATCGGGGAAATTACGCTTGTTTGGTAGCAAAGCGTAAATATTAGAGCGACAATAATAACAATAACTGCCTGCCGGGAGCCACAGAGCCGTAGGGTGGAGGATTAAATGTCACGGGCAAATGCTGTGATCTCTGCTGGCAGAGGGACATCAGTCCGGGAAGAGCCAGCGGTGCCCTCTTCCCGAATTCCCTTGGGACCGGTCTTTCTCCCTCTTCCCCGCAGTGTTCCTACCACCCTCCAAGCCAGGCAACGCGAACCAAGTTATGGATCAGCATCCCTGCACACCCCCTCGCCCTCCCCCTTCCCTCTCTCATCGGAAGGAAGCCACCGGCTGATCATTTTCGCCTCCCCGAGCCGGCCCTTCGGAGCTGAGGGAATTCGGGAATGCCCCGGGCTCGCTCCGAGGCGGCTCAGCCGCAGACGGGTCTGGGGGCAGTGGGACTGCTCCTCACTGCGCTCCGGGACCCGCGCACAGGTGACGGAGAGTCCCTGGGATGGGGAGCGAGAAGGGGACGGGGAATGCCCGGAGGGGTCGCCGGACCCGTGAGCGGCACCAGCGCTGCGACTGCGGCTCCGGTTCAGCCCCGCCCGGTGCTCCGTGGTGCCCGCTGGTCCCACCGAAGGTGAGAGATGCGGCAGCGGCGGGGTCGTGCCGGAGTCGGGGCAGGGGAAGCGGGGCGGGACCCCGCGGGCTCTCCTCGTTCGCTCCGCCCGGCTCCGGCCGCCGCTGCCCCCGCGCTTGCGGAGCGAAGTTTGGGGGATTTGAGGGGAGCAGCCCGGGCCGCCCGCCGTGCCCGCGTTTAAAAGATCGCGGAGATATTTTCACACCTCAAACCGCAGCCCCCCTCTCCTCTCAAGCCCCTGTCGCCTTGATTTAGCCCTTGGTAATTAATTTGGCATTTCAGAATAGCTACTGGGCTGGATAATGGCCTCATTCATCTCCCCAGCCTAATCTGAACAGAATCTGGAAGAAAAGCTTTCAGAAAGACAGAAACTGCCATTCGGCAACTGCTCAAAAGAACTGTCACTCCAGGGGAATAAATCGCTCCTGATTATTTCAACCCGGGTCTTCTCTGCTTTTCCAGTCGTTCCCGGTCCCGCCGGGGAACGGCCCCCCGAGAGCCGAGGAGGAGAAGAGCCGCTCGGGCTTTGCCCCTCCCTTCTCCAAGCCCGGGCGGTGCAGGGGGAGGTGGGCGAGGAGCAGTGCATTGTTCCCGGGGAGGAGGACGAGCTCCGGCACCCGAAGCCATTTGACTTTTAAAACAGCTCCGAGCGCCTGGGCCGCCTTTCCCGCTGCCCCCGGAGCGGCTGAAATAAAGCCCTTCCCGGCTCTCCGTCCCCGGGGCTTCTCCCCGGCCAAACGCGAGGGAACGGGGACACTTCACTCTGCCCCGGTCTGGCCCGGCCGTGCCCCGCCGCCGATCAGCCCCGGAGCCCGCACATGGGCCGGCCGCGCGGGACCGGATGTGCTCCAGTATGGTCCCAGCCGTGCTCCGTTCCCGGTGTAGGTACCGGAGGTGCTCCGGTGTGGTCCCAGCCGTGCTCCGCTCCCCGTGCAGGTATCGGAGATGCTTCGGCGTCTCGCTGGGGCTGACTTCGGCAAGATCCGTCCCCTCCCGAGCCAGGACAGAGCCGGGGCTGGCTGGTGCTTCATGATAGGAATATCAAATCTGAAGTGGGGGCGATCCGTGGAGGGCCTGGGGCCCCGAGCATCGCCCCGTTCCATCGTCCCGGGACGGCCCCGGGCCCCTGCTCCGGAAGGGCCCGGCAGACTCGGGCCCGAGCCCGGCGAGCTGCTCTTCGGTCCCCGCGGAGCTGCTTACATGCATTTAATAGCTCGAGGGCGAAGTAATTAGAGGAGAAAGCCTCAGTAAATCACGTTAATGACCGCAAGAGCCACTACAAACCCCGGGGGTTGTGAAACACCGAATAAACCCAGAGAGAAGGGCAGAAAGGTGGCGAGAGCCGCAGCCCCGGGAACGCCGGCGGGCAGCGCGGAGCTCCGCGCTCGGCATCGCCGGGAGGTTGCTAAATTAACACCCTGCTAATGCGATTAGGCAGCACCTCGGCTTTGCGGGGGAGTTCAGAGGGGCCAGGTTTCCTTAAATTCACCCCAATTTTTGCTGTGAGGCGGTGAAGGACCGCGGGGGCTTTGAGGTGTCGAGGGCGATCTTTAAAAACCCTCAGGGATTTTAAAGAAGCTCTGACATTTCGGCCTTGCCCTTCGCGCCGGGGGCACTCCCGGGGCCGCGGTCGGGCCGGCAAGAGGATTCAGGGCCGTCCGGAGCAACCGGAGTCAAACCCGCATCTTTTCCCGGAGGAACGAGGGCTCTCGCAGCGGCACCTGCTGCGCCCCGAGCCGGCCCCGCGTGTTCCCCCGGCACAGGAGCTGTCACCCTGTCCCTCCGCAGCCCCGGCGCGGCCCGGACACGGGCGGACAGGGAATCCGCGACGAGAGTTGGTCCCTGTCACGCATGGCCGAAGGAAAAGCGCCGGCGAGTGAAGCGGGGGATCACAAACGACGAGCGGAGATGCTCACAGCAGGCACCTGGAGAGGTCTGCGGGCCCGAACTTGGGGCTCCCGGCTGGGGATTCCCTTTTCCGTTGTCCGCACAGCCGCTCTCGGGCCCGCCCGGAGCCGCGGTGGCCGCACTGGGCAGACCCCGCACCGGGAGGCGATGTCCCGGGGGCTCCCGCAGCCTCTGTCCCAGCCA
>VXAC01008213.1:128170-167837 GCA_013399225.1 Rhipidura dahli | reverse complement strand
GAGGGAAACTTTCCACTCCCTCCCGGGACCGTCTCTCCGGGATGCCGGTACCGTCCCCCCGGGCTGAGTCCCCGGCCGGGATCACAACGGGAAGAGCGGAGCCCAAACGGATCTGAGGGAAAGCAGCCATCGGGGGCAGCCCCTCGGCACTGGGGGTCTGCTGGGAGGGTGGGGAGACCGGGGCTGGGCCACGGCCCGGTGCGGGACAAGTGCCGCCCTTTAACCCCTTCCTCGCCTTAACGGGAGAGACGACAAACTGCAGAACGAGATGGGGGGCGGCAAGAGGCGCCGCGGAGCCCCTTGTGCCTGGTCTGTGCCGGGGCTGTGGTAGGGACACCGGCCCTCTTCACCGAGAACAGCGCTCTAAAGCAACCTGCCCAGGGTCGCCATGCCCGGCAGTTCCCGTGCCGTGCTTTCCCCCCATGAAACCTCCCCGGCACCGGGTTTTGTGTCCCAGGGGCGAAGGCTGTGGGAGCCTGCTCGGGCCGGTGCCCCTTCCGATCCAGCTGAGGAGGCCAGTCTCTGTCTGGCCCGGTGGGGAGGGGAGGCTAGCAGTGACCAGGTGGGAGATGTCCCCATCCTGATCCGCCCCGCCGTCCCCACAGGTGGGCGTGGGGCTCCTCCCGGCCGCTTCTCTCCCCTTTCCGCTCCACGCCCACGGAGCATCTCCAGCTGCTGGGCGCAGGAGGCCCCGGCTCCCCAGCCCCGTCGGGGGCGCGGAGGGGCGGGGGACAGGAGAAGGGCCCTTCCCCGGCCCCTCGGGGCGGCTCGGGAGCTCCGCGGCGGAGCTGGCGCCCATCACCCCGGTGTCGAGGCGAGCTCCGTCCCACTCCCATCCGCCCCCGCCCTCCCCGAGGCCTGTGTGCGTCTCTGGCTGAGCCGCCAGTGGATGTCGTTGTTCTGTTCCTTGAGCGCGATGTCACTCCTTTAGCATGACCTCAAACGCGGCGGGGGCTGGGACCGCCAGTCATTCTCCGTGCGAGGGCCGGGGCGGGAGGCAGGCGGGACCCAGCCCCGCCGCCAGCCCCACTTTTGTGGTGCCGCCGCCGTCGCGGTCTCCCCTTTCTCCGCGGGGCTGGCCGCGGGGCGGGCGATGCTCCGGGCTCCCTGAGCCGCCGCACCGCGTCCCCGGCCGAGGTGCCCCGCGGAGCGGCGCGGTCGAGCGGCGGCTCCCCGGTCTGCCCCGTGTCCCCCTCCCCTCTGTCCCCTTCGCCGCGCGAAGGTCGTGCAGGATGCCGCGGAGGGGAGCGGAGGCACCGCTGGCCCTGCTGCTGGCGGCGGCGTGGCTGGCGCAGCCCCTGCGCGGCGGCTACCACGGCGTGAACATGTTCGCCGTGCAGACCGCCCAGCCCGACCCCTGCTACGACGAGCACGGGCTGCCCCGCCGCTGCATCCCCGACTTCGTCAACTCGGCCTTCGGGAAGGAGGTGAAGGTGTCCAGCACCTGCGGGAAGCCGCCGTCGCGGTACTGCGTGGTGACGGAGAAGGGCGAGGAGCAGGTCCGCACCTGCCACCTCTGCAACGCCTCCGACCCCAAGCGCGCCCACCCGCCCTCCTTCCTCACCGACCTCAACAACCCGCACAACCTGACCTGCTGGCAGTCCGACAGCTACGTCCAGTATCCCCACAACGTCACCCTCACCCTCTCCCTCGGCAAGAAATTCGAGGTGACCTACGTCAGCCTGCAGTTCTGCTCGCCGCGCCCCGAGTCCATGGCCATCCACAAGTCCATGGACTACGGCAAGACCTGGGTGCCTTTCCAGTTCTACTCCACGCAGTGCCGCAAGATGTACAACAAGCCGAGCCGCGCCGCCATCACGAAGCAGAACGAGCAGGAGGCGGTGTGCACCGACTCGCACACCGACGTGCGGCCCCTCTCCGGCGGCCTCATCGCCTTCAGCACCCTGGACGGCCGCCCCACCGCCCACGACTTCGACAACTCGCCCGTGCTGCAGGATTGGGTGACGGCCACCGACATCAGGGTGACCTTCAGCCGCCTGCACACCTTCGGCGACGAGAGCGAGGACGACTCCGAGCTGGCCCGCGACTCCTACTTCTACGCCGTGTCCGACTTGCAGGTCGGCGGGCGCTGCAAGTGCAACGGGCACGCGTCGCGCTGCGTCCGGGACCGCGACGACAGCTTGGTGTGCGACTGCAAGCACAACACGGCCGGCCCCGAGTGCGACCGCTGCAAGCCCTTCCACTACGACCGGCCCTGGCAGCGAGCGACGGCCCGGGAGGCCAACGAGTGTGTGGGTGAGTCCCGGTCGCGGGCGCGGACACTCCAGCACGGTCGGGGAGAAGGACGGGGACAGGGCGCGGAGGTCCCCGAAGGGGCAGGCAGAGGGAGGGCAGAGCGAAGGAGCCGCCGGGGGACGGCAGCGAAAGGCACGGGGACATCCAGAGACACGGGGAGCCGTTCAGGGACGCGAAGGGAGATGGAAAACGGGACAGGAGGAGGACACTGAGGTACCGGAGAGCGGTAGGACGGGACACCGAGGGGCCCCAGAGCTCGGAGAAGGGATGTGAAGGCATTCGGGAGCGCAGGGGATGGGACATCGAGGCGCCCGGCAGCTCAAGGCAGGGGACGCTGAGGTACCCGGGAACGCGGTGGTGACAACACCGAGGCAACTCCAGCGGGCACGGGGAACCTGGGAGCACCGGGCAGGGCACAGGAATTTGGGCAGGGAACACCGAGAGCCGCGGAGGCGTGGGACGGGGGACACCGGAGGCACCCGGACAACACAGGGGACACCGAGGCACCCCGCGGAGGACGGGATTACCAGGGGACTCCGATGGGCAGAGCAAGGGGAAGCTCGGAAACGCGAGGTAGGAGAAACCAAGGAGCTGAGGAGAAGGGATAAGGGACATGCAGGATTCCTGGAAAACGCCGTTCGTGTCCGGAGGAGCGCGGAGGGGCCCTGGCTGGTCTGGCAGTGTCTCCCGTCCTAGGCAGGTCCCGGCCGGCAGCCCCGCTCTCTTCCCCGGGACACGGGCTCAAAGCCCGCCGCAGAGCCCGAGAGGCTCCGCGTCCGGGCGGGACGAGGACGGGGACGAGGACGGGCTCCGGCCCTTTCCGGAGGGGGAAGGCGGCCGGGAGCAGGGGAGGGAAGCCCGGCAAAGCCTGCGGCTCCCGTCCCTGAATCCTCAGAGGCGGCGGCGGGGACATGAACGAGCCCCAGGGCCAGACGAGAACCGGGCGGGAGCCGGTTCGTTCCATCTCGAGGGAGAAACGCGCCGTCCTGGCTGTCCCCCGGCGTACACGGAGTGTCCCTCGCCTCTGCCCAGGGCTGATAAGGGTTAAGGATCTGGGGCGATCTTCCCCGTGAGTCCCCACACACCCCGCCGAATGTTCCCTCCGATCTTCCACCCCCGCTTCCCAGCGGCATCCCCGTGAGCTGCCACTCCTCTCCTCGCGGTTTAGGGGGCCGGTGCTCAGCCGTGTGTCCGTGGGGACCCAACCCCGGCGGCTGGGATGCCCCGGACTGGGCTCGGCTCCCCGCGCCGGGAGCCCCCGGCCCCGCCGCCGCTGCCGCCGCCTCCGCCTTGTTTACACGGAAAACACGGCCCCGTCTTCCAAAATATTTGGAGCTCCGACGATAGGAAAAAACCCTCGCCGAGCGGCCGGAGTTGGCCGCCTTTTTTTTTTTTCTTTTTTTTCCTTTTTCCTTTTTTTTTTTTTTTTTGTTTGTTTGTTTTCTTTCCCTCCTTTTCCTTTCTATTTTTTTCCCCCAAATCACAATCAGATGTGTCCCTTGCAGAGAACACAATTTCTTCACCGGCGTCTTCACCAGGGAGGCACGGCCAAGCCGGGTTATCTGGCTCGGAGAGGGGCCCGGTGGCACCGGCGCACACTCGGTGGCGGCTCCGGGGTCGGGCGCGGGGTCCCGGCAGCCTCGGGGCGATGCTCGGCCGCGCTGCGGAGCCCCCGCTGTCCCGGGCTGCGGTTTCCGTCGGGCCGGGGGGAAGCGGCGCGGAGACCCCGAGGGAGAGCGGCGGGTGCCACTCGGCCGCCGGGGTCACTCCGGGGTTGCTTTTCCGCCGTCCCGCGGGTCCCGCTGTCCGGCAGCGCTCGGGGACGGGGCTCCGCGTCTCTCGTATTTCCCAGCGCTGTCTCTTGCCCAGCAGCGAGGGCGGGGGGGCAGGAGGTGTCCGGCTTTCCTGGCCTCAGCCCCGCTATCTGCCTGCAGCGTTACTGCTGTCAACGATGCCATTAATTTTGGTGCGGTCTCGAGGTGCTATCGGACCCCCGGTCTTCTCTGCAGGGTCCCCAAATGCTCCTGAAAACGCTTCTATTCAGTTGTTGTGCTGGCGCCGTGCTCCTACCGTCCTTCTCCCTTCCAATTTATTTCAAATAAAAGGGAAGCAAGTTCCCAGTTTCCAGTAAAATATGTCACTTTTATGCCAGGCTTTGCATTTCAGACCTAGTGCAGTCCTAGTCGCGTCAGACTTCTGCAAACCTAAATCGCTCTGTTTTTTCCTTTTCCACCGGCTTTGCTGGGAAGTGAATGTTTTGCAAGGATGAAGCTACCGTAAAACAATTTTCCTCAGCCCGATCCTGCTGCGCCTTCCCTGGGGCCGCACCTATCAGTCTGTAAAACCAGCCACGGCCAAAACCCCGTGCTGCCCTGCCAAGCCCACACCGCCTGGAATAATCCCCCCAGATAAAGATCACAATAACCCCATTCAGCTCCCACCCACTCTCTCATGACCGTCGGCCCACCCTGGTTTCTCTCCCAAATCCCGAGAGAAAGTCAGGCCCCGGGTCAGCGGGGGCTGCGGAGCCGCCTGCGCCGGGCCGGGCCAGGGGACGAGCGGGGAGTCGCTGCTGATGCGGCCGCCGCACGCCGAAGGCTCCTTCCAGAGCTGCAGAGGGAATCAGAGCGGCCGGGGCGTCCTGAGCCGCCGTGCTGAGGAAAGGTGAATCAGCCAAATCAGCTGAATTTGCATCGAGTAGCGGTGGGAGAAGTGGTTGCATTTTTTTTCACTGAATTTACTTTTTTCCTTTCTGGGAAATCGTTGAGGGTTTTCTTTTTCTTTTCATCCAAGGAGAAAAATTATAGAATGTGTCTGCTTTGCTTAAAAATTTGGGTGTTTGCTTTGGTAAGCCCATTCCCCCTGCCAAAACTGGATCTTTGTTCCTATTCATGCTTATTTGGGGCTGAAAAATAAATGCTCTGGAGTTTCTGACAGAAAGTCAAAATTTCCCACGGGAACAGTTTTTGCCAGCCAGATCAAATTTTTCTTTATCGCTCCTTGTGAGATCCCAGCACTGCACATGGAGAGGACAGGGCTTGTCCCAAGGAGAGGATCTCCAGGGATCTGCCCCTGCAGAGCTTTTCACAGCTTCAGGTTCCCATCAGCTTTACCTGGCAAATAACTCATCCACGTAGAGCTTGGCCTTGCGGTCTGGCTTTGGCCAGGTGCCTGGGAGCCAGAGTGCTCCAGGGAGGACTCAGCTTGGAGAAGAGCTTGGAGGTCTGTTCTCCATCCTGCCTTTCCCCAGCGCCGCTGGGCTGGCTCTTTGCTCAGTGCTGGTCCAGCCCAAGCCCCCTTCTCCAGCCCAGTTCATCCTGATGCAGCTTCCAGCTCCCCTGGGAGAGGAGACTGCAGCTGGAAAAGGTCTGAACCGAAACGCTGTCAGAGCTCATCTGCTGGTGAGCTTGTGTGGACACGGGAAAATGCAGGCAGGGTCTTCAACCACATTTAACAACATCACTAAAATGCAACGGGCACCATTCCACAATTCCTCAGGAGCCACGGGGCTATTTAGAGAGCTGGGAATGACCCTGGATCAGCACCTTTCCTTTAGTTTGCACAGAACACCTTTGCCTTTGCCATGGATAAAGCACCACGGGACAAGCCCAGGTTGCATCTCGCTTACAGGCACTTGGAGAACTCCAGACTCCATTCCCAGTGCCGGCTCTGGATCTCCACAGCCTTCCCCCCACGGACCCAGGAGATACTCCTGGCACCTGCACGTGTGCCTGACGTCAGTGCTGCCTGCAGGTGCTGGGCGCCGCTCGGATTTTGGCCCTCTGTGATGCCTTGAGAGCATTTAACAAACCCGGGAGCCAGTGCAGGGAGAGAAAGGAAACACATTTTGTTCCCAGATAGGGGATTTGGCACAGGCAGCACGGGGAGCCTGGTGTTGGACAGGCTCTGCTCCACTGCCGAAGGGTTCCCAGGCTGGGATGTGTCTCATGTCAGAGCAATTTCCGAGCAAGTCTCTTGTTCAGCGGAAAGGAAACTTCACCTCAGACAAGGAGTTGACCAGGAACTCTGAGAGAAGCGCCTGCCAAACACTCCCAATGAAAAACTTCCTTCCAGACAAACCTGGGGCTTTATCACCTCTGTGGTGGTCCAGGGAGGCATTTGCAGGGCAGCGCTTGCTGAAACAGCAACCGGGCCCCCTCCACCCTTATCACAACCAGGGAAATCAAATCCTCCCACACAGCCAGGTCCTCTCCTGCAGAGGGATATGAGGGATTTCATGCCAGGGAGTTCCTGGCGTCCGTCATTAAATTCAGGTGATCCCCTTTCCTCACCCCTCATTAATCATCTCCACCTCAAAAGCCTTCCCAGTTCCCATCCTGTCTGTAACCTTTTTCCCCAGGTCGGCACAGGGGGATGTTGAGGAGCCTCATGAGATGATTCCTTCCCATTCCCCTTGGCCTCCAAATGGGAGAAGGGCTCAAGCTGGTGGTGACTTTGGCTCTGTCCCACTGCAGAGTGCCTGTGGGAATTGCTGGGCTGGGAATTGTCAGGAATTGCTTGTGAGCCAGTGCCTGTCTGCAGGGTCCAGGCACCCCCAGAGCCAGGCAGAGCAGGGAGCCAGGGCACGGCCTGGGCCACCAGGGGCTGACAATGGCTCACAGCAGCTGAGACGCATCTGACCAGGAAGGACTGGGCTGGTGGGAGGTGTCCCTTCTGTCTTCTCCTCTTCCATGGAGGTTCAGAGTTTTGCAGATGGTTTATCCTGAGGGGCACAGAGGGACTGAGGCTCTGTCTGCAGCTGAGGGAAGTGCAGTGTGGGTGGGACTGGCAGAGCTGGCAGGGACCGTCACCAGTGCATCCTGTGCCCCTCCAGTTCCGTGGTGGGATGGGAGTCAGCCAGAGGAACTGAGTGGCTTTGCAAATCCCTCTGTGAGGAGAAGAGGGCTCTGAGCATCCCCATGTTCACCCTGCTTATGGCCACATCTGCTCCAGAGGGACGGGGAAGGATGCAGGCCAAACATACATCCCTTCTTGCCTGGAAAAACAGCCACATCACCAACCCGAGCAGAGAGGCTCTGAGCAGGATCCCCGGGCTGCCCCTGCAGGATCCCCAGGGTCCCATAGGGGATTCCTATGCACTAGAGTAGGATGCCCACAGTGTAAAGTCCTTTGCCCACCTGAGGCAGGTGTTGTGCCTGGATCTGGCAGCACAGCACGGCTCTGCCTGGGGCTGGGTCCAGGCAAGGCTTTGAGCTGGGTTTTGGAGCTGCCCTGTGGTGGCACTGCCCATGACCCCCTGGTGATAAGAGGAACGCTCAAAATTTCTGATACCCAAGCTTGTCTTCGGCCTCAATTTCCGCTTTTATGGGGAGCAAAGTGGGGCTGTGTAAAATCCTTTGGACTTCAGTTGAGAAAGGCACGAGGCTTTATTGCAGCATCCTTGTACCCAAGGAAACTGCAACAGAAGCAGCTTCACCAGCAACTGCACCAGATCCTGTGAGGGCCAGACTTCCCGTGGCTCCATGTGGCATCCATGGAGTCACAGGTTCTTTCCAGCCCCTCCTGGTGCAGCTCCCAGTGGATCGTGCTGCATGGAGAGGTGCACATGCAGGGGTAGCTATATTGCTGAGCAGGGTGCTGTAGCCATAGAAATTTGGGCCCACGAGCTGCTGAGGCTCCTATTGTAGCCTCCCAAGGGAGCCTCGCATGGGCAGAGCTTTCTCACAGGCTTTTATTCTCAGGAAGCTTAAAGTTAAACTGATTTCCAACATAAAGGTTTTTACACCAACAAACAAACAAACAAAAAAGCGCAGTTAAGGCTAAAACAAAACCAGACTTGGCACTCCGGGTTGGACACTTGCCTTCCCTTGAGCTTGTCCACGGCTAATCTCTGCCCTCCTCTTTCTGGGCCAAATCATGTCATCTTTATGCAGCCTCCGCTGTCCTTGCCTCACAAACTCCCTGTGCCTGCCCGGAGGGACGTGCTGCCTCCCCAGGGGTGGAGCAAAAAGCACCCGAGGTCTCTGGAACCCCCACTGCCTGTAAAACACTGCCAGGCTCCTGGGGTTTCTACCTGGCCTTTGAAGTGGGAGCAGCTGGGGCACACAGATTTGTCTCTGTACTCTTAATGTGTCCCCCCTTCATCCTCAGGGATGAGATGGATTTTTGTGACCAGGGAGGGTTGATGCCTTTTCGGCCCTTTATCTCTGCTGCCTCCCTTTTGTGACACCCAGCTTTTTGGTACAGTGGTTTTGGAGGTTCTTGTGATTATTATGGGACTGCAGGATTTCATTCCAGGAAGTTCCTGGTGTCTCTTACTAAATTTAGGTGATTCCTTTTCTTCACCCTGATTAATCACCTTCGCCTCAAAAGCCTTCCCAGCTCCCATCCTGTCTGTAACCATTCTGTGGCTGGGCTGTGCAAGCAGAGTTTTATTGAGGACTTTCTAGAGGATTTCAGGGCGCTGTGTTGAGTTTCTTCCTCCACCAGTTTTGTCCTGGGGGACATCCAGGGCAAAGGAGATCGTGGGTCAGCATGACTGGAACAGTCTGGTGACCTGCCTGGCATGGAGATGTTGGAGATAATTTTTCCCCTTTTTGCTGTCAAACAGCAGAAAAAACCCCAAAGCAACCCTCGGACCCATCAAATCCGACACCCAGCTTTTCCTGGAGAGCGCTGGCACAGCTGCGTGGGGCACAGGACACACCAGCCCCGTGGCAGGGCTGAGTCCCCGGTGCACGGGGGGTTCACAGCCGCAGCCTCAGCAGGGTGATTTATCTGCAGCACGCTCCTGATTGCGCCGAATGTATGCAATCCCCACCGTGTTTCAGGAGGGACGGGGGAGGATTTCCTGCCAGGATCAGCCCCTGCAGAGGGCTCAGAGCCGGGACAGGGCTCGGCGGTGGCAGCGCCACATCTGCTCCGTCCCCAGGGTGCCTCTGGAGCAGCGGCTGCCGTTTGGCCTCTGCCTCTGCCTCTGCTGCGATCAGCAGGAAACGTTTGCTTTGCATAAGCCGAGCTCCCGTCCCGAGCATCCCTGCCAGATCCCCGCTGCTTCCCGCACGGAGCGAGCACGGCCGGGGCTGGCACGGCCTGGGGCTCAGCCTGGCTCTGTCGCCCGGCGGGACCGGGACAAACTCCGTGTCTGAGCAGGGATCAAAGCACGGCACAGGGACAGGGACAGGCCGAATCCTCACCCGGGCCAATCCCGGCTCTGCCCCCAGCAGAGACTCATCCCCGCTGACCGCGCTCCAGAGTCCGAAGAGCGGGGACGGGGCTGGCTGCAGTGACAGGCGGGCTGTTAAAAAGATATCTGCATAATAGCTCTCGTTTATAGGGGATTAGGATGCCCTGGGGACTGATAAGGAGACAGGGAGGCTTTTCCTGCTCTCAGCCGGGGCAGCCGTGGAGGCTCTCGGAGGGAGCGGAACGGAGACTCAGCTACTCCCGGCGCGTCCCAGGCAGAGGCAGAGGGAGCAGTGCACGGAGGGGCTCAACCCCGCACGGAATGGGAGCTCGATTTAGGCTCAGCAGAAAACAGGGAAATAATGGTGGGGAGGGGAAAATCCTGTCTTCCTCTGGGAGATACTAAAGAAACGGGTCCTGACCCGGGAGAGCACGGGAATGGAGCTTGAAAGAATTTTGTACAGCGCTGGTTTTAGTGGAGGCTGGAGTTTAATGGAGTGATGTGGGCAGAGAGATTGTTCTGTTCCGGGGCTCAGCAGTGTCTCGGTTTGAGACAACTTTAGGGGGAAACGCCCTGGAAGGGACATCTCCTCCGCAGAAGACAGGGTTCAGCACTCCGTCCCCCACTGATATAAAAGGAATTTCTTGGATGGAAGTGAAAAAAACTTTTTATTTAACAAGCGGAGTGCTGGCAGGCACAGAAAATAATGAGTAATGTCAGATAATAAACCTCCTCGATGCGGAGAAAGCTGGAGGATTCAGAGTTCCCTCTCTAATCGGCTCGGCCCTCCCAAGGTTCGGGGCCGGGATGCGGCGTTCCCGCAGCCTCTCCGCTGGTCCACGGGGTCCGATGATCCGGCTCTCGGATCCCAGCAAAGCCGAACAGGCTTTCTCCAGAAGAAAAGGAAGAAATTACCAGAGGATTTCGGTGGGCAGCTCTGGGAAAACTTTGTGCCTCAGCTCCTCGCAAGCTGGCTAGGAGCAGGAATCCCCTCTCTCCCGCTGCGGGTGAGCGCTTGGACACAAACCGCGCTGGAGAATCTTGCCGGCTCTTCCCTCGGACCCAGCTTAAAGCTGCGGGACCCATTTCTGCTCAATAAGCAGACGATAGGGGAATTCAGCATTATCATAAAATCACCCCAAGACAAGCGGGCATGGTGCTGGGCACTCTGAGGTCTCAGCTGGCACGGGGAGGCATCGACAGCACTAAGTGGACACAGAACTGCTGCCCGCAGCAGGCACTCCCTCCTGCATCGCCAGGGTTACAAAGAGGAGAGAAAGCAACAGGCAGGGAAAGAGCCTGGATTCGTGCCCCACACACAGCTGCGGGACCATGGAAGAAATTTTCCTGGGCAGAAATTTTCCTTTCCAACCTTTTCAAATACTCTCACGGGTGACAGGAGGGTTGAAAATTGTGTCTGCACCCCGCACCTGGACAGAGAGTTGGAGAGCAGGCAAGAAGCAAACCTTCATTTCATTCCTTCTTGAAAGTGCCGGGTTTTTCTAAATTATTTCACAGAAGAGCTGGAAGGAGCCTCTGGCTTTGCCCGACGCCTGTTGTCACCCAGGCTGTGGTTTCTCATGGAGAGGGATCCCCTCTTGGGATGAGACAGGATGCCCTGGAATGCTGCACTGGGAATCACAGCCCTCAGCCCAACTCCTGTTTCCCTTGGGGATGGAGGGGCTGGTTATGGATGAGCCCAGGAGACCTTGGCCATCTTCTGTCGCTGTGCAGCACAGATGCATAGAGAAAACCACACGAGTCAATGCATAGAAAACGGCAGATGAGCCGAGATTTTAATTTTCCAATGTTTTTATGAGTTAGTTCTCAAGGTGTGCTAGGTGTCACAAAGTAATTGGTTCCTCGGGCCAGCCACCCCCCGAGGGTCTGGTCCAAATTCTGAGCACATAACAAACAGTTGTTTTCCTAACCAAAAAGCCGTTATCTGTGAAAAACGACTGCAAGGGCAAGAGAGTTAACAAAACGGTAACATTGTTTACACTAGCATGTATGAGGAAGAAAGAGTTCTCACACAAACACTAGAGAGCTGAAGGATTTCTCTGCAAAAATACTCTACCAGCATCCACAATCTTCTGCCAAAAATGAGCAGTGAAAAGAGATGTGTGGGCAGGCGAGTGGAAATTCCAGTACAGGTAGGGGGAAGCAACCTTGGAAATCTCTGCTTGAGGGTCGAAGCTGCTGCATCTCCTGTTTGAGGAGAGGATGGAGAGCCCAGGATCTGCACCCAGCACCCCTAATTTCCCCTGGGAAAGGGCAAAAATGCCATGAGGGGCAGGGGCAGGCAGTGCAGTGGCACAGGCTGGGAGCAGCCCGGCTCTGGGGGGTTGCTTTACAGCACATTTATCCTTTTTGATGTGCTGGGGTGGGAAACTCTCTCTGCCAGTGAGAAGTAGGCACAGATTTGTTGATGGTGCCTCATGGAGTGGGGATAGCGCTCCCCACCTTCTCAGGGCACGAGAGAGGGAGGTGAGATGCCCTCCCTCCTGTCCCAGGTGGGAATTGGAGGAGGAGCACGGGAGGAATGCTGCCGGCTCAGCAGGCCCCGCTCCGGGCTCGGTGCCATTTCCGTGCTGGGTCTTTGCTCTCCCAGCCTGCGGGGAGCAGCCCAGCTGTTCCCTCCCCGATCCCATCCTCACACAGCCTGCGTGTTTCAAGTCCAGAGCCCGGGATGCAAAGATGGATGAGGTGTCCACGTCATCTTCCCTGTGGTATTTCAGAGCCATCCATCATGCAGATCCCTGCCAGGCTGCACTGGGTGGATCACTGGGATCTATGCTTTGTTTTGACCAAGTGCATCAATTTTCATTGAAATTATCATTAATTATTCTGTGGGAATAATTATTGTCTCTTAAGGCATTAAGGGTTCTGTGGGTATTTAGGGTGCAAGCTCGGGCAGTCAGACCAGAGTGGATGAGAAGAGAAAGCATATCTGATGGGGAAAAGGGAATTCTTACACTCACTGGGGACTGCCCCGGCACTTGCTTTGCTCTCCCAGCCCCAAAAGGACTTTCCTTCAGGGTCTAGAATGTCATCTCTGCCTGGTCAGGAGATGCTCTGGGGAGGGCTGAGCCCTGCGTGAAGGGAGGGGAGGGGAGGGGAGGGAAGCACAGTGCAGACAGGTGAGACCTAAATTTCCCTGGCTGCAGCCTCTTCGTCTTCATGCAAGACCTTCCCCGGAAGGGTGGCCCTGACTCTTCCTGGTCCAGCGGCTGCCCCGGCAGGTAGTGATGCACGAGCAGAAGGAGCCTGTTCCAGCAGCAAAGCCAGCCCTGGGGAACGTGACAGAGGCACCGGGACACTGTAAATGGGGAGAAGGGAGGTAAACGATGGGAAAAGCTGCAGACAGGAGGAGAATGTCTGGGTTTAAAAATCGGCGTTTGTGGTGCACGAGAGCAGCCTGAGGGGCATCCTCGGGATGGGCAAAGCCGCTCCCTACTGGGGCTGCTCAGGGCCTGTTGTTTTCCAGCCCCATCTGACAAGCGGCGCAGGACCTGCCCCGCGTTTCGCCTTCCTCTGTCAGAGCCGCCCGTCCCGAGCCGGGGCTGTTTACTGGCTCGTCCTCCCCCTTTTGCAAGAGGGAGTCGGTTCTGGTTAATGTTGGAGATCGGAACGTGATTACCGAAAGTCTCATGAAATTAAATCCCTGCGCTTCAAAGCAGCCGGGGAGGGAGGGAAGGAGGGAGGGGAGCATCCCTCTGGCAGCGGCGGTGGCCGGGCGGATATTGAGAGCAGCCCGGTGGCCAGCGCTGCTCCGCGCACAATCGGGCTCTGACAGTGGGAAGGCAAATACAAACAGCAGCTTGTGTTTGCACACAAAGGCTCTGAGCACCGCCATCCCCGTCCCCGGGCTTTACACCCTCGGCTCTTGGGCAGAAAGTCCTGGGAGGGCTGGAGGGAGGGAAACCGGGCTGAATATTTAGGGATGAATTGAACTGTGCAAACACGCCTTTGGGAAGCTCGCGGTGCAGCGCCTTGGATCAGCTGCCCGCCGGGGCTGGAACGCAACCGCTGCGCTTGAAAGGGCGACTTTCACGCTGAAGCAAAACGGGACAAAGGAAGATAAATGAAACGGCCTCCCGGCAGGGTTTGGTTTGTTTGTTTTTGTAACTCGGCTAATATTCCCGCATTGTTCAGCCCAGCGGCCCAGTGTCTGTCCTTCACACGCTGCTCGTAAATCGGGACTGGGCGGGCGGCGCAGGCAGCGGGCGGTGCGGGAGGGACGGGACAAGAGGGGCAAGGATGGGACCAGCGGAACAGGGATGTGGCCAGCGGGACAGGGACGGGACCAGCGGGACAGGGATGGGACCAGAGGGGCAGGGACAGGGACCAGCGGGACAGGGACGCCATCAGCGGCTCCGGCCCTGGGGACCAGGGATTGTCCTCTGCGGCTTTTGCGGCAGCGGGAGCTGGAATCCCTGCGGCTGCGGGGTGGCAATCGCACCGCGCTGAGCCGGGCAGGTCTGAGCCGGGAAGGTCTGAGGCGGGCCGGGGCTGCTCAGCCCCGGTAATTCCCAGCTGTTCTGGATTCAGACAGAGGCGGTTTGGGGCATATCTAGCCGAGCATAGGGAGTGTCAAGGCGGCCTGTGGACCAGCAGAGCTCTGCTATCAGTTCATTCCTCAGCGGAGCATGGCATGTCCTGATGATTTTTCATGGAGCTGGTGGCAAATCTGCCGGGATTTGTCCAAGTGGAGACATCCCAGCCAAACCGTGGGTACCACCGCTGCTGGTGTGTCAGCCTTCTCCACCCCGTCCCATCCCAGGGCAAGGACCAACGCTCATCCTCACCGTGCGTGCTCGGGGATGGATCCCTGCGGAGCTCAGAGCCTGCCCAGGGCTGGAGGATGCTGATCCTGTAGGGTGGACGTGAATTTGGGATTAGGGATCGCAGGGTGGATGCAGCGTCTGGATACAGACGCTCGTTTGATTGTAAGGAATAGCAGATCCTCAATGCAATCCTCTTGAAAATTCCCTTTCCCTACGGATTTTGGGCAAGGCAGGTTTAACACAACATGTCTGTAGTGCGAGCTGAGTGAGCAAAATTTAATAATCAGCTGCATAATAGTTCAGATCAAATCAAAGAGCAAGAGCAGCGTCGCCTTTAAAACATTTAAATAACATTTAATATCCTCTGTAGCATTTACTTTCCACAAGCCTCTGCAAAACCACCAAGTGCTCACAGAAATTTGGCAAACTGACTTCTGCAGAAATCCAGCCCCCCAGATGAGCTGTTTGCTAGTCTCCACAAAGTTTCACCCAATCAACAACAACAACAACAACAAAAATCCCAACAAAACCCCAGACAGCGCCTCACGTGCTGGGGGCGACCAAAGAAATTCCTGATTTGGGTGACCAATGAATGTCCCCAGCAATGAAAAGCGAACAATTTGTCGGCAGCCCCTGCACTTGAAAACGAATGATCCAAATTATTCAGCGAGTCTCCCTGGATAGTGAATCCATTGAAAGGGGATCGAGACAGAGTCATAAATTATTCATTACCCAGAAGAGAATGAAATGCATATAATCATAACAATAATAATAACAACAATCGTTGCACTAATAATAGCAACCAGAGGCCTGCCCGGAGAACCAGGGAGCCGTGAAGCCTCCCAGACTTTATTTTCCATTTATCCCAGCCCCTGTTTAGAACAGCTGTGTTAAATAAAGGAGTGTACAGCGGGTCGACATTAGAAGTAAATGTATTTATTGCCAATAATTTGAGTCGCTTGCCTTGGCTGGGGGTGATGGAGTTTGTGCTCGGGTCCTTGGCAGGGATGAGCTCCCACTCATCCCTGATAATTGCTCCATAAAATGGATTTCTCCGTGTCCTGGGCTCCTTTTAAGGAGCCTTTGGAAGTGGCTGCAGCGGAGGCATGTCCTGTCCCACTGTCCCTGGAAAATTTATATGTGTCCATGGGCTGAAAGAGAAGTGGAAAGTGCTGGCCTGACACACATCCCCGGGATCGGACTCTTCCTGGCTTGAATGGGACCTTGATTGCGGAGTCACCCGGGAGCCATTGAGCACTGAGGGCTGAGGAGAGCCCGCAGCATTTGTCACCCAGCCCGCGCGTTTCCTGCTGCCGCTGGCACTCCCGGCTTTGGCTGCGAAAGCCCCGCCGCGGATCCGCCTCGAGCCTCGGTCCGGAGCCTTTCAGCTCCCCGGCAATTCTGCTGCCCTTGGGACCCGAGGTTTCCTTTGGGCATCTTTGACTTGGAAGCTCCTTCCAGCAGCCCCCCTGGGGGATTTTCTCCGCGGGGAGCTCTCTGCCGGGCCATATTGAACATTCAAATACATTTCTATGCCTGCACCGTGTTGGAAAGAGCCCGGCTACCACTTTGGCATGCAAATGAACCCCGGTCCGCAGCGCAGGGGCTCAGCCGTGGCACTCGGCCATCTCCCAACCATTTCCCACAGGTCGCCCCGTGTTTGCAAGGAGGTGTTGGAGGGGCCCGAGGGTCCTTTCAGAGGCTCCCTCAGAGCTTTCTCCACCTGCTGCTGTCCGGGACGAGAGGGGAGGGCTCCTGCTGTTTCCTGCATACTGGGAAAATGACATTTTTAAAGCTAAGCAGCTAAAATAATGTCACAGAGATGGTTTTGTTTGGTGAATTAATCTGCAGGTCAGGCTGAGCCTGCCCAGGTGGGGAAGGCGTGGGAGGATGGGGGAGATGAGGCAGAGCAGAGCAGGGTCCGTGGCCGGTGGGTGCCCGGTGCCATCAGCTGGGTCTGGGGACACGTGGGGCCTCTCCCTGCGGCTCAGCAGGAGGGCTGAGCTCTAAGATCCTCTGCTGCCGGGCAGCTGTAGGGCAAGGAGCAGAAGAAAGAGTTCCTGCTGGCATTTTTGTTGGAAGTCGCTTGAGGATTAAGTGGAACACGGTTTTCATTACCAGCTCCATTTTGGTGCAATAAATCACGAACTAGAAACACACTTCTGGCCTGGATTTTGCCCTCAGTTCTGAGTGGCAGTAACCAGAGGCAAAATCCAGCCTGGGCTTCAGCATTACAGCCCATATGGTCACCTTTTGGAATTAATTTCTCCTGGTAATTTCTGTGTAATTGCACAGCACTGAAGGCTGCTTCCTCTCCTGGGCAATTAATGGTGCTGATCTCGTGCCAAGGGTGCACTTTGCACTGCACAGACCTGTGAGGAGAGACAAGCTCATCTTCCAGGTGACACCCTGCACCCTCTGCAAGGGGGCCCTGGACACCCCCAGAGTCCTGGGAGGAGATGGGGCAGCCGAGCAGCGATTCAGCACGGAGCAAGCCCTTGCTGCTGGGCTGTAAAGGGAACACGGAGTGTTTGTGAGAGCTCCAGCTGCTGCTGGAATATTTGGGAGGTCATTCCCGCCGAGCAGGCTGCAGGAACCTGTAATTGCAACAGATGCTCTCTGACAGCGGCGGCCCCGTGGGGGAGCAGAGCCGCTTGTCCCCCCAGGGTAGGAATCTAATTTATATCTCATAAGACAGTTTTATTTTTCGGGATTACCGATGGATTCTGTGCCAGAGAGCCCCGCGGGCTCCGGCCGCTGCCTCGCTCCTGCCTCAGACAGGGGGAGTGCAGGGTCGTAAAAGAGACTCCTCGTGCTGGGTTATGGGGCCTATAAAATTATCCCTGTTAGGAGCCCGTTTAAAGGAGCAATTGAATGGATAACAAAGGCAGCCCCTGGCCCCCCTCACAGCTTCTGTACAGAACCCGAGCTGGATGGGCAGGAGAAGGGCGGAGGGTTTGTTTGAGCCAGGCTCCTGCGGCTCCGATGCTGCTGCCGGGGATCCTCTCCGTGTGCAAACGGCTCCGGTTCCAACGGGACAGAGGGAAGACGAGGGCGAGGAGGAGGGGAAGTAATTTCACGTCACACCGCTGGTTTCTGTGGGCTTTGGATGGAGCCCTGCTCTCCCTGTGTGCAATTTGCTTGGGGTTTGGATGGAAGGCTGGCCCCGGCAGCGTGTGGGCTGAGGATTTGCTCCTGTTCTGCCAGAGGCAACAACGCAGCCCCGAGCGGGACAGTCCGGGACCAGAGGGGAAGGTGCTGCCTACAGGAGTCTGGCTGCCTTGACTGCTGGGGGGTGGAGCTCCTGCAGCCCCTCCTTTGCTCTGGGGGCTCCCCAAACCAGCCCCAGCGGGGCACACCCCACGCCATCTCCAGCTTCCCCCAGCTCCAGCTGCTCTCTTCAGCTCCTCGAATTGGAGGAGCAGTGACTTCACCTCCCTGGCTGCTTCCTGGGGCCAGGGAGACTAAATGGGCTCTGTGAGGGTGCCCGTTCTGCTCTTGTCCAGGTGACATCCCTCTGCTCTGAGATTCATTCTCAGGAGAAAATTAATAGAAAGCTGTAGAAAAAGGGGGAATTTTTCTGCATCTCCTGTGCCTCCAGCTCTAAAAATCAGACTCACTTGGTCAGGGGAGTGCAGCCATGTTGTGTGAACATTCCCATCCCTGGGAAGCACTCTGCAGGTCAGTCCATCACATCTGTGCTCGGAAGCTTCAGATCAGCTCCTCACACTCAGCCCCAGTTTGAGATCCCAGGCAGAGAAATGCTCCTCAAGCCACGGGTTGTCACCTGGTTCCAGAGTGAACACACCCTGGCAGTGGTGAGAGCAGCTTGTCCTTGCCCCGTTAGCTGGGACAGCACCATCCTTTCCCAGACAGCTTCCCCCCTTCACAAACCTCAGCTCCCAAGTTCACAGGCTCACATTTTCCCTCACTGCTTCCTCTCACGGCAGCACAGAGAAAGTGGGAAATCAGGAGCTGAAACCCATGGTGACAAACAGAAAAAAATGGACAAACCCTCTCAGAGGAGGGAAAATCCTTCTGGTTTTACCCCCTACCATCACTGTGCACTGGGAGCTGGGGCTGTGCGTGGATCTGAGCAGTTCTGGGGGACACAAAGGGACAGTCCAAGGTCTGTCTCTGCCCTGGGGTGGATGCTGGGGAAGCAGCAGCAGCCTTTACATAACTCTCCAGGCTCCCAGCCTCCTGAGAGTTTAATTTTTGGGAAGCTTTAACATCCCCAGCTCACCAAGCTCTGAAAGAAAGGTCAGCTAATCCTTCACAGTGTCTGAATGAACTCAGGCGCAGAAGTGAGATTACTAAACAGGGGAGCGGGAGGCCGGGAGAGCTGCATGGATACAGGGACCCTTCCCATAGTCAAGCCTGGCTTTCTAAAGAAATGGACCTTTTATTCCAGTTCTCATCCCCCGGGAGGAGGGAGGGGTGGCCAGACGTGGCCAAAGCACCCAACTCTCCTCCCCCAGCGGCAGGGCTTGCGGGGGGGAGCCCAGAAAGAGAGCTGAGGGTTGCCATCCATGGAGGGACAGAGGGCACAGCCAGGGCGTCCTGTGGCACTGAGCAGCACCTGTGGCCTTTGGATACCCTGCTCCGGGTGTCAGCTCAGGAATTTAGGAAAAAAAAACCAAAATCAGGGTCCTTCTGTCCCTCTTTGGCTGCTTGGGGGGCTCCAGATCCGTGTCTGAAGGCACTGAGGTCCCCAGGCACCAGGCACAGGGTAACACTGACAGAACGCAGGAATTTAAGGCAATGTGGCCATTGCTGTGTCCCCACCACTTGCCCCCACGGCTGAGGTGGCCTTTGTGGGACACCTGAGCTGTGTCTGGGCTGAGCAGGGTGAGCTGGGTGCCTGGGGAGGGCAGTAGGTGTCGTGCCCAGGGGCTGCGGGATATCGCAGGCGTTCCCTCCCCGTGCTGCGCCCACACTCCTCTGTGATCCCCGGGGGGATGACACGACAGCACCGCTGAGGATGAGCTTTTCTCCTGCAAATCCAGTGTCCTGCTCAATGCTGGAGCAGCAGAGCCCATTGAAAGCCCGCAGGCAGCAGCGCAGGGGTGGGGATGCCCTGCGGATGAGCCATGGTAACCTGGCTGCAAGTGTGACAACGCAGACACCCAGACCCCGAGCCTCCCTGCCAGGCTGCCCAGTTCCCCAGATTGGGTATTCAGGCCACAGGGGTTTCTCTATTGACCTCGAGACACTGTTCTGCATGGGAGAATTCTCTTTCTTTCTCTCCTGGTAACTGCAGAACTGAGAGTTTGCAGTTGGAAGGTTTCACTCCCACCACGGCAAGCCGCTGACTCAGCCAGGAGCTGCTGGCCCAGTGGTGGCTCTTCATTCTCAATGTCCAGGGGCCAGCTGGGAGGAAATGAGAGGATGTTCTTTTCAGGGACTCTGTGGTGACCCCAGCAGGGTGGGGATGCTCTGTGAGCATGAGCAGAGCCCCCAGTGCCACCACACACAGAGCTGCCAGCTCCTGCCCCAGCCCTCTGCCTCCCCACAGAGCATTGGGGCCCCGAGGCAGAGGCAGCCAGAGAGGCTCCCTGGTCCTGATTCTCTTCTCTTCTCTTCTCTTCTCTTCTCTTCTCTTCTCTTCTCTTCTCTTCTCTTCTCTTCCCCAGTCCTGCACTGGTTTCACTCCAACTCTTGCTTTACTGGGAGGAAAGAGAGGAGACTCATCCTTGCTGTGCTGGGGAGCATTAACCTGGTGCCTGTGGACTTTTGGGGGATTCTCATTTAGCTCAGCCTGATTCCAGACTGGGCCGGTTTCAGGCGCACCTGAACATTTCCACCTCATTCTGCTGTCCCTAAACAGCGACAAACATTAAACACAGGCAGCTGTGGGAGACAGACAGCAAGTCCCCCGTGCTGACAGGAGGTGGAGAGGGCTGTGCCAGCAGTGAGGAGAGGACAGCGCTGCCTTTGGCAGGACAGGAGGGTCCGTCCCGTGTACCCTCCTGTCCCCTCCGGTCCCAGCCCCGTGTGAGCCCATCTGAGCCTCCACGTCTGTCCCCTCCGCAGCTCCCGCTCCTCCAGACGTTGCCCCCAGCTATTCAACCTCTCTCCGGATCATTAAACATATTGAGCAACACCAGTCCTGTGACTGGTTAATTAGTAAAGACCTGACTAATTAGTTAATCATGTTTACCGAGTGTTTTGAGAGTGCTCAGTGTTATTATTTTTAATTATGACTCGCCCCGGGCGCTGCTCCTCCCCCCGTGCCGAGCCTTGCAGGGTTCACACCCTTTGTCTCTGCCCCACCAGGCTGGCTTTGGGGTGGGGATTTGCCTCTTCTCCTCTGTCACCAGGTGTCCTACACAGCCCCTTTGAGGGGATCTTAGAAGAGCCCCCCCCAAAGTCTCCCTGTACCCCGGCACACGGAACTGGCCCTTCCAGAGCCACCCCACCCCCGGAGGAGCCGGGGCTGGCCCTCGGGGGCCCCACGGAGCAGAGCCTTTGTGCTCTCTCGTCCCACATCCCTCTCCTGACCTCACGGGAAGGTCAGGCGACATCCAGCCTTGTTCTGCAGCCCTCAGTGCCACGGACACCTCGGGCTTGGGCACCTCCCATTCTATAGGGGAGAAATCAGATCCCTAGAAGGAGGCAAGGCAGGTTATTCCCAAATCTGAGTGGGGCTGGTGAGGGAGAGGACAGGCAAGGATTTCATCTGCCCGGAGGAATGTGAATGGGGTTTGTTAGTCAAGGGAGGGTCTTGGCATCCCTGAAGGATCACCAAGTCTGATCTCCTTGGGACCGTCTTCATTCGTAAAAATGTCATCGGCTCGTTAAGCACCGTCATAAAGAGCCCCAGTCACCCCTTATCACTGTGGGATCTGCAGGGGAGGCTGCCAGCACCAGATGCAGAATCAGACCCACCTCCCCAGAGCACGGAGAGGAGAAATCTGCCTCTGAGCAGACAAGGAGCTGTGAAAGTCACCCAGGGCTGCCACAGAAGCGAGATTGGGGAATGTTTCTGTGGCCGGCAGTTGGTTGGGGGGCACATGAACAGTGACAGTGACTCTGGTGCTGCTGCCTTCACCCCAACCCTGCTGGCCCCAGGCTGCAGCTGGGAGCTCTTTGCTTCCGCTCTTCTAAAAACCCCCAGAGGTGTGGTCGAGGGCTGCCACCTCCAGGTGACTCTCACCTGAATGGTCGATGCTACCCTCGGTCTGTGCTGGGGGATGTCACTGTGGGACCGTGGAGCTGCTGGCTGGGAAGGGCAGAGGTGTTTCCCTAAACTGAATTTCCTCCTGGAAACCCTCCCTCCCCTCATGGCAGACAGTGAAGGGCAGAGCAGCCTGGAGTGGGCACCAGCCAAAATGTCAGCGATGATGGGGATGGAGCCCAGCCTCAGGAGCTGGAACTGGTCCTTGGACTGGCCATACTGGTCCAAAGAAAGCACCTGGTGGTTTTGGGTCCTGCTTCTAATCTGAGCAGCACCAGATTCCTTGGGAGGTGCTTGAGTAGGGAGCAGCCACATTCCAGCTGGGGTTTCTCTGTAATTTAGGGGTTTCTCTGTAATTTAGGGGGTTCTGAAGCGCAGATGGGATCCTTGCAATTTGTTTTAGTGGGATGTCTGTAGTAGGAGTGTTTTAATGACTTCCACTTCCATGGATCACACATCCAGGACATTTTCAAGCTGTTTACATGGATTAGCTAGTATGGGATAAGGGCTTCGAAGTGCTTGGGACCATTTGGAGTCTGGAAATTTGATTCTCAGCCATGCTGCATTTGTCTCCCCACATGTAAAGGTCAGGAGGCTGTAAGGGCCCCTGGACTCTGTGTGGGCTGTGGCCCCAGCCCATTGTCACCCCTAGGAGGGACCCCGTAGGTTACTGGGTGCCTGCAGGAAGGGAAGGAGTCCCAGGGCTCAGTTTCATTTCTTCCCCAAGACCACTTTTCTTCCTTGTCCACCTCCTCCCCACCACCCTCCTCTCAGAACCCATTGCCTCACTCCATGAAGCTCCTCCTGCAGCCAGGGAGCACCAGGAGCCCTTCCCCAGCTCCCAGTGCTGCAGTGCTGGGCTGGGGGAAGCTCCTTCCCTCCAAAGCCCTCCCGAGCCAGGCGAGACCCCGAGCCAGGTGAGACCCCGAGCCCTGCTCCTCAGCCCGAGGTGGCTGTCGTATCCCTCGGGTGCCCCTCTGCCCCAGCCCAGGCATGGCTCCAGCGTTTCTGTGCAGGAGGAGAGGCTGCTCCACCTCTGCCTCTGCAGAGAGAGAGAAACCAAGGCAGGCAGGGAGGGAGACAAACCCAGCTGCACCTGGGAGATGTCATGGTTGGTTTTCCAGCTCCAAATGGGCAGTGACAGCAGCTCCATGGGGGCGTGAGCAGGGGGAGCAAGGCAGATTTATGGCCCTGGGTCAGGCTCAGGCTGAGCCAAGCCTCCTGCCTAGCATCAGCTTTACGGATGAGATGAAGTGCAGAACCTCCAGTGCAGGCGCCCTGTGAGAGGAGAGACCCTGGGGAGCAGGAACAGGGAGTTCTGTGAGAGGCCATCCTGCCCCTCTCCCTGCTCTGCTCGGGGCTCTCCTTTCCAGGCTGGATCTGGGATTGCAGGGACGAGGCAGGAGAAGCCCCCAGCAGATGCTGGGTCTGGTCCCACAGCCCCACAGAACTTACGGGCTGTGAGCCATGAGCAGAGCAGCTGGAGGTCGAAGGAAGCAGGAGGCAAGAGCTCCCCTCTTCCAAAACAAAATAAAATTCACAGCAATTCCCAGCCCTGCAGGAGGGAGCAACGCCAGACAGAGAGCTGAAACCTCGGAGACAATTCCAAATTCAACACCCTGTTGGGCATCGGGGCTGCCAGGCCGGGGGGATGCTGTGGAGATTGTCACAGCGCCACAGGACAGAAGGGCCCAGGCCATGCCAGGGTTTCCCTTTCTGGCCAGACACCCAGACTGAAAGTCTTGTAAACTCAGAACCTCATAGAAAAGATTAAGCAAAATTCCTGGAGGCTCCCGGCTCTCCCTGAGATCAGCGTGGGACAGACCTTTCTCCCAGATGTGGTGAGATTGTCACTTCATCACCGTCTGGTACTGAAAGCTGCGTTTCAGCTGGGCTTTGACGAGTAATTGATGGATGATGCAATGGTTATTGTGACCCAGATTGTCCTCTTTGGCAATGCCTTTTGATGTCCCTCTTCAAAGGACAGTGGCAGATCCTGCCCTTTCCCTGGGAAGGGATGGCCAGGAAAGTCTTGGCAAGCACAAAGAAAGCGCCTGTGGTGTTGGGGCTGCTCCTCCTTCATCCCAAGCCCTTCACCTGAGGCAGGTGAGGTGTTTTTCTGATACCTTTGCTCCATTAGACCTCGTGAGGTTGCTGTAGGTGTTGAGGTGTGGACTCTGACTTGTGATTCAGCCCCAGAGCCCCCTTTGGTGCTCACAGTCAGTGGATCTGTGGAAAAGTCTCTGCAGACAGAAAGGATTAGACTCAGCAGGGCCAGGCCAGCGTGGCACAGCCTCTGCTGCTGGATTTCAGCTGCTGCTTCGGGAGTTTCTGCAGGAAGAGCAGCACCTTTGTGCTACAGACAGGGCTGGAGCTCAGACACACCTGGAGGCAGCCACGGGAGGAGCAAATATCTCTGAGATAAGAACAGTTCTGCATTCTGGGTACTGTACAAAGCATGGGGTGTGTGGGGTTCCACTGAAAGCTCAAACTCCCAGCAGCCAAAGCAGGGACACTCTGTGCCCCAGCACGGTGTGGTCAGGGAGCTCCAGTGGTGTCTGACACATCCCAGGGATTCTGCTTCCCCCAGCATTCCAGAGCAGCCTCAGGGGGAATTACTCCATAGGTGCCCCAGCCCTGTGCCTGGGCAGGGATGGAGCCTCTCTGCAGAGGGGACAAACCCGGGGTCCCCTCTGTGCGGTGTCACCGGGGGGGTCACCCCAAAGGACAGCTGCCATCTCCCCAGCTCAGCTGGGGGGTCAGGGCAGAGCTGGGTACCCACAACACCCTGGGCAAGCAGAGGGCACAGCTCAGTGGCTCTTAATGAGTTCCAAATCCTCAGCTTGGGTCCGTAACCAGATGGAAATGCCGCTATTTATTTATGGGATTCCAAGGGCTCGTTTCATGTTGGATGAAGCCGATGGAAGAGCTGGTGGCAGTTGCTTCTCTGGAGTTAAGGGAAGCCTCCCTCTGATCTCAGTGGGAGCAGGGCACAGTTCCCAGGGGAGATGCCAGTGCTGGGGTACCTGTGCTGCTCCCTCCATGCTGAGGATAAAGGGACTGTCAGCCCAGGCAGCTCCTGCTGCACAAAGGGCACAGCTCTCAAGGGGCCCAGAAGGCTTCCAAGCCAGCTGAAAGCCTCACCAGAGTGGGTTTATTTTCCAGGGAAGCTGCAGTCAGAGCTCAGCTCCCTCCATTTTTGCTCCCAGCTTTACTCTCAGTACTGCCGTGGTACCCGGTGAGCGCCCAAGACATTCTGGCTCCGCAAGACTACCCAGGAGCTTCACTCAGAGCCTGCCAGGGTGGCAGGGTGGCCAGCTGAGGAGGGCAGGGATGCTCCTCCAGCCTGACCAGGGTGGGTTAGGATGCTCAGCAAAGCCTTACCTGTGTAGGGAATGGAGCAGGAGAAGTCTCTGTCCAGGGAGAGCTCCTTCCTGAGCCTTGGAGCCACATCCCCTACAGCACTCGGAGAGGGACACAGGGCTGGGGGATGCTGATGGGGCAGAAGGCTCTGTGGGGACACGGGGGACTTCGTGCAGGAGGGGATGAATGAAGCTGGTGGGATCTCGATCCAAGTAAATTCCTCCAGCACTGTGGGCAAGCCAGGGAGCTCCTCACACTCGGAGGCAGAGGATGACAGAGGATTTTGTGGCCTCAAGGAGTGACTGTGGGGGAAAAGGGGGAGCTCAGATGCTCTATTGACGTGTAAGGGGAGCCTGACTCCCTCTTTGTGTTTGTGCTGGTAGGAGAAAATTGAGCATTGTCCGCACACCTTGGTGGATGGAAGGGATTGGGAAGGGATTGGGAAGGGGCTCAGCCTCGTTCCTCGGGAGCAAAGCGCGTTGAGAGCCGTTAAGCAGAGGAAAGCCGTGTCAAAGGAGGGATAGAATGGCAGATTACAGGGAGTTCCTGGGGTGGCATTGAGCTGCCCAGCCCTGCTCAGCCCAGGCATTAACATTCATTGTGCTGCCGCTGCCCCAAGCTCTGCCTCGCAGGAAAACCTGCGCGGTCCCTGCCCTAGAGCCCCGGCGTTTGTGCTGCCATGGAGTCATTGACAGGCTGCCCTTTTATGCACATGATGGGCTCCCCTGGAACCTTTCCCGAGGCGTTTTGATCCCACAGTTTGTCAATGGTGGCCCGGAAAGGGCCGGGCTGTGCCGCAGGGTGCCCGGGCTCTGGGAGAGCTGAGGGTCCATTCAGCACAATAATACCCCAAGCCAGCAGGTGGGACACGGGAACTCTTGATCCCAAATCATTTTTCTTGCTGGCATCCTATTTTTTGTCGGGAATTACGATGGCTATGGGCAGCAGCGAGGCGTGGGCTCGCCCCCGGGAGAGCGATATTATTCCCCTCCTTTTGTGCCCAGGCCCATGTTTGAATTGGGAAACAAAGCTGAGCAGCTTGTGCCTCCTGTTGGAAGCCTTCCTATCCCGCTGGGGATCCGGGACCTTTTCATCTCAGCCCAGGCACTCCAGAGGCTTCTGCCTCTTCCCATCTTTAAGCCTTCAGTAAATATCAGAAAAGAGAAAATAAAGGCGATCCCCAGGGCTCAGGAGTGTTACCTTCCCTACATCAGTCAGAGCGGGGGAGGAAGGAAAACAGATATTTATCCTCATTTTAGCACTTTCCATGCGGAGCTTGCAGACAGTAAATAATGTTTAGCCCCATTTTGCAGTCTGGGGACACTGTGGAGCAGGGTGGGTTTTACTCTTTGTGTGTGTACACAGATTTTGGGGGGATTCAGACCCTGAGCCAGGGCAAGGGGAACAAAGCACTGCCAGGCAAATGCCAGCTGGAATGCTCCCCTGCCAGCGATTCTTGGAGCCATGGGCAGGGCAAGCAGGGAAAGGGAGAGCTCAGCCCCGCTGGAACCTTCTGGACACAACTCAGCTGCAAACCAGGAGCCCAAAAATGAACCCAGGAGTCAGGAGTGAGAGCAGGCAGAGCAGGGAGGCTGTGCCCCGTTGGGAAGGAAGTTGCATTGCTGCTGAGAAAGGAACAGTTTAAAAACATCCAACTCCTTTTCATTTACTGTCTCAGACTGGATGTGAATGTTTGGAGGAAACTCTTCCCTTTCCATGAAGTTTTTGATTATCTGATGGAAGGCAATTCAAAACAGGACCTTCCCTTTTTTTGTTTGAAACCCAAACTTTTGGCTCGGCTTTCAAAACCCCAAATGAAATCATTTAAATCTGAAATATACACAAAAATGTTTCTACTACATCTCAATGTTTTTCCTTGGAAAAATGAAAATTCTTCCTCCCACAGCCTCCAGCCACCCTGTGATTTCTGTCTGAGGCTCACTCTGTGCCATCAGCTCTAGGTTTGACACCCAGGCAGGTTGGCAAAAGCCTCAGCTCAGCTCCCCACTGGAGCTCTGTGCTCTGACATCAGCGGCAGCTGCACAATTCCCTGTCACTCCTTCGGCAGGGGAACATCGCAGGAAGAGGTTTCCTGGCACAGGTTTGGGGATGGCACTCCCTCGTCTGCCTGATGATGTTCATGTGTGGTTGGTGTTCATTCTCTGCTCTTTAATAATTCCTTTTCCTCCAAAGCCATTTGCAGGACGGGTTTGCAGTTGGGTCCATCTGATGTCCCCAGGGCGGCTGTGACCCTCGTTCTGCTGTCCCTGGAGGCTGATGGAGGGGCTGGGTGGCTCAGGGGACATTGGGAGTGTCCCTTGCCCACCATGCCATGCCCCCTCTGCCACCTCAGGAGCATTTCTCCCTCCCCAGAGATGTCAGCAAGGTGGGGACCGGTCCCCAGAGCCAGGACAGGCTTCTGTGGGAGACGTGAGGGAGGTCAGGGCTGGGGGCACAGAGAGCACCAAAATCTGCTCCTGCCAGCCTTGGAGCAGTGGGGATACACGGGAGGTGACCCAGGTCACAAACCCACACCTCCCCAGTGTCCCAGCCCTGGACTAGGTGCCAGGGCACGAGCCAGAAGCCCAAACTGATCCATACAAACAGCTGATAATTGGGAGCTCATGGGAAAACAGCCCCTTCCCCAAACACCCCAAGGAGCTGAAGGGCCTGAACTCCCCACAACTCTCATTTTCAGCCCTCTGGTCAGTGGGGCTGACCTGGGTCCCCCAGTATTGCAAATACAGGTGCAGAAGGGATGAGTTTTCTGCCCTGGTNGGCATTGGGGGCTCCCTCTCTCCATCACCTGTCTGGGGCTGGGAGGGACAAACATCACCAGCAGCACTTCCTGAGGGGGACCTGCCACCTGTGGCACTGCCAGGGACACGGGAATGCTTCAGAGCTGGGCCTGGTGTGGTGGGGCTAATTGAAAGCTTTTCTCTGGGGCGAGGTGTGGCCGAGGGCTGCGACGTGTGCCCCACTCCAGCCAGGAATGCAGCCCGAGGGGCTGCGCCGAGAGTTCAGATCCGGCTCCCTGCCGCTCCCCAGGTTCCCCCAGGACTCCCATAATTGCCACATTCGGTTTGCTGAGCCTCATTATTTCCAAGTTTTCCAGCCCTAACGCCAAAGGAGGCTGCATTCGATGTAATTATTATTCAAAACTTTGAAAACTTAAAGCAGGGAAAATAGGCCATTAAACAGCTGAGGAGCAAAGTAACAAGTGTGAATTACGGCCCTGCCCTGTGGTTTGCCTGTGATGGGTTTGTTCCACCCACGGGGAGATGCTGGAGAAGGGAAGGTTGAGTGGCTTGTTTTGCTTAATCTCTGTGCTGTCAGAGTTGCAGTCCCCGGAGAATGCAGATCTATAGAGAAATGTGCCTCCCCTTTGAAAGGCAGCGCACATGCCCAGCTCCCAGCAAAGGACTTTTGTTCTGCTCTGATTTATACAATTCTCTGGGGCCAGGAGAAGTGGCTGTCATGGTTGCAAGGATTACTCGCGACTGGAGGCAAGGGTGGACTGTGCAAGAATAATTTGTTCTCTTGGCTGGGCACGAAAATCCCGCTCCCCCTCCCTCACGCTCCGTCCCCCATCTCCCGTCCCCCAGCCCTCACCCATGAGGGGATGCTGACACCCAGGGTCCTGCTCTGCCCTGAGGCTGCCCTGCCACAGGTTGAGCCCTGTCCCCTCACAGAGTGAGTGACAACCTGGGGACACTCCTGCCCCTGGCCCAGGGCTGGAAGTGGGACCCTGAGTATCTCACCCGGAGCAGGGGATGCTGCCAGCAGCTCACTGCACCCCTCAGAATGTTCCCAGGGGCAAGGTGCCTCTGGAAGGGAATGGGGGTGTCCGGCTCAAGGGTAGTCCACGTGGCTACTGAAGCACAGGCTGAGGCCCGTGGGCTTCCCCCAAAGGCACAATTTGCTCAGTCTCTGAGTGCACCCTGTGCAAGCTCTCCATGAGGAGCAGCCTCTGCACACCCTCGGCCCTGGCACAGCTTGGGATGAGGCTTCCAAATCCCACTTCAAGGTGAGGAGAGCCTCTGAGTCCCTTCCTGGTGTCCAAGGATGTCCCCGGGGCTCCTGCAGGAGCTGAGCACATGGTGGTGGCTGTGGGCCTGTCCTGCAGAGCCCAGCAGCCTCAGAGGGCTCCGTTTGTCCATCCGAGGGTCACCAACCACCTCCAACAGCACTTCAGTCACTCCAGTGAAGGACGTGACTTCAATTATCTGCTCCCGGAATTTCTCTGCTTGTTTGTTTTGTTTTCATCCCAGGAGGAGGAGGAGGAGGGTGGTGCCTCCACATGCACAGGGCCGGCCACCTCTGAACCCCAGCACCAGAAGCCCTTTCCATGCTCTATAAATTTTATTGGAAAATCTGTTTCTCTTGAAGGAGGGGTGGTGGTGGTGGTGCATTTCTTTGCTCCCCCGGTAACACGCCATGAAAGGCCTTGTTAAACGCCAGCTCCTCGGTCTGATTGATCCTTCCAGGCAGGCAGAGGTGACACAGACTGATGACATTTCCAGCCAGGCTGTCCCCTGGGACAGCGGCTGCTGTCGCGGCCGGAGCAGACGTGTTGGACGGTGCCGAGGTTGCTCTTGGCTCCGGCGCTCATTTGCGGTGGGGAAACGCCGGCAGGAGCCAGGCAGAGGCTCTATCCCAGCAGGACTGGCAGGGTTTGTTCTCCGTGTCCATCCCGTGGGCTCTCCCAGGGACACGAGCTGTTCCCGGCCTTGGGAAGGGCTGGGGAGGGTGAGGGAGGGAGGGACATCCCTGGTGCTCCCGCAGATGCTGCGGCACGGAGCAGTGCTGGCTGAGGGCTCCTCCGAGAGCGCCTGTCTGCACCAGGGTGTTTTGTTAACCTCAGCCTGCAGCCCGGCCCTGCCAAGGCTCTGATATTCTTGGAAAACCCTGGGCTAACGAGACACCTTCCCAAACAACAACTGCTGGAGGGACTGCCCGGCCGTTGGCTCGGCAGGCGCCGCTCCCAGCAGACAGCACCGGGCTGCATCTCCTGGGGTCTGTCATTCCCTCTCCCCAGCACTGCCAGCGTTTGGCAATGGAAGCTCCACCTTTACTCAGACCCTTCTCCACCTCTTTCCTGACGAGCCAAACCTGACTTCTCATGAAGGTCCTGGGATGCAGGACCAGTTCAAGACTTGTGAGAACCCAAAGCAGAAATCTTATCCTGCCCCATCCTGTTGGAAACCCCTGTCCAGCTGGAGGAAGGAAGAACCAGGGGTGTTCCCAGGCTGGGTCAAGGATGCATCTGGGGCCACCCAAGCTGTGCTGGATGGAAGGCAGACCCCGCTCAGGAGGTGCCAAGGTGCCTGAGCAGTGCTGATATTTCTGTGCTCGGATCCAGCTCCGCGGTGACACAAGGCAGAGATCCATCAGGAGAAATTCCCTCACCCCGCCAGCTCCCCCAGCTCTCAGCAAACATCCAGCCCTTCCCTCATGTAGGGCTTCACCTCAGCCTAGCCAGGGACCAGCAAGGAGCACCCGGCACCGACTCCGCCTTTGCTCTGAGGGTCTTGGTTATGGTGGCCAAGGAACATAAAGGCTTGTAATGCTTTGTTGGGCCAGGAATAAAGGGAGTTTGTGGCAAGAAGGTTCCCATGTTATATAAGTAAGGCAAGGGGAGCTGTATTTGAACTGGCAGAGGGCAGTTGTTTTCACTCAAGCAGAGCCCAGCTCATGGCTGCTTCCTTGCTGAGCTCTTGTTCATCTTGGCCTGAGCAGCTCCGGGTCAGGGAGGCAAAGCTGTGGCTCCTGGTGGGGGAGGCAGGGAAGGGAGAGGTGCAAAGGGCAGCACAAGGCAGTCCCTGTGGCCAGAGCCGGGAACTGGGCTGGCATCAGGCACAGCCCCTGCCGGCCACTGAGCTCCAGCACAGGGTCCAGCACATGGCAGTCCTGGCCAGGGTTGGGTCTAGCAGCTGCCCTGTGCTCCCTCCCAATCCCAGTCACTCCCAGCTTGGGAGCTCTCAGGATCCCAGTGGGAACATTCCCAGCACTGCCCTGGCTGGGGCAGAATTTGAGCTCCAGCACAGAGCCAATTTTACTGAATCAGGGCTTTCAGCACTTGCAGCTGCTGGGAATGGGTAGGAGCTGGACATGGGGGTGAGGAACATCCCCAGCTCAGCTGTGCAGCACCAGGAGCACGGTGGGATGAGCTGGGGTGGGTCAGTGCTGCTGCCATGGGCAGTAGGGAGGCATCACCCAAGGAGGGGGCACAGAGCTTTCTTCTGGCTGCCACCCTGAGGAGCTTCTGCACAAGCGAAGCAGGGACTGGGTTCAGTGCGTAGCCACCTCCTTTGCATGAAATGCAGCTCTGGAGCTGGGGCTCAGCTCGGCCTTTGCCTCTGCATCCTCAGCCCGCTCTGAGCGGTGTCAGTGCAGCCTCTGGGCAGCAATCCCATCTCTCCGCTCGTGTCAGGGGTCAGGAGCGGGCAGAGCAGCAGATCCACAGACTGAACCCACCAGCCAAGGATTACTGAGAGTTTCATCTCTACAATCTTTGTAGAAGACCTGAAGCTGACCTGATGAAAGAGACATAAATGTGATTCTTGGCACAGAGAAGGTTTTGCGGTCCCTGCTGAGTGAACTCTTTTAAAAGGTTCATCACTGACCTTCGGATTGCAGAGATGTCTCAGGGGTCAGCTGAGCCCACGGCCACGGGCTGGTGTCTTCCTGCTGAAGTCTAAAAGGTGTGTCCCATTTATAGCCATGGTGCCCTAAAAGGAGCTTTTCTGGTTAAATGGGGAACCTCACTAAGGCTGCAGAAAAAATCAGATTAAATCTTGCCAAAAATACTCTCAAAGGCACCAGTCATGGCAGGAGATGGGCCAGGAGAATTTTTTCCTCGATGTAGTAAAAAAAGGGTGGCAAAAGCAGCAGCAGCTCTGCCGACAAACCACAGCAGGGCCGGTGAACCTTCCCTACCCCTTCCTTTGGGATGCTGGCACAGGGAGCTGGGAGATCTTTGCCTGCTTTATCTTGGGTGGCTGCAGCAGCCCGTGTTAAAAGGGGATGAACACAACACAAAGGATCCCGACTTTGTTTCTGCGCTCTGGGATTCATTCAGGGGGATTACAGGCGCTTTTCAGCCCGTTACCACCTGTAGAGGCAAATACAAAGCAGCGCTGCTCGGAATCGGCTTCCCACCGAGCAGCCTTAGTTCTGCCGCAGCCGACGCTGGGGAAGGTTAAAAACGATCCGGGCAGGAGCTGGGCTGAACAGTCAGCCGGAGCACGGGGATGTGTTGGGCTCGCGGGGATGGCAGCGCTGCCCGGGCCCTGCGAAAGGGTTTGGTGTCGGCTACACAGGCTCCCACCAGCACCCACAGCGGTCTGGCTGTCTGCAAGGAGGAGCTCCTGGGATGAGCTGCATGGCCGGAGAGGTTTGTTGTGTGCCACCCACTGAAATCCAGGCAAATCTGTGCCCCAAGGCGCAGCGTCTGGCTGCCAGCCCCAGCAGCGAGGAACTGCAGCTCTCCAGCCACCCACCCACCTACCCATCTCTGCTCCCTGGGCACAAACATACCCGGCCCATCCCGGAGAAGGCTCTGAAGTGGCATTTGAAGCACCCTGCAAATGATGTGTCCCCTCCCCTGGCATACACAGCCCCAAGGCCCTGCGTGCCAGTCGGAGGGAGCAGGGCAGCATCCCGGGAGGGGCAGGACGTGTGATGTGAGGGAGCCGTGCCTGGAGCCTGCCTGGTGGCACCAGCTCAGCTCTCAGCCACAGCCCCTCGGTGTCAGGCTGCAGCAGATCCCCCGATTTCACATCCCAAGTGTTGGTTTAGTTAACTTGTCTGCAAGGGCAGTAAATAAATCCCTCTCACTTGCACTCCCCGACATGGTGCAGCTGGAAGGGATCTGCCCTGCTGCCCCAAGGCAGAAGAAGGGTTTGCTCCCTGGGAGGGAACATGCTTGGCCTTAGGTGAAGGGGACTCAAGCTTCCCTGAGGGACGGGACAGCAGAGACAGTGTCAGGCTGATGGGCCAAGCCTGGTTTCAAAAGAAGCAATATTTTTCCTGGTAAAGATCAATTTGTTTCTCTGCTTGTGATGGGAAATTCCCAAGTCTTCCAGGTGAAAACACCTCCAACATCCCCCTGCTGAGTGCCGGGATCTCAATCCAACACCCCCATGACAGCCAGGAAACGCTGAGGGCCAAACACAAGAACCTGACAGATCCTCAGCGACCAAGGGAGGGCTGAGGCCATGTCCCCTCTCCCTCTCAGCCTCTCCTCGGGCCACCCCTGCCAAGCTGGGCTTTGCTACTGCCTCCGGGTGTGACAGCAAGGTGACACTTTGGTGGCTGCCATGAGTTTGTTTGCCTTGTCTCAGCCCTGGAGGCCCTGTTTTAGTGGCTTTTGAAGGCATTGTTTCCTGATGTAGGAACATCCCTGTGCGTTCCCTGCCACCAGCGGGAGCAGCCCATGGGTTCACGCCCGTCAGGGCTCCTGGGAGGTGCTATGGGGTCCTGCCGGGATCGCTGCTCCAGCTCGGGGTTACTGCCAGGGCTGCAGCGAGCTCGGGGCCACAGATCCAAACCATGGCAAACACGGATTAAACACCTGGTGCTCAGCCCTAGGCAAAGCACAGACACTTCAGAGCTCGGCTTAGGAAGGGGTGAGGAGGGCAGTGGGGGGACCTGGTGTGCACAGAGCACCCCAAGCTCCTCTGGGCAGGTGGGGATGGTTGTCCCCCTCAGCTCATGGGGGACAGAGGCACCCACCGCCCCCGGGGGCACAGCTGGGCTACAAAACCAGCTGGGAAAGCTCCTGTGGGAGAGGCTCTGCACATCGGCCCCTGCTGCACTGTTGGAGTTCACAGTCTGGGTCTCTCCCAGAGCTGCAGGTTTGTTTGGGGCCAGCAAGGGCAGAGGCAGGGCTGTGCCTCAGGCAGCTCTGGGGTGGGAAGGTGGGTGTTGGGTGGTCCCCTCCAGTCCAGAGGGGTCTCCCATCCCAGGGCTCAGTTCAGTGGCCCCGGAGAGAGCTGGGAGTGGGTGAGTGCCGGTGGCTCAGGCCAAGCTGGGAACTGCAAAAGCTTTTCTGTCCAGAGGTGGGCTCGAGCTCAAGCTGGCTTCCTTCTCCCTGCCAAAGCATCTGCTGTCCTGCACACTTCCCTTCCCCCTTCCCTGCAGCATTTCGGGCCAGGGAAATGTTTGATGTGATCCCCCCACCACAGCTCCCTTTGGCTGGATTCTCTGTGGTTTGATATCCCTGCTCTGGCTGCCTTGAGGTGACCTTGGCTTTGCAGTGCCCTTTCACACCGGAAAACCAAAATATTGCATTTCAAAATTGTCCAGACGGGTATTTCCAGTGACCTAATGGGAAAAGGAGCATTTATTTGCAGCTCCATCACCCCGACTTTGTGAGCAGCTCCAGCTGGCCCCAAGCTGCTTTAATAATCAATAATTTATTTGGTTGGAAATGCCTCAGCCAGGCTGGGATCCTGCAGTCCCGGGGCCAGTGGGTCTGGGTCCTGTGGTGATCTCTGTGCTCCAGCTGTGATCCCTGCACTCCAGCTGTGATCCTTGAGGTCCAGCTGTGATTTCTGAGGTCCAGCTGTGATCCTTCAGATCCAGCTATGATCCCTGAGGTCCCACTGTGATCCCTGAGGCCCAGCTGTGCCGCATCACAAATGTGAAAATGGCGTGTAGTAGCTGTGAACGTGCAAGGGCCCAGAGAGGGGCCTCTGAACCAGGAGCACTCCCGAGGCTGCTCCAGGGGCACAGCAAATCTTCTGCCCTGGCCAGGGGCAGGACCTGACGTGCCACCAAGGGAGGTAGCTGTGAGAGAATCATCTGCGCTGGCCACATCACCACTTCATGGTGATTCCCAGGGAAGCTGGGGATGGAATCGGAAGATGATCCCACTTGCTGAGTCAGACCTGGGTTTAGATGCTGGTCTGTGTCTGCACTATCCCATTAAACCTCTGTCGTGGTGTAGCCTTGGGCTGCGGGTGGCACAGCCTGCAGCAGATTGGGGGACACATCCCCCCTCGATGGCTCTGGGGGGCTGCAGACCCCTTTGACTCACCCCAAAACCCCTCCTTGAACTGCAGGGGGCACCACTGAGTCCTGGGAGGTGTCTCCTGCTGCTCCCACCATGCACAGCTGGCCCAGGCACGAGCAGCTCACAGCAGAAACTCTTTTGGGCTTCCAGGACAAAGGACAGGCAGGGATGTCCTCCTGGCTGAAGACCTGGGGGACGAGGGGGCAGCTGAAATTGGGAACAACAGGGAAACCACTGGCACAGTAGCACCAGTGCTCGGGGTGTATCCCTGAGCTGCCCAGCACCCTCCTCCCCAGCACGGCTAAGGCAGCTCCCACCCGCCGGGATCAGGCTCCTGCCTGAGCAGGCATTGGGATGGAAAAGCTCCTGAAGGCCCTGTGAAGTCACTGAGCCTCGGTCTGTGGCCAGGCTGGAATGCACTAACCAGGAGTTGTTTTGAGGTCAGAAAGGAATAAGTTGTTTGCAGACAATTGATGTTGTTATTAAAAACATCCACAGTGCAGAGCAGGGGGAGGGAGGTCCTCTTTCCTGTTTGGGAAATAGTTTCTCACTGCATCCATCAAATGAAAGAATTCTGTATGAAAAATTAATCTAGAAAAAAAAAAGTTTCTGGGGCACACGCGCCTGAAAATGAACCACAGCAGGATCAGAGGTTTGGCTCAGAGCAACATCCAAGCGGCCAGACTAAAATCCAGGACTGCTCCCAGCCTGTTGCTGGAACTAGAGGAAATGCAGTTTCCTTCAGAGAAATGCAATCTCCTCTCTGTAACTTTTGGGCAAAATTCAGGCACTGCAGCTGAAGCCCGCAGCAGTCTCCCACCGAGACAGACTCCGTGTGAGTCTGGAGCAGCAGCTGGACTGCAGGAAAGGGGGGATCATGTCCAAAAAGGAAGAAAAACCCTTCAGACAAAGGGACCAGGCTGTCACCCTGCTCCACATCATTCCTCTCCCAACCCTGTCCCACAGCACAGAGATGTCACCTGAGGTGTGACCTGAGGAGCAGCCACATCACACGGCCACGCTGTGGCCACACTGTCCCATGAGAGCCAGATCACCCTCACAGCACTGTCAGCACCATGTGGGCCCTGGCTCAGGGCTGGCCTGGGCCAGCTTTCCCTGCTCCCATGGCAAGTTCCTCTCCAAAGACCTGCCCTGTTTCCAGGAATGCTGTCCCATCCAGGGATTACCCATCCTCTTCAAACAGTCAGTCCTGCTCTTCCCTGGCCTCCCTGCCAGGGAGGAAGAAGAAGTGAGGGCCAGGCTGGCCAAGGCAGCGTCCCAGGGCCATGGCGTGCACAGGAGGCTGATCCCCCAGAAAAGCTGGGAAATCCCTGTGTTTGACTGCTTTGATCTGGATTAAATCCCTCAGAGACAAAGAGCAACAGCCTTCCTGGGGCTGTGTGTTTTGACTTGAAGCCATCAAAGCTTGCCCTAAGCGACCCCAAAAAGTGAGCAGGCAGCTGCAGGCTTAGGGCTGGGCAGGGAGGAGCCGCTGCATTTCCAGGTGTGCCGTCCTTGCCCGAGGGAGGCTGCAGGGTCAGGTTTGGATTCGTCATTGAGTAGATGTCTTCCTTGGTGCTGCTGCTGGGTCTGTGGGGTCACTCCAGCCCCACACCACCTCAGGGCAGAGACAGGAGCTGTATCCTTCACAGGGTGTCCTCTGGTGTGTCCATACCCCCCAATTCCCCTGGTTCTGCACCACCAGGCATTCTTCCATCCAAACACTGGCTTAAGGTAGAAGAGATGTGGCCTGAAGTCCCTGCCCTACAAGAGGTCCCGTGACCCCAAAGAGATTTGTGTTTCTGTAGGAGCTTCACACCTCTGCTATCTCAGTCTTGGGGTGGTGGAGCAAGGAGGGGTGACCCAGGGCAAGGGAGGAGGGGAAATGCCGTGTGCTGGGTGGATGTGGGTGTGGGACCCCCGGGCTGGCAGCTGCTCCCTGGCAGGGAGGGGGATGTGGCCCAGAACGTTCTGCTGTTGGGGTCTGGGTGTTCAGCACGGGCAATGCAGGACGCTCCCATTCCTGCTCGGGATCGTGGTGCTGCATTCCACGGAGAGCCTGCAGAGGATGCTGAGCCCAGCCGGGGCCACCCGGCCTCCCCGAGCTCCCCGAGCCCAGCACAATCCACATTTCTGCCCCGTTACAGAAAGCCATTCACAGTAGCACAGCTGCCCTGATAAGGCAGGATAAGCCTGACAGGTTTTGATAAAACCCCAATCTCCAGGAAAACAAAATACAGCAGTGCCTTGTCGGGAGTCCCGGGGCCGCCCAGCGCGGCCGGGAGCAGAAAGCCGTGGCGTGGGGGCAGAAGGGCAGACAGCTCGTCCCAACACCTCCCTGAAATACTGTCATGTCCTTGCAGGATAACAGCTGGGAGGTCAGGCTCATCAGCCGCAGTTTTCCTCCCCTCGCAGATGCCCCGATAGTGTCCCGGAGATAAGATAGCTCTGTTTACCCAGGGCAAGCAGGAGAGCTTTGTCCACAGCCCCGAAGGTGCGAATATCCCTGAGCAAACACAGCTCTTCACACCTGTAGGGCTTTTCCAAAGCCAGCCCGGAACGATGCCGCGGGACGGGAGCTGGATGCTCACCCCATCAATCACCGCGATTCGTGCTTGGACTGGGCTGCAGGATCAGCTCAGGTTTAGGAAGGCTTGGAAGCAGAACTAAAATCCATCTCTGCTGAAGTTTCGCACCTAGAGCTGAATTTTTATGTCATCCTACATCCTTCTGCAGATCCACAGACAGTTCTGGCTCCTGTCACCCAGAGTTCTCAGCCTTTGCCACAACAAAATCCTCCCAGGGTCCCTCTCCCTACTTCCAGAAAGGGAAACTGAGGCACAGCAGAGTTAGGCCAAGCCATGGCAGGACCTTCCCTGCATCTGGGGAGCATCTCCTCTCCAAGGACAGAGCAGCTGAGCAGCAGTGGCTGAGCCCAGGATCACAGGACAGCTCAGGGCCAAGCTCCCCACGGCAGCCCCAATGCTTGGTCCTGCTCTGCCGGGTGGGAACGAACGTGCTGAGCTGCCAACGGCTCCCCTGAGCCAGCTCGGCTCGGAGAGAAACCAAAATCCTTCCCGAGAGCTGTCATCTGTCAAGCTTGGGTTACTGTCTGGCACCTCGAGTGGCCAGGCTGAGGTTTGTCACTCACAGGAACGGGAGCGCTCCCAAAGCCACCCTGAGCTCCACCTCCCGGGGTGAGGCACGGCTGGAACAGCATCCACAGGCACAGGCAGGTCCAGCTCCCTGAAATGTGGGACAGAACAGGGGGACCCTCTGTTTCTGCCCTCCTTGGGGAGAGTGCCCCTCCTTGGGGCTTTTGTCCATGCTGTGGGATCTCTGGGATCTGCCCGCAGGATACGGTGCTTCCCCAGCTCCAAGGAGGATGCTCTCTCCATGGAGGGTGTTATCCCCTGGGTAGGGGTCCCCCTTTCCTTGCTGCCACGGGGACATGGGGTCAGGGGGGTGAATACATAGCTGCAGCCACGAGGCCGTGGGATCCTGGCAGAGAGGAGGGAAGGCAGCACCAAGCCAGTGGTGGGGAAAGGACAACAGGAGAGAGCGATGCAGACTCCAGAGGGAAATCCTGCAGGAGTGGCCTTCAGACAGGTGTTTTTGGTACAGTGGCACTGCGGTGGGGGGGCTGCTGCTGGGTTTGGGGAGGGATGATCAGCCCTGGGCTGTGCCCAGCTCCGTGCCGGGCTCTGGCTGCAGCCACAGGATCCCTTCGGAAGTGGGGCTGGCTGGGGCTGGTTTAACAATTCCCCTGGCCCTGCTCCAGAGGAGATTGGGAAATGATCTGGGGTTAAAACAACACCACACGTTCCTGAATGCTGTTTATCAAGTGGAGCCCGGTGCAGCCGACCTCACAGGAGGCTGAATTAGCAGGGACCGGGCACGGGAGCGGCATTGAAGCCGGGTCTGCCCTGGGGGAAGCACAGCCTGAGCTGGTTTTAAATTGCCTCGTTTTGCTTTCACCCCTGGCTGTGGGGAAGCGCAGCCAAGTTTCCCGGCTCCCCGGGGCACCGATGGAAGCCGAGCTGAGGCTGTTTGCATTCCCGGTCCTTCTGGGCTGTGCAGTTTTAATCCAGATTTGAAAAGCCTTTGACTCTTCCCTGGGCTGGTTGCGTTATCAGCCCTGTGCATTTTGGGTGACCTTTGCTCTGAATGAGCAAATGCTTCCAGTATCTGTTTGTGCTGAGGCTTTAACACTGGAGTGGCTGATCCCTTCTGGGTCAGAAATGCAAGAAAGCTTATAGGAAAATATCCTGGAGGGTGACCTGGAGCTTTGGGGTGCTCAGCCCCTCCACGTGCCCTCCTTTTGAGCTGCAGGGTTCTGGTTTTACAGAAACACAAACGATTTGATGAGACCAAGCCCTTGGGGACTGGGATGAGGATTTTGGCAATTTGAAAAGCCGTTCCCTCAACCTGCAGCAGTTCTGAGCTGCCCTGAGGTGCTCAGGCTTGACAAGGAACACCAAGGCGTGGGGCAGAGAGAGGAGAAAGGTCTTGGACAGCCAAGGGAAGTGCTGCTGAGATTTGTACCAGATCAGAGGGAAACCACAGGGGCAGGGTCTAAGTGGGTAAATTGTTCCCAAGCAGATTCCCCTTGACTCTAAATAAATACGGACACTTCAGGAGCACCTGGGAGCTGGGCTGGGGGCTCTGTGCTATCCCCAAAAACCCAGGGATTATAGGGTGAGCTCTCCCATCGGCTCCTGCCTTTGGATGGCATCTGGATGAATTACGGGACGCAAACAATTCATTTCAAAGGATTGACAATCTCAGGAGACTGGGTTTGGATGGTGCAATTAAACAAAGCAAGCTGATGACAGGCTGGCATCATCTCCCAGAGTGAAATAAAGAGTTCACTTCTTGACTTTTCCCTTCTCAAAAAAAAAAAAAAAAAAAAAATC
>VXAC01008213.1:107646-128138 GCA_013399225.1 Rhipidura dahli | reverse complement strand
AAAAAAAAAAGGGGAAAAAAATGAAGCTCTTTCCAATTTGAATCTTATCTGCAAAGTTTCTGCACAACACCTGATTTGCAGAGAAAATCTCATGGTAAAATCCAAATCAAATCCTGGTCAAAGCTTTTGCTGGATGTCTTAAACTGCACCAGGGGAAGTTTAGGTGAGACATCAGAAAACCTTCATTACAGAAAGAGGGTTGGACATTGGAATGGGATGCGTGGGGACGTAGTGGAGGTGAAAAAAAAAATGCTGGATGTGGCACTGAATGCCAAGGTTTAGTTGACAAGGTGGTGTTAGCTCATAGGTTGGACTCATAAGCTCCAAGGTCTTTTCCAAGCTCGTTGATTCCGTCACCCCAGGAGCTGGATATGGGTGCAGAGCGCTGGCAGCCAGTGCAGGAGAGAGCAGGGGACACGCTTTGCTCACGCCACGGAGCAGCCCTCCGTGAGACCCCCCCACCCCGGAGCTGTCGTCCCAGCGCTCAGAGCTGGCTCCTGGGCAGACTCCTGGTGAGGCTGAAGGCTGATCCTGAGACAGCTCCCAGAGGTGCTCCGCTCCGGTCTCAGGGCAACGCTGTCCCCCCGCAGCACTCCGGAGGAAGCGAGGGCAATTTACAGCCCATTTCCAGGCGCTTGGAGTCCAACCGTGTGTGCCGCACCAGGGCACAGCCGGCTTTGTGCTCCCCATCCTGTATTGAGTAAGACTGCTTTTGTCTTGGGAGAAAATGCCTTGGGTGAGAGGCTGCCACAAATCCCAACATTTCAATGCAGCACAACGGGCCCGTAGATTCCTCCTCCACCCCCAGTGCCTGTTGATGGACCCTCAGCTGCCCGGTGGCTTTGAAGGAACCACTGCAGGTCACTGGACATGTCCACGAGGATTCCAGGAAGGAACACAGAGCTCCATCCCTCCCTCGAGGGCTGCCAGCAGCTGTTTGCCACGTGTGCTGCCTGGCAGTGGGGAGAGCTTCACTGCCCAGAGATTGTTTGAATCTGGCTCAAAATCCGAATATCTGGGAGCTGTAAATCTCCCAGGAACAAGTCTTGCTGTTGCTTCTCGGATGCTTCTTCCTGTGGGGCCAGAAACACCACGTGTACAGCCAGGAAATACCTTGGGAAGTTCTGGAGCTCCAGTCCAGGCTGGAACTGATAAATGTGGAAACAGTTATGGAAATCTGTCCCTCCATGAAATTAATCCAAACCTAGGTCAGACCCCAGTCTGATAGGTTCACGTGGCAGGTTAAATTTCCAGTGGTGTCCGTGGCTGTTGGGATCAACTCCTGTGGCCTGTGGGGCTGGGAGATGGACAGGCAGCCACAGGGCCTGGCTGGCAGCAGCTGCTGGGTACTCTCCAAAGGGATCTGGTGCTGTTGGGAAGTTTTGGTCTCAGCACACTGGAGAATGTTGATAATTCTGAGTGTTGACAATTAACCCTCAGCAGCTGCTCTGACAGGACTTGTTCTTTCCTCTTTGGGGTTTGATCTGTGAACAGCTCTGGACTTTGTCCCTGGATCTGTTCTCAAAACCAGACACCGCATTTTGGGATTTGGCTGTGCCAAGCTGTCCATCTCCTGCCCACTTTGGGTGGGCACTATTTCATCTGGCTCCGGGTGCTGATGGACAGCTGGTTCACCATGGACATGCCTGGTTTGTCCCTATTGTCTGCTGGGGTGAGGGCAATCCCCAAAACACTCACAGGTTTAATCTGCCAAGCTCCACTGTTCCACATTTGCTACTCCTCCCCACTGCCCAGCATCTACTAGAAGCCCTCCCCTCCTGCTGGTGGGCCTGAATGACCATGGCAGGGCAGGGCTCCCTTGGAGCCTGATGGATGGAGGTGAATCTCAGGCAGGGGTCAGGGTGGCCCTGTCACACTCAGCACCTGAGAATCAGGACAGGAGTCCCCTGCCCTCTCTCTATAGGCCCAGGTTTTGGGCTTGGTTTGGGCAGTGAAAATCAGATTTTTGGGGAATTCAGCTGTGAAACTCCATCAGCTTTAACCAAATGTCCCCCTTTTTCAGTGACTGAGAAATGCAGCCAAGCTTGAGCTTCTGAGAGACAGCAACAGACACGTCCCTAGCAGAGAACAGTGTTCCTTTTAAGCCTTGGCTTCAAACATAAGGACAATAGATTTTCTTTAAGGAAATAAATCCCCAAATTTGTTGGGGTTGGCACAGCCCAGGATTTTTCACTCACCTCATTTCTCATTTCCAGCTGAATCATTTTAGCAGGGACTTTTCTAGAAACGCTCAGCCTGACTCAGACACCCAGCCTCAAACATTTCAGCCCAAACACTGAGTCTGGCTTTTCTTGTGGAAAAGAGAATGAGGGTCTTATCCTTGGAAATCCCAGGTGGGTGTCAGTGTTCTGTTACCAACTTCAGTGTCACACAGAGCTGTTACACTTTGCAGAAGCAACACTGACAAAGGGACATTTCCAGGGCCTCTCTGTCCCTGAGGCATGCAGGGATTTGGGAACTGGCAAAGTGGGAGGTGAAGGGCCCTTGGGTTGTGCAGCCTCCCCAGGGAGGTCCTGACTCACTCCAATGACATCTCATCCCGAGAATTCCACAGAATTGTCATTCCTGAGGATTTTCAGGCATGAAAAATTGTTCTGATCCCCAAGGCCTTTTTGTGCCAAGGGGGAGATGTCCCCAGTGTGTTCCTCCCCAGGATCCTGCTCTCCTGCCTCTCCTGCATTGGCAGTTTGGCCATTCCTTGCTCTCACTGCCCTGTGGAGCAGGGTCCGAAGCATTTGGCCTCATGAGGAGCAATCAGAGTGTGAGGGGCTCCCCAAAAAGCTCTCACCCCAGCACAGGTGTCCCAGCCAGGCTGGGGCTCTGCCTTTCCTTCCCTCTCCCCCATCCCCACGGGCTGTTGCTTCAGGCCAGCTCTGTGGCTCCGGCCCTGTGGCCACAGCTGCATTTTCTGTGGTGTGTGACACTTCCCTCTGTCCTTCAGCTCTGACTGTCAGGAAAACCTGAGCCTGGCACAGACCTGGTGTCTGCCCCTCGCAGCCACAACACCCCCGTGGATTTCCCCTTGCCTGAGCCAACCCAACCAACTTCCGAGCCTCCTCCTTACTCACACTAAACAGCTCACGCAGATGAATTTCCCTGAGCAAACATTTTTGTGTGGTGGTGGCCAGCTGGGGCTGCGGTGGGTGGCACTGGGCCACGTGGGAGGGCACCAGGACGCCTGCCCTGCGAGCAGATCTGGATCTGACCCCTAATTCTGGTGGATCCATGCTCTTGGGGCCGCATATGGTGACCCTGCTCTGCAGGACTTTGCCACTGGTGTTCATCCTTGCTTCTCCATTCTGCTGCTCCCAGCCTGGGAGTGTCCAGCCCCCAGGAGAGATCCCTGAGGGATCTCTCACCTGGAATCACTCACCGGGCACAGCCCTGGCAGCCTGTGCTGGACTGGTGTGGCCCAGTGACCTGTAGTGGTGTGAGAGCTCATCCACCAGATCCAAATTCATGCCCAGCTGCTCCAAACCCTCAAACCAATTGGCAGTGGCTTGAAGGGACACCCTCCTGCTGTGTCCATGGGGATTTCGCTCTTCCTCCCAGTCCAGACACTGACTCTGGCTGTCACCTCTGCTGTCCCTGTGGGTGTTTCCTTGACCATAATGGTCCTCAAAAATAACATCCCTGAAGACATCTCGAGGGATTCCCTGGGAGCAAAGCCCCCCAAGAGGGGCAAGGGACCAGGACCTTGCACGTCAGGAGTTCTCCTGCAGAAAAGAAATAATGGCTCAGGCTGAGCTAGCACTTCTCTGGGAAAAAAAAAAAAAAAAACAAACAACTTGTTTGGGAAAAGGATAATTTTAAGGAGACTGAGACTGTTCATAAATTCAAGTCAAATTTAGAGATTACTTTCAGCCTCTGGATTCTTCCATCCTCCCCTTTTCCTTCCCCCCTCCCCCGAATTATTGTTTGCAAAAATTAAAACAAAATGTTTTGGGGCTTTCGTTTGTTTAAAAAGCAATTTGCATTTTGAAAATTGCCAAAATATAAGCTTTGGGAGGGTGGGGTCTTTTGAAAGGGCAGCATTGTCATTGCTGAATGAAAACCACGGAGAGGAATTCGTCCTGGGAGACGCAGGGTGCTGGGATGCGGGGCCCGGAGGACGCGGTGGCAGCACAAAGACCACAACCACAGCTCCCAGTGCACAGCCCCAGGCTGCCCCTCCATCCATGTCCCTCCTTTCCTTCTCCCACATGGAAAACCCTGCCCACCTTGACCTCTTTGAGGAATTCCTTTGACCAAGTCACTGGTTTTAATGCAGAGAAGATTCCGCAGCACTTCCTCCGCACGGCTCCAAACCACAGCTTTCCTCTTTCCCTCTCCAACCTTTTCCAGGTTTCAGAACATCTGTGTTTAAATGAAATCTGGTTATCCAGAGTCGAGCCTGGCAGCTCAGGTAGAGATGCTCTGATGAAGCTCTGCACATCTGTGCACAATAAAGTCAGGGAACAAAAAGGCTTGTGAGGTCCTTGGCAGAGTGAGAGAAAGAAGAGAGCAGGAGACAGCAGGACTGGGCTTAGTGGAGCAACTGGAGCCAAAACCTTTCATTGCAGAGCCCTCGGCACCTGGCTTGTGTTTTGCTCAAAGCTGGGTCTGCAGGGGTGCAGGGGTGTCTCCTCCACCAGGTGCAAAGCAAAGCTTGAGGAATGGAAGTGATGCCAGTCCTGGGAGGTGATTTTATTGCAGCCCTCAAAAGCATTCATAGAGAGAAATAACGGGTTGCTAAAGAGCCACTTGAATTCAGGGAAATTCAAACCAAGAAGCAGTGGCTGAAAATTAAAGCCAGGCCAAGTCATGTTAGGAACAAGGCAAAAGGCTTCAGCACAGCAGGGGATTAACCTCGGGCCCAGGCAGAGCGAGGGCGGGAGCCGTGTCTCCTGAGTGCCTGTCCAGGGGAAACATGGCTGGGGAGCCACACGCCCTGGGGACACACATGGACCCGGAGCTGGCATCCAAAACCACCCTGACCTGCTGCTGGGGGGGCAGCGATGTGCCCAGGCCCTGCCCACACTCTGCAGCTCCACAGCGATCCCATCACGGCGCGTCCCAGCCTTGTCCCCGCAAGGACTCCAGGACGCCTGGCTGGGACATTCTCTGGATTGCCCCGATCCCTGCACCCTGTGTGCTCTTGTCAGGAGCAATAGGATGGGTGTTTTCCTTCGGCCACATCGGGACTCTCCCACTGGGCATCTGCAAACACACCAGGCTGTAGATGGGGCTGCCAGCTTGCCCTGGCTGGTGGCCAGCGGTGCACAACACTGGCCACTCCTGCCAGGCACTCAGGGCGGACACAGGACAAATCAAAGCCAAATTTGCAACCAAAGCCACGCTCCCCGAGTTTGGCCCCTTCTGTCTGCAGAAACAGGTGGATGAGGAGGGGTGGATGATGGAAAAGCAGCCCGGTGTGTGAGGTTGGGAGGGAATTGGTGCCCAGCTGTTTCTTTGGTGCCCTGGAAGTGGAAGGAGGAAACAAAACCAGGGCTGAGAGGTGGATGGAGACAGAAGAGTGACCTCTTCTGTGGAGGATGAGTGACCTCAGTGGAGGGGTGGCTGTCACTCCCTGGATGCCTGCGGGGAGCTCGAGGGAGGCTGTGCTGGTCATGGAGCGGGGCTGGACCAGACCACTCCTCCTCCCAGATCATTCACTGCCTCCCTGGAGGCTTTATCCCCCAAGGCATCCACAATATTTCGGTCACTGACTCTGGATGAAGACAGGGACGGCTGTTCTGGGGAGCTCCTTGCAGCTTCTTGTGTGGTTCAGCTTCTTCCCTTCTTCAGGATTTTCCCATCCCTGGAACACCAAGGGAAATTGATCCTGGGAGCAGAGCTGGGAGTTGCTCTGCACACCTCACTTATTCCTCCACATTCCTGTGCAGCTCTGCTCTGGTGGCACCAGTGGAAATGTTAGCGAAGAACTCGAAAAAATCCCCAGAGTTCTGTTTTCCTGGCTTTGCAAAAACAGTTCTGCTTATCAAGCAACCCAAAGAAATGTGAAGATTTTCACTCGCTCATCTTGTGGGCTCAGCTTTGAATTTTAAAAAGGGATTTGCCAATGCAATCTTGCAAAATACTCCAATGCCAAGTCCAGCTCTCCTAAAATACAAGTTTTAGGAGGAGGTGAGCTTTCATGCTCCTTGGAAAACATGCATTTTTGACAGATTTGAGGGAGAACTAAGGCTTCTGTGAGGCCATGCCACTCCCTGGAGAAAAATCCCCTTGTGTCGATCAACAGGGACCAAATCCTGTGGTTTGTGGCACCAAAGGCAGAGCTGCTTGTGAGGCTTTGAACAATGGAGATGTGCCCACGTTGAGACAACCTACAAGAGCCCTCAGAGTGAGGGATTTAAATCTTTTCCTCTGCTTGAGCTGAGTCCTGGGGCTGTGCCATGGATACAGGTGCTGCCCTGGGGGTTTGGTGTGGCCAGGAGATCATTGCCTGTGTCCCAGCCCTGGTCTGTGCCCGGGGGAAGGCTCTGTCCTGAGGGTAGGAACCAGCCCTGAGTCCTGCACCTCCAGGAAGAGCGTTGAACCTCAGCATCCTGCTCACCCCTGTAAAACAAGAATTTAAAAGCCCCACCTGCTTGGCAGAAGCTTTGCTAGTGCGTTGTGCAGGGCAGGAACCACCTCTAAAACTCTTTCTGTGGTGGAGCTGTGCTGGGGGCTGGGGCTGCTCGGCACGTGTGGGACAGGCAGAAAGCAGAGCTGAGCAGCTGGCCCAGCAGGACACAGCAGACCACTCTTCCTGAGCTTCCCACGGCAGGGGAAAACCCCCGAGCGGGGACACACAAGTACCTGGGGCGTGCTCCAGGGCTGCTTTTGCTGCTCAAAGCACAACTCCAGCACATGTGGGGCCAGGCCAGATCTGAAACACTCTGGGGCAGGAGCGCTGTCTCCGGGCTCCCTCAGGGCTGTGTCCGGCTGGGGAGATGACAAAAGCTCCTGCAGGCTGCCGGGCTCATCCCAGGAGGGCCAAACCGCGGCTCGGAGCCGTGGCCCAGCTCCGTGGCAGGAATCTCACTCCCTCACGCCTGGCAGAGCGCTGCTGTCGCCATCAGCACGGCGGTGCCTGCTGCTCCTGCTCTGCCAGCCCTGTGGGGGACGTGAGGTTAGGCCCGGCCTCGTCAGCCGGAGGAATTCCGACGGCAGAGCACGGAGCTGGTGGCTCCGTCCCGCGGGGAACGTGGGGACGGCGGGTTCCGCTCTCCCCTGCGCTGTCACGGCATGTGTCAGCTGGGGATTGTCCCTGAGAAATCCTCCGGAGCCACACTGTCATTTTCTGGGCTGAAACTTGATAATTGAGCAAATACAGCCTGGCTTTGTGCTGGGAGAGCACCATAAGGTAAACAGGAAGGAATGAGGGATTAAGATGTCTCTGCTCTGAGGCAAGGTGACAAGCCCCGAGCTGTGACACCTCCGTGCCGAGGCGAGGGGCCCAGCTGTGGGCTGGCATGGCACAGCTGCATTGTTCAGGGGTGAAGAGCAAATAAAAGCCACAGGAAAAGAAAACAAGCTATAAAATTCTCAGCAAAGCACAGAGCCCCAGCAACTGCCTCCTGATGGCCCCGTGACAGCTCTGGGGAGAGGCAGGCGAGGGGTCGAGCTTTTGAAGTCCCGAAGTTGTCCTTTGTGAAGGCCCCCTGTTAAAATAGGCCCGGTGTTGACTTTAGGCTGCATATGGTGGAGGAATTGGACATTTCAGCCACAGCAGTCAAAGCAGGGGGGCACTTCTTGGAGTTTGGCTAACTGGGTGTCAGGCTGAGCCTGTCCCAGACGGGATGGGGGATTCAGGAGCAGAAATGAGGATTATCAGCATGGTCAGGCCTGCAGATGAGCGACAGAGCCTGTGGTGTGGAAAGCTTGAGGGGGAAACCAGCAAGGAAGGTCTTGGAATGGTGTTTGGAGCTCAAAGACGTGTGTGTTTGACCTGGTCAGAGTGGGAATACTGGGAAGGTCAGGCAGGTGATAATGGAAGCCCCTTCCCACAGGGACAGAGGGGGTTCCTGAGGTGCTGTGTAGTGGAGGTTTCGCAGCAGTTTGAGGACCTTTGCACTGAGTGGTAAAGTGAGGGTGGGTGAGAAGGGAGATGAGTGGTGCTTCCACGGGGGAAGCGTTTGTGACAAAGCTGAAGGTGCCACAGGGGTCTGTGTGCTCCATTCCCTCACCAGGGACAGGCCCCTGTCCTCACAGCCCTCCTGTGACCCGCACTGCGAGCAGGAAGAGGCAAAGCCACACTGACTGCAAGTCAGGACAGTGAAATGTGGTCTTGGCAACCTCATTTTCCCTTCCAGAAAGCTGAGCTCACCTCCCAGCACAGATGGGAAGAGATGTGAGTGAGCAGCTGGCATCCCAAAGCCAGAGGTGCCACCAGGACCTCGCATTCTGAGACCCCCCCAGTCTGACAGGGCACACACAGAGGGGTTGGCAGCAGCTCCCCGGGGTTGGCACCTCCCCGGCTGGGCACAGATGGTGACAGTGTCCCCTGTTTGCCTCTCGCAGCCTGCAACTGCAACTTGCACGCGCGGCGCTGCCGCTTCAACATGGAGCTGTTCAAGCTGTCGGGGCGCAAGAGCGGCGGCGTCTGCCTCAACTGCCGGCACAACACGGCGGGCAGACACTGCCACTACTGCAAGGAGGGCTTCTACCGCGACCTCAGCAAGCCCATCTCCCACCGCAAGGCCTGCAAAGGTATGGGGTGAGGGGATGGCGTGGTGGGGGAATGCACAGCTCCTCCTTCCCCTGCCCCTCCCTGCAGCTCCGGTTCCGCAGCACTTCCTCTCGCCGAACCCCTCCCACTCCTCCCGCTCCCAAACCGGTTTGGAATTGCTTTTTGTGCCATTTGGAATGACTCCTTGTGCCTCCACATTCCCTGATGTCACCTCTGCAGCCTCCTGGTGAGGACAAGGCCACCCACCTCCCCTGCCATCACCTCTCCTGCTCTCCCGCTGCTGAGGACGAGCCCATGGCAATAGAAGTCCTCGCCGCTGAGGATGACTTCAAACCATGCCAAGGTTTATCACTTATGAATTGTGCTTCAGCAGCTCCTACCTGGCCATCACTCTGGAAGGGCAGAGGGGCACAAAATCCCAGCTATGGGTGGGATGTAGAATTTAAATCAGCCTCCTCCAAGCCCCATCTCCAGCTCCCACCCTGCAGGCAGAGCTGAGCCCACGCACAGAACTTGTCACTCCTCTGGACGAGGAGAGAACAGAAAAAGGGGAAACGAGTTTATTTTGAGCTCGGAGTATTTTGAGATTTCCTCGTGTGGCCGTGGAGGCGAGCTGGGCTTCAGCTGGGGCAGGAGCAGCAAGAATAGCAAATGCTGCAAATGAACCTTTTTAACTCTCAGCTGCTGCTGAACAGATGGAAATCCTGAACCTGAGGTGCGGCAAAGGAATCAAATAAACATTCAAAAGCCAGGTTAGAAAATGCTGGGGTTTCCCCCAGAAATCCTCAGCTCTTTTCTCTCTAAATATTCATTTCAACAAAAATTGAAAGCTTTTTGGATTCAAATGGGTGGTTTTGGCTGGGAAGTTTTGTGTCTCTGGCATATTCTATTTTTTGGTTTTTTTTTTTTTCCCTGCTGAAAACAGACACTTTTTGCCATAGCAGAAAAGAAATCCCTTTTTCAAACAGTGCTAGTCCCCTTTTTTACGTTGAAAAAGCTATTCCAATGAGAGCTCAGAGCAAAGGCTCCATGAAAGAGCTGCCAGAGGCATTTTTTTATTAATTCAACTCCATTAATTTAGCCTAACAGACATATCCAGCTAAGCTGCCTGTCGTCTCCCTTGCATTCCTCATCTCCCACTCCATCCCATGCACAAGGTGCCTCAGTTCACAACACATCAAACATCAGCAAACTAAAGAGGCTGGAGTTGCATTGTTTGAGATGGTTGGTTTGGGTAATTATGCAGAAATATACCATTGCAGAAATGCTTGCACAATGTCCCCTTCTTTTTAACTTGGAGAAAAGGAGAATTCCACAAACATCTGCACGCATGGGTTGAGGCACAGGCAGCAGAAGGTGAGAAGAAAGCAGAGCTGGGCAGCACTCCCTGCCCAGCTCAGGGCTGCTGCTGTTTCCAGCAGCCAAACCTTTAATAATTGTTAGATAAAATAGTTTTCCAATGATCTGAAGTTCAGATCAGCAGTGCAGGTAAAAGCACGAGAAGCTGAGGTTTAAGGATGGTTTTCCCCCATGGATAACAGTGATCCAGCCGTGCCAGGTGTTTGCTCTGTGCTTGCTTCCAGTGGTTTCCTTGCAAAATTGATGAAAGCCTGGAAGCTGTCAGTGGCCAGAGATGCCCTGGGACAGAGCCACACCGGGCAGGCCATGGCACGGAGGCTGCAAACCACAGGCAAAGGAATTGATGACAGATGGAGCAGGGATATTGCATGGAGTGGCAATGCTGGGTGTGTGCCAGAGCCTGCCAGGCTGGAGCTGGGCAGGGAACTGGGTAAGGAGCTGGGCAGGAAGCTGGGTAAGGAGCTGGGCATGGAGCTGGGCAGGGAGCTGGGTAAGGAGCTGGGCATGGAGCTGGGCATGGAGCTGGGCAGGGAGCTGGGCAGGGAGCTGGGTAAGGAGCTGGGCATGGACCTGGGCATGGAGATGGGCAGGGAGCTGGGCAGGGCGCTGGGCAGGGAGCTGGGCATGGAGCTGGGCATGGAGCTGGGCTGGGAGCTGGGCAGGGAGCTGGGTAAGGAGCTGGGCATGGACCTGGGCATGGAGATGGGCAGGGAGCTGGGCAGGAGCTGGGCAGGGAGATGGGCAGGGAGGATGTGGCTGCTATGGGTGGGTGGTCAGGCAAGCCCAGGGACACCAAGCCAGGGCTCCCGTGGCATTCTGAGGTCAGGCTGCAGCTGATCCCTGCCCCAGCCACGGATCCTGGGCTGGAGAGGTCCTGCTGCTTCTCAGCCAGGGGGATGGATGGGCTCATCCCTGCGGGCAGGGGAGCAGGATGCCCTTTGTCCTGGGGCACAAGGACATCCAACCCCTTGTCCTGGGCACACCCCTGGTGTGGCAGCTGTCCTGAGAAAAAAAAACTTGGGGTATGGGAAATTTTCATGTTAATTTTTCCAGACTCGGACAAGGATGAATTGTCCCTCTCTTTTCTCCCTGGCTTTTGAGAAATCACCAATAGCTCCCAGCACACTGAAGCCCTGCTTCCAGTTCCTTCTGCTTTCCCTCTGCTCCAAATGATGTTGCAAGTGAAATTCCACATCTGGGTCCTGCAAACCCTCGTCCACCCCGCTCTGTCACGGGCCGCTGTAAATCAGAGCCCTGGTGTTGGTTCTTTTGATTAAATTCCCTCCTGATATTTGCCAGATTATTGGCACTAATGTAATTTCATTGGAGTGGAGTCTGCAGGGTTTTATAGCCTGGCTGTAAAACAGCTCTGCACTTTGGGAGAGGCTTTGCACACTTTTTGATGAAAAGATGACAAACGAGACGTGCTCTGAATGCTCTTGTGCTGAGGCTGCCAGCGCAAACCCCTCGTGCATGGGCAGGATTTGACACCTGGAGAGGTCACATTCATCAGGGCTCAGTGTTTTGGGAGGAAATGGGATTGTCTGTGTTCCTGGTGCTGCTGCAGCCTGGGGAGTTTTCCAGCTGGGCTGGAGGATTTCATGCCTTGTGCAAACCCCAGAAAGCTCTCCCAGCCTCCCTGCCCGGCCCGGCCTGCACCCACTGAGGGTCAAGACTTGACATATGTATTTTGGAGGCAATTTGGGTTGGAGCAGAGGGAGGTGAGATCTGTCCCCACGGGCTCAGCCTCCCGTCCTTGATTCCATGGGTGCAGATAAAGGGATTTTTCCCACCCAGCTGTAGGCATTGAGTGGGGGAAACCCGAACCCTTTTGGCTCCGGGTGCTGCCGGGAGAGCCGAGCAGAGCCCCCGGTGACAGGGACAGTGGCACCAGTCCCCGTCGCTCTCCACTGACTATAGAGGGAGCTGCGTGACCAGCTTAGAGCCGAGAGCTCATTCCCTGGAGGCTGGGCCAGGGGAGATGGAACCTCTCTCTTCCTGCTGCTGGATCCCGCTGGGAAGGTGGGGTGCAGGCGGTGGCGGGGGGAACACCCACGTCAGACAGCGGAGCCTGAGAGTGCTGTCACTGTCCCCAGAGGTGTGGCACTGCTGGTGTGGGAGAGGGATAGCAGTCTGTCCATGGTTCTAGACGTGAGCAGCATTCCTCCAGCCTTGGAGATGCTCCCTGTCACCATGGCCCCCAGTCCACACCTGGGTGGGGTGGACAAGCTCACAGCTGAAGCATCCCAAAGACACTGGGATGGCCCGGCTGGATCCCAGGACCCGGGGCCAGCAGTGGTGGCTCCTGCAGGGCTCTGTCCCCAGCCTTTCCTCACTGCAGGTCTCTGCTCTGCCCTTGGGGTCACCTCAGGAGAGCTGAGGTGCAGCCTGAGGGAGATGTTCCCCTCTCCAGAGCTGCCTCATTTGGATGCTCGTCTCTCATCCAGCTCAGTTGTGGTTGTAAGGAGAAGTCCAAGGCAATACTTTCCAGGAATTCACCCCAGGGAGTTGTCCTCAATGGTCAAACTTCCTTCCCTTCCTTCCCTCCTTTTCCTCCTCTTTGGGTTCCAGCTGGAGCCACTGTCGAGATGAGAGCCAGCTCGTGGTGCTGCTAAGGGCTTGAGTCGGGCTCTTATGTGAGGGCTTGGTCACCTCAGAGAAATCACATCCCTGGAGAAATTCCAAACTTCCCAGGCATTAATCTGCCAAGCACAGACTTTAATTTCTCCCCAGGACTGCGGAGATTCTCTTCCTCTGCCACAGGAATGATTTCCTAGTTGCATTTCCATCCTGCATTTGTCAGTGGCTGTGCCTGAGCCACCCCTTCCCCACGTCCCCATAATTCCTTATAATGATATTATTCCAAGCCCTGAGAGCTGATTTATGGCTCCTGCATCCAAAACTCATCATCACAACCCCCAGACACACACAAACCATTGGAGAAGGTTTCTGGAAATGCAGCTTTCAGCTGTCCGTGCTCGCAGGTCACTGTGGGAGTGTCCTGGGGCAGCACAGGAGGCTCGAGTGTCACCAAGTGCCACCTCCTCTTTGGCACCCCCAGGACCCAGGGCAGAGCTGCACCATTCACCCACCTGGGCTGGGAGGCTCCCAGAGAAAAGAAGGAACATGAGCATTTCTGAAACTCTTCAGCTGTTCTGAGTTTGCAGAATGAAGCCAGGGAAAAGCAGTGATTTTTGTTCAGATGAAGACTTGAGCTCAATGCAAGGCATCTCCCTGTCCATGCCAGCTTTTTAAAAATCCATTAAAATCCACATTTTAATGATGGATGAGCAGACACATCAAATTAGGCAGCTGCCTCTGTGTGAGGCAGAATGGCAGAGTTTGCTGAGTTGTGGAATTCAGGGCAAGACGCTGCTGAATCCAGGGAGCCATGAGGAGGATGGAGAAGGCTGCTCCAGAGCCTCTCAGAAGGACCTGGAGTCTCCACTGCCACCTGGAAACCACCCCAGCACCTTCAGAGGAGAAACAGAGCTCTCAGCTGAGTCCCAAATCCATCGAAGACATGTGGGAGATCCGGCTGAATAGGAAAATGTAGGCAGCATTGATTCCCTGACAAGAGCCGGCTCTGCATTCCTGAAAAATCACATCCTGGCAACGCTGGTGCCCAGGAGGAGTTTACTGGATGAACTGGGGGCCGACCACCTTCCAAACTGGGGTTTGGGTTTGGGTTTCCAGCAGAGAAACATCCAGGAGCAATCCCGGAGGGCAGGTTGGGACTGTGGTTTGTCAGAAGTGGCCACACAATAGAGGGGAATTTGCACCCTGTTAAGAAAATAAAACCAGACTAAAGCCCAGCTCTGCACCGCTGGTCTCAGACTAAGGACAAAAGCTGCTAAATTCACTTGCACAGCCAGACCCTTGCATATCTGCAAGACAGAGGAAAGAAAAGGAATAATTTGCCTTCCCCAGAAAGGTTTTCCAATAATTGGTATAATTTCCTGCTTCAGACAAGTTCTCAGGAGTGGAAAGTCCTTCAGGCTCTCAGATCCTGAGAATTAAACCCCAGCTCAGTCCTGCTCATCCCCACACTCTGGTTTTCAGCATACTAAAATGAAAATGGTTTTTTCTTGTAGGAAAGGATTTCTTTTCCAGTTAAACAGATGCTTCTCAGAGCATCACAAGCCGGGGCTGGGATCTGTGCCCCAGGAGTTCTCACTGGGATTTCTCCCTGCTCTTGGCATGGTGAGGACTCTCCCCACGGAGATGGATGCTTTGGTGTCTCACAAGGGCTGTGCACACCAAAAGGATCCTTTTCTGCAGAGCTTTCCCAGCTTCTCCCTCACCTTCCCCACTGCCTCTTTTCCCGAGGCTTGTGGCAACCTCATCATCTCCGAGCCTCCTGCTCCGCTGCCAGATTTGGTTTTTATTATTAGTGGGAGAATGCACTTGTAGGAACCTCGTTTCCTCCAGAGCCAGGCTAAAAACGCATCAGGAAGAGAAAAGCTTTGCCTCTATGTTTTTCCTTCAGTAACAGCATTCCCAGCCCACTCCCCCTCGTGCAACATCTCCCGTGAGAGCAGGAGGAGCTGGGTTTTGCTTCAGATTCCCAAGGACTCTGCACCTGCAGCTCTTGGGTCACACTTGGCATTTTTGATGGACAGATAAAAGGCATCACATCCTCCATGATAAAACCCAAGTCCTACCAGCAAAGTGGGGTGAAGGAAGCCCTGATGCTTCATTTCAGCATGCATGGCAGCTTCTCCAGCCTGGCTGGAATCACGTGGGAAGTGGAGCTCTCAGTGGACAGGGGAAGTTGAACCATTTTGGAAAAAGGGAATTTTCAAGCATTTTGGGAAGTGCTGCCATAAGTGCCCCATTGTGTGTGTCACTGATGCCTGCCCACAGTGCTCCTGCCCAAGAAGTGGATTTATGGCCGGGGTTCCAAGGCCCCTCTGGATTAGCGGTGACTCTGGCTCAGTGGAGGCTTTGTGGCCCTGTCTGCTCCTTGTTATGGAGGAGACAAAACCGAGGTCTAATCTGTGAAATTTGGCCCAAACTCCAGGGCACCAAAACCCTTGGCTCCCCTGAGTGCCAGTTCAGGAGGGGAAACAGGAGAGCCCTGAGAAGTGGTGCAGGAGGAGGGACAGCAGGAGACACCCAGAGATTGTTTGGCTCTGCCCGATAAAAGGAGGAATTCATGTTCTGCTGGCAAGAAACCTTTAAATCTCCAGGAGAATGTGCTGAGGGACATTGAGCGTGAACATGATCCTTTGGAGGGCTAAATCCAGCTCCCAGTGTCGCAGACAGGCTGCTGGGCTCGGGCAAAGCCCTTAATGGTTCATATTTAAAGTCATTATTGGTGTGCAGAGTTAGCACAGAGATATTTCAACCCCTGCTGCTGCTTTGCAAACCAGCTGGGGCCAGGCCAGGTGGGTGAACACCAAATTCCAGTTTCTCTTCCCCATAAATCTGTGGGATTTGCAGGACATGCTGCCCATGCTGGAGATGCTCTGGCAGTGCCTGTGAGCTCTCCCATCCCCACAGGATGGTCCCAGAGCCAGCACAAACCTCTCCTCAGCACTCAGGTGCACAGGTTCAGCTCAGACTTCCCTCATCCATGGACCAGTAATGGATACGGATCCAAAGGAAGGAGTCCTGCTTGTTTTGAATTGATTTCCCAAAGACAGGAGGCAAAGAGAAGCTGTAAGAACATCCTGTCCTCCTTGGGACCACTTCAAGATCACCTCTGGGATGGATTTCAGCTACAGAACCCACCCCAGGAATTCTCACACCTTGAGTTCTTTGGTTAGATGTGCTCAGAGGGAGCAGGATTTAAAGTACCTGAGTTCCTCAAGACAGTGGAGAGGGAAAAAAACAACTCAATAAACAACAAAAAATCCTCACTTAAGTAATAATGTCAGAACCACCCCCATAAACACTAAACCATAAGGTTAAGTGAGACATGTTTGCTGCATCAGGATGTTTTATTGAGGGAACAGGAGAGTTTAAGCTGAATTTGCTTTGACATTTTGACAACAAACCTGGGTTTGTTGCGTTGTTTTCCAGCAGAAGTTTTCTGTGGCCACATTTTTTCACTCCCGTTGAAGTCTTTGGAGGAAAGAAGGGAAGCAACCAAAGGGAAGCAATTTTTGGCCACGATTCTGGAAAAGCATTTTAAAGCCTGGTTAAATATAAACGTGCACCTAAGGCATACCTGGGACTTGAATTTGTTCTTAAAACTGAGTGTGATTCCTGAGTACAGGAACCTTCATCAATGATTATTGCAAATTAAAGGGTTTTTTTCCAGTTTAATGCATTGTTGGGCTCCTGGTCAGTCCAGAGGCTGGATCTGGAGCTCTGAGAGGTTTGTGATCCTGGCACATCCAGGGTGACAAGAGACAATCTGCACACCCTGGGAAATCCAGCCTTTTTCTCTTGTCCAGGCAAAAGGATTTTTTCATCACTCTGAAAACCTCCCAAGGAAGCAGCTTCCCTGACAGCAGGAAGATGCCAATTCCCCAAAAATGCAGATATTTTGAGGTACCTTCTCCATAAGGTCATGCTTGAGGAGAGCTGGGCCTGGAGATTTAGCCCTCTGTTTACCCTACACCACATGTGTGTGGAGCAGGATTAGTGGCTGGGAATACCTCTGCCCAAACACCAGGGGTGCAAAAATATTTGCATTTTTGCCATGCTGTTTGTCAGCCTTCAGTGGGGCAGAACCATCTCAGCAAGCCCAACCACTTGAACTGAAGAACCATGGGGGTTTTTTATCCCAAGCACGGCCCCAAGATGTTTCCAGGTGTTTTTTAGCCCCAAAGCTGAGCTGGAGCACGGAAAGGCAGCACTGGCTGGGCTGGGGTGGGCGATGCAGGTTAGTACAGAAAATAGGGGCTGATTTGGAAGCTCCAGACAGAGCAATAAAAGCCCACGGCAGGCAGCTCTGCAGAGCCTGGCCCCGGGGGAAATGTCCTGGCTGCAGGCGGTGAGGAGCTGCCTGGCAGTGCTTATATCCGTATATATATTAATCCCAGCTAATGTAACTACAGATGTTCTTATTCAGAGCCCTATCTAATCCTGTTGGGCTCTTGCCATGGTGTCTCGTAGCAGGAGTTGTACGAGTTAATTACGGGCGGTGCAAGGCAGCGCTCCCTTTTATCGCCGGGAGGTTGCTTTTTCAGCGCCCTCAATGCCCCTTTGTCGCCGGGCTCCGAGAAGCAGTGAAGAGGAGCACCTGTGTGACCTTGCCGGCGCTGAGCATTGCTTGGCAGCCCTCCACCGTCTCTTGGCACGGCCTCCCGAATCTTTTCCGTGGGTGCTCTCCGTGCCTTTCACTCCGGCTCCCAGCTGAGGATGTGCTATTGATTTCTATAGTGGCCTGATATGAATTCAGAGTTTCTCTCTCCCCCTTTCACAGCTCAGCCTCCCATCTTGTGGCTCTTCTGAGCTCCGTTGCAATCAGCCAGATGTTTCATTGACTCCCAGATCTTTTCCTGGAGTGGATGCAGTTAATTGGAACCCTTCAGCATGGATGAGCCATCCTGTTCCCTCCTTCCAATTATGCATCCTTCTGCACTCCAGATTTTGGCTGGTCTCCCCTCATCCATTCGGCCACTTCGGGCCTGTCTTGCAGAGAGTGACGTGGTCTCCTCGCATCTGGAGCAGCCACGCTCAAGGTGCTCACCTGGAAGTGCTCTCAGCTCCCTGCTTTCCGGGCCATGGTTGTTTTAGAGGAAAAATCAGCTTCTGGGAGCAGAGGCACCCCCACTGCTCCCCTCTCCACAGATTCCTGCTCCTTGTTTTCTCCTCCACAGCCATGTTTTCAACCAAAAAATAACTTCATTTTTTACTAGGAATTCCTGGTTATCCCTGCCACAGACACTAGCATAAATTTTTCTTAAAGATTTTCTGGAAAAAAACCCCTAAATTCTGAGAGTTATTGCCCTTCCCCCTGATGCTCTGTGGGCTGACAGACTGCAGACACCCCTTTTTCTTGCTCCAGCATCATCCCTGTTTGCTTCACTCCCATCTCACTGTACCCTCTATGGGGTGATCCTTTCAAGCAAGGCATGAGGAAAAAACAAGTATTATCCCACTGATCATCTCCAGGGATGTCCCAGACACCCTCCCTTCCTCATCAGAGAGGTTCCCTCAGCTCTGGTGCCTCCAGGGCTCTGCTCAGTGCAGGGCACTGCTGAATTTCTGCACCTCGGCGGGTGACGAACCAAATCCACAAATCCTTGCACCCTGGGAAGTTCAGGAATGAAAGCCAGGGAAGTTCAGGAATGCAAACCCGTTCTGAGAGGCCCAAGGCGCCCATCGGAAGGCAGCGATGCCAAAGGGGCGTTTGCACCAATCACCCCCTCGCTGAGATCCTGGTGCACGCTTCCCACAATTTGGATTTACAGCCCAAAGGAATTTGAACTGGATTGGAAAAATCAGCATCAAGCACCAGCAGCCCGGCCCTCCACGGCTGGGGAAGGAGAAGAGCCCGTAATGGCTCACTGCAAGTGTTTGCACTGGCCGGGGAACAGTAAATTACCTTTAATTGCTCCTAATTGCTGGCGCTGGTTCAGTTTCTCGAGGACAGGGACAGCAAATGCACATCTGCAGATACCGCCGAGAGCACCTCCTGCCTCCCCGCGCCGGGAGCGCGGAGCCGCTGCTGATTCCTGGAGTTTAGGAAGACAGACCCGGCAGAACGGGCTGGGGAAAGGAAGGAGCCCCGGAGGGGACCGGGGACACAGAGCTCGTCCCTGCAGCCAGAGAGGAGAGGATTTTGCCCGCGGTGAGGCTGAGCGAGCTGGCACAGATCGGCCGGGATCTCACCCTGGTGAAATCCTGGCCCACGGGCGGCTGAATCCCAGAGCCTCTGTCACTCGTGCCCTCTGCGACCTCGGCATCATCACACATGGGGACAGGAGAGCCTCACAGGAGCCGGCCTGGGGACAGAGGAGACAACCCCAGACAAATACGGCTGTGAAAATAACCCCGGCACCTCTGGCCGAGCCATTACCTCATGGGGGAAGGAAGCAGCAGCATCGCGATTTATTTCTGTGCTGTCCAAAGAGCACTCTGTGCTCTCAGCCCGGCCTCCAAAAGCCTGACTCTGGCAATCTTACTCATCACCAAGGCTTTTTTCCCCTCTTTTGCCTCTCTCGCCCGAGCGGTCCCACCGAAATGAGGGAGGATTCCTCCCAGGATGGGCTCTGCAGGCGATGTCGGGAAGCAGCCCCGGAGGGGACGCCTGAAACATGAGGCGTGTTCGTCCCCATCCTCCTGCCCTTTGCCTCTCCTTGGGTAGCCCTTCCCTGATTTGCTTATTTTTCTATTAACTCCTGCCTCTCTGCTCTTCTTTAACTCTTTTCTCTCCTGTTCCTCCTCCAGGCTTTCGTTTAAAGCGTTTTTATTTCGTCTGCCCCAGCACCACCTGAGCCATCCCTTGGGGCTGCAGTGTGAAGGTTTTCCCACCTAAACCTGATCCCTCTGCTCATCACCAGCTATGCTGGTTTCACGTTAAAACCTTTCCGGTCTAACTTAGCTTTAGAAACGCAGATTTCTGCTGTGGGCAAGTTTACAAGCAGCCATTTCCCAGGGGCAGCTCAGGGCAGCGGGGAGAGCGGGACTTTTAATCAAAAACCCCGAATCAAAAGTGTTAGGAAAAGAGGAGAAAAGGACTAGAAGCTTCGTTGGTTTCTTAAGGGTTTTTTTCCCTCTCATGTGAAAAATCCTCGGGTTTTGGCAAGGCTCAGTCTCTTCCCACCCAGCACTGGTGGGGTCAGGGCTGGGGCAGTTTGCTGGAGCTCTGGGATGTCCCACGCAGGGAGCAGGGGTGCTCCAGGCACCATCCCAGCCCTGCTGGGAGGGGATCAGCCTGGGAGCTGCTGCCCATTAAGGGTCAGAGTGGGGGCTGCTGGTGCAGGGAAAACGTGGAAACCCAAAACCAACGTGGGATGCTGTCTGCTGCCCCCAGATGAGGAAGATTTGGGGTGTCTCAGAGCCAGAGGTGTGCAGAACAAACCAAGCAGCACTGCAGGGTCCCGGAAAAGCCCTCATGGGAGTGATGCGCCCAGTTTGGGGGGCTTGGGGGGATTAAAGCCCTTGGTGCCCACGAGGACACTCGCCCTGGCTCTGACCCCCAGCCCGGCCCCCTCCAGGCAGTGAGACAGGTTTCCCCCAGCCCCTTTTCCTGGCAGGCAGCTCCCCTGAGGGGCAGGAGGAGAGGGGATCAGTGCTCCCCAGGGAGGGATTTGGCTGGCTCCGTCCCGAGGATGCTGCAGAAGAAAAGGAAAGCTTTCCTGCTTGCCTGCCTCTCGCTGCCACCGCTCAGCAGGGGCAGACCACAGTCTGGCACGGCGCTTGCAGCTCTTAGAAATCAGGGCTGTTAACAAATGTGTGAGGCCGTAATCCTTTTGGAGCAGTGATGATAACAAGCCCTGATGCTTTTTTTTTTTTTTTTTTTTTTTTTTTTTTTTTT
>VXAC01008213.1:93668-107631 GCA_013399225.1 Rhipidura dahli | reverse complement strand
TTTTTTTTTTTTTGGCTTTTCTTCTTTTTTTAGATTTTTTTCTTTCCCCAAACAGCTGCGCCGGTGAAGTCGCACTGTGGGAAATGAGATGGTGAATGTTTTCAAGTGCAGTATTTACATCCCCTGCCAAACCCTTCACATCTGCCCAGCTCTGCAGTCAAGGCTCCATCCATCTGGCCGGGAACAGCAGGTCCTCCAGCCTGCCTGCACCCCACAAGGGCATTTCCTTCCTGTGCCCGCAGTGCCAGCTGCCAGGGATGCTGCTCAGCAGGAAGGGCTCGAGAGAGAGCTCGGAAAGGACTGGTTTGATTTTTCTCGGAGTGCACATGAAATGAATTCCCGAGCTCCCTGCGAGCAATTGCTGCCTGCCTGAGCTCGGGGTGCTGAGGGGTGCTGGAGCCCTGCCGGGTTTGTCCCTCTGCACCAGCCCTGCTGCCGCACCCGGGAGCCCCGAGGAGTTTGGGACTGCTGGGCGGGGGCAGCGGGTGCTGCTCCCCCGCCTTTCAATCCTGTAGACTCCTGATCTCAGCACTCATGGGGTGAGGAGTGTCCATGGGATCCATCCCCACGCTGCCTCCCGGGCTCAGGCATCCTGGCTGCACTTCCACCTCCGCAGCGGGGCTGTGACAGGGCCACCCCCTCTCCAGCGCTGCCCCCTGTACCCAAGTGCTGTCCCCACGCCCAGTGCCAAATGCCAGCTCGGTTTCAGCTCCGTCGGGGAGGTTTGCCGGAGCTGCAGTGCCAGCGGCGGAGAACCGGAGCCGTGCCGGGAGAGCTACCGCAGCTCCCGGTCCTTGCCCCGCTCCCCGCCGCTGCCACATCGCCGCCTGCCCCTGCTGTGCCTTCCCCTGACCCTGCTGTCGTGTGTTCCCCCCGCAGAGTGCGACTGTCACCCCGTGGGTGCCGCCGGCCAGACCTGCAACCAAACCACGGGCCAGTGTCCCTGCAAGGACGGCGTCACCGGCATCACCTGCAACCGCTGCGCCAAGGGCTACCAGCAGAGCCGCTCGCCCATCGCCCCCTGCATAAGTAGGTGGATCTTCTCTCCGTGGCTCTAGAGCAGAGATTTTAATCCTTGAAAACCTGCCGGAGCCGCTGCCCAGGGTGGGGGGCTGCTGAACCCCACCAACGTTCGGGGGTCAGAGCTGCCTGGGGTCCCCTGCCCTCCACACTGCCCAAACATGATCCCAAATCCAGCAGCAGCTTCTAGCAGCTCTCCTGCTTTGTTGGGTGGGTTCTGTGAGTGCATCTGCAGCCCAGTTCGCTGGGAATTTTATTTTGCTCCATGGAACAGAGGTGTTCCAAGAGCACATTTATTTAGGAGTGCCATGTCAGCTCTGGGTGTTAAGGCAGATCGTTCCAAACAGGTTTTCCTCTCCAAAATCAGGCTGTGCTGCACTGGCACAGAGCTCAGATCAGAGGAGCTCCTTGTGTGATGCAGTTGCCATCACAGCTGAGAACCCCTGGATTGCTGAAGGGGCTCTTGCACTCACACAACGCTCCCAGAAACAGGGGTGGCTTTACTGTTGGCTCTGCATCAAAATTAGTGTGCCTGGGATGGGATGGGATGGGATGGGATGGGATGGGATGGGATGGGATGGGATGGGATGGGATGGGAAGGAGGAACTGCTCTCCTAAAGGGAGATTTCCTGCTGCTGAAAGGAGAAAAAGGCCCAACGAGAAAAGTGAAGGTTGAAAGAATTAAGCTTTTGTTGGGGACCCACATTCTGCTCCCACACAAATCTCCCCTCTCAACATGACTGTTGCCAAATTTGGGGGCAGAGACCCTTTCTTCACCTTCTCCTGCTGAAGGAGACACATTCTAGGGTGGTTTGGGGTCACTTGAGATTCATTTTTCCCCGTGTCGCAATGGGACATCAAGAGCCCGAAGCAGATGCTTGTTGTCCCCACAATGTCCAGCCATGGCTCCAGTCTGCTTTGCAGCAAGTGTGCACAAAGGTTTATCATTAATCATTCCCCAGGGCCAGGGGAAATCAGAGAGTAAATTGTTCCTTGCATCAGCTCCCTCAGGATTCCTGGCACTAAATAAAGACAGACCCAGGATTTCAACATGGCCCATCCAGGCTCTGGGGCTGGGCACAGTCACTCTCTGATTTACTACCGCTGTAATTCCCTGTTCCCAGAGACTTGTAGCCATGAAAGGAACACCTTGGGGGAAGGAGCAAGACCCCTGTGGGGTCTGTGTCAGGCCAGGCATGACCCCCCAGCCCTGGCTTTGGGATGGCTGGGCTGGCTCTCGGTGCTGCCTGGCTGTGCACTGTCTTGTGCTGGGTTTAACTGCATGAAGGTGAGTGACCCCAAAAATCACCCGATGCTGACTGGGCTGCACCCCTGTGAGTGTTGGCACACGCCCCAGCAAGCCCTGCCCCTGTGGCCATGCATTTTCCCAAGAACATAAGCAGAAAGAGGCAGATGCCCACTCCCAGCTCAGGCCTAAATTCCACTTCCAAACTGGATTGTGGGGTGTCCCCCGCCAGGATTCCCAGGAATGCACAGGAATGGCAGCACCATGCCCTAAATGCAGGAAGGATGTCCATGGGGAAGGAGAGCATCCTGCAGAGCTGGGACCACACAGCTCCCCCCATCCACAGTCCATCCTTTCAGCAAACACAGCCAGGCTTGGCAATGAACACCCAGAGCATGATGTGGTTTCAGCTCTGCAAAGCTGGCCCCAAATTGGAGCCAGGAACCAGGGAATTGGCACCAGATGTGTTTGTGCTTCCTGTAAATGTGGGAGGCACCCCTTGCACCCAGCAGAGCTGCAGCGTGGTACCTGCACCCTGCCTCACACCAGGGCACTGCCAGCACTGCCTCAGACGTGGGTGACAGCAGCTGGAGGGGACACCCCAGGGGCAGGGAGGGACAGCAGCCCATGGGGGCTGGGCACAGTGCAGCACGCAGCCAAAATGTTTTTGTTAAAAACCCCCTTTGCAGCACCCTCGAGGGATGTCTGGTTGCCCAGTTCCCGGTGTGCTGGTTTGGGGCTCTTGCTGGGGGACATGGTGGGGAAGGAAACCTCTTTGGGGTTTGGAATAACTCCTCCTCCTTTTCTCTCCTCTCCGTTCCCGTGTGCCCCTGGCTGTCCCGCAGAGATCCCGGCTGCTCCGCCCACCACGGCTGCCAGCAGTGCCGAGGAGCCCGCAGGTACGTTCTGTTCTTTTGGAGCATCTCGGTGCTAAACGTCTCTTCAGCAGTCATTTCCCTCGAGATAAATTATATTAAATGCATAAATCCTGTTGTTTGTACCGGGACAGGAGGTTTCCTTTTATGCCCAAATGTGTGAGAAACACGTGTGCAGCATCCTGAGAGACTGCTGTTCCTCAGAGCACCTTGGAGAGCAGGGAAGGTGCAGGAGGTTTTCCTGCTGGATCTGGGAGCACAGGGGAGTTTCCCACTGTTGCATCCAAGTGGAACCACACTTTCACCCCCCATGTCACTGAGGGACTCCCCTGTCCCCAGTTCCTTTGTGTCAGATGGCTCCAACCACGGGACAACAGCAGGAGCCAAAGGGTCCCAGGAAAGGCTGACTTGTCCTGTCCTGCTGCCTGGAGGTTCTCGGGCTCTTTAAGCCCCATCTGTGAAGGACATGAGGTGTAAAAACTGTTTACTTTTGTCTCAGCAGTGCAGGAGGGTTCATAAATTAAGGAGTTTGTACTAAAAGTGACGGATGTCACCTTGGATTGAACCCTGAGCCGTGTCCTGTGGTCGTGGCCACGTGGGACAGAAAGCGGCCAAGAGCTGAGGGAGCATCACCCCAACCCGAGCCAGCGCAGAGCAGCAGGGGCCAAAGCTGGCCTTGGAACGAGGGGTGGGACAATGTCATCTCTGGCGTGGGGGGTCCTGCCTGGCTCTGCTGAACTCTCAGGGGTCCCAATCAGTTTGGGAAAACAGTCCAAAACCGGATTGTTTAGATGAAATGCATCCATGCTCTCCCATGCTGGGAGATTGGAGGATGAGGAGGGGCTGCTGCTCCTTTTTGCTGCCAGGCACGAAGAGCTTTTCTGGTCCTTTTTGGTCCCTCTCAAACAGAAGAGACCACAGTGAAAGGGCAAACAAAAATTGCAGTGGGGGGTGAAGGTTTACAAACCTGCCAGTCAGTCCTTGTCTTATCTGAATCAAATCCAGATTTTCTTGAGAATGATTATTGGAGGTGGATGTTTTCAGCCAGTGGGCTTAAATAAAACCAGGTGATGGGATTGATGCAGTCCCCATGGTTTTCCCCTGCAAATCACCCTCTGCAGTTTCAAAACCAGATCTGGCCCTTCCAAATGCCATTTTGGGCCCTTTTGTACCCATCCAAAGGAGGAATTCATTCAGCCCTGCCTGGGCATTCTCTGGCTTGTCTCGGCTGTAAGCGAGGTGATGGATTGACCGAATGATTGATTGACTGATTGATCAGCAGCATCCAGCTCTCTCTGAAAGGTTTCAAATGGTGATCCCCAGTGAATGGCTGGGAGCACAATAGGGGAGAGGGACTTCCAGTGAGGGAGCTCCTGCTCCCTTCAAAATAGCTCAGAAAGTCAGGGAGGAAAAAGCCTAAAACACCCCCCCCCCCAAACTGCTGAGATGCAGATAAGCTTCATGGGCAACTGCACCGTGCTCTTATCATCCCTGCGCTGCAGGGCTTCCTGCAGCCCCACATCCATTCATTCCTGCATCCCTGCATTCCCCCAACCCCACATCCCTGCACCTGATTCCCTTCATTCCTCCATCCCCTTATTCTTTCACCCCCACATCCCACGATAGCCAAGCCTCGAGCTTCGGAGCCAGGACTGGCAAGTTTGCTCTCCCTGCCCTGGGACATTTCCAGAGGCTGATTCCCCTTGGTGACACCAAGCTCTTGTCCCCAGCACCAGCTCCCTGTTTCTGCACCTCCCCCCAACAGAGAACTGATTTTCCCACTCGGCTGGGAGCTGCTGTCAGGCAGGAATTTATGGGGTACTCGGCTCCCAAGGACAGATGTTTTCCTAGGAATGTGTTTCATGGTGTTGGCAGTGGATCTTGGCAGGGCACTCCTGGATCTGCACCCCATGTTCCCAGCGTGTCCTGGGGCTCATCACTGGGATAAATCCTGTGGGAAGGGGTAGGAAATGTGCAGCCAGACCTGGCTGCTCCCGGGAGAGGGCTGAGGAGGGGGCAGAGGTGGGGTGGATGAGCCGTAAAACTCCGTGTCGGTGTGGAGTTTTCCAGTGAGGTGTTTTCCAGTGCAGGGTTTCCAGTGGGTGTCTGGCATGGCTGGACTGTCCCCACTGTGCCACCAGCAGCCACAGCCTCCTGCTCCCTTTAGATCCGGGAAGATTGGGATGCTGCTGAGGCCCAGCTGCTCTGGGCACCCCTGTCCTGAAACACCAAAAATCCCTCAGGACGTTCATCCCCATCCCCGAACTGGCCCCAGGCAGCTCCAAGGCAGGGAGCGAACTCCCCCACGAGCTGCAGCGGAGCTGGGGTGGTGTCTGGGGTGGGTCCCCCTCTGACCATGACCAGAGCTCCCAGGGATGGACCAAAGGCACCCAAGCCATGCCTGAACCCAGCTGCCGGGATGCTGCTGGGCCACGGCTGGGACTGGGGCGGCCGAGCACGAGGGGCCTGCCAAGAACCCTCCCCTGATGTGGTGGGGACAGCCTGGGCACATCGTGGGGGTGCTGGGGTCCTGCTGCAGCACTGGGGCTGGTGGCCCCCAGGCCCCACTGGGGCTGCGGAGGTGGGAAGGGGCTGCGGCCTCCCGGGAATCCCTAGCTGCCGCTTTCCAGCCGCTCCAGGCGAGAGGCTTTAATCTAATTACATGCTTTATTTGCGCCAATTTGTTTTTCAATCAATCTTGCTCAGCCAGAAGAAAGGAGGCTGCTGTGGGCCCATTTGCACCTTCTTGTTCCAAGGGAGAGGTTAATGGCCGTTATCCGCTGGGATCCGCGCTCCCGGCTCTCCCCCGGCCGCCTGGCCGGGAGCTCCGGGAATCTTCTCCCGCAGTCGGGCAGCTAGTTCCCGGGGTGGCACGGAGCAGCCGGGCATCTTTGGGACACGCCGATTGTGAGGATCTGCTGCGGGCAGGGCTCGAGATGCTCCTGCCAGGTGCTCCCAAGGAGCCGTGGCGTCCTGCAGGAAAGATTTTGTGCACCCATTGCCAGGGGTTGCAGTGGGGTCCCGGGGGAAGGTTTGGGTCTGCAGAGCACCAAAACAAACAAACCAAAACCAGCAGAAAGAACTCCTCCTGCTTTTCCTGCCCCACCGGGGAGTGGCACAGCTCAGTGCTGTGGTGGCTGTGCCCCACACAGGGCAGGGCTGGCCTTGGTGCCCCCCACACACCTGTGCTGGTGCCAAGGGCTCCTCAGCCTGCTGTGGAGACCAGAAGATGCTCTGGGGCCCAGCAGGTGCTTCTGATGTGACAGACCCACCTCAGCTCATGGGACAAATCTCTGCCAGCTCCTGGGGACTGCTGCTCCCAGCTGGGAGGTGACCAGGGATAGACCACAGCCACTTGGTTAAATACAACCCGGTGCCAGAGGCTTGCTGTGCACCAGGGCTTGGCACAGACCCTCTGGGGACAGATCCAGGTCCCTGGAATCTCTGTGTACAGGTTGAGACTGCTTCAGACCTGGGGACCATCCTGTAGATAATACAACAACTGTGTCTGGAGCAGCCCAGCCCCGGCTCCAAGGCGTGGAAGGGATGTGCCTCCCTATTCCAGCTTCTGGCCATGCTGGAGGGACAGCCAGGATTCTCTGCCTTAGCTTTGCTGTTTTATTAAAGCTTCGTTACATTAAAGCAGCCAGCTCTGAGACAAAGAGTCCCAGTGTAGTCCAGCCCAAATTAAATTACAGCAGTGATCCCTCTGTGAGGCAGACACTGTTGTCCCTGCGCTTGTCCCACAGGGATGATCCCATCCATACTCCCTGGGAAAGGACAGGGCTACTCCAGAGCATCCCCTCCCTCAGGACGTGTGGTCAGCACAGGCCCAGAGCCAGAAGCTTGGAGCAAGCAGAGCTGGAGCTCTCCAAATGACTCTAACAGTCCTTCCCTGGGACTGATGGAAGAGATGGTAAAATAATTCTTTGGGATGGAAGCAAGGGGCAGCTTCGGGAAGTGAACCAGGAGTTCACGGTCATCAGGGAAATCTCCAGAGGTCTGAGGGCCAGAGGCATCCCTGCCATCCGTGCTCCAGGCACAGGGTGATCCTGTCCTGTCCAGGGCTGGGCAGCACTGGATTGCATTTTATCCCCTGTCACCTGGGCATGTGGCTCCCAGCTGCCTTTGGGATGCTCTGGGAAAGCACAGATGTTTTCAGAAATGTTTGAATCCACGTGCTTCTCCTCCAGGCCCCAGCCACAAGCTGAGGATGTTGGGTTGCTGCCTGGGAAAGGGGCTGGAATTTTCTTTCCAGAGTCTGAACAGCCTGGAGGAGCCCTCAGTCCCGTGGGGATGGGGCAGCAGGGAACTCTGCGAGTCATGGAGCAGCTGGACACGATGTCCTGCACATCCCACAGAAGTTCTTGGGAGCACCTGGAAGAGTTTTGTGGTTGTTGGGTGGGCTCAGGGAGCCAAGCCCAGGGTGGTGGTTGATGACAGGGGGTGCTGGGCACAGACACAGCCAAGAGCTGGGATTCCCCAACTCCTGGCAGGGATCACTCAGGTCCAGCTTCAAAAAATACACAAAAATGTACCTTCCTGCCCCTGGGCACTCGTGAGGGACGCTCTAATACAAACCCTATCCCTCAGGTGGGGACAGACCCTCCCACTGGCTGTTGGGAAGCCAGGAGCTGCAGCCATGTGCAGGTTTAGGGATGCCTGTGGAGAAGTTTAGCTGGGATTTGTCCAGAGCCAGTGGGGACCTGGAAGCTGCTGTGTCCCCCACGGTCACTGCTGCTTACTCCCATTGGGAGGGGCAGCTCATGCATGGAGGATTTGTGACCAGTAACGCTGGAGAGGGAGAGAAAGGGGCAGGAATCTGAAAGCTGTTCACCACCAGCCTCCCCTTGCATCAGAGCAAATCAAACCAGCCCCACGGATCTGCACTGACCTGCTCTGGGGGTGTCTGGGATCCCAGGCAGACCCCAATCCCCTTTTCTCCATCCTGCTCTCTCTGGTGAAGGAAACACAGATTTAGGATTTGATATTTGGAGCTGCACCTTCATTCAGTGGCTCAGGGTGGTTGCACACCCTCCTCAGTGACCACAGGAGATCGGGCACCCAGACCCCCACCCGCAGAGCCCCCAGAGAGCACAACCCCTGGGAGGGAAGGCAGGAAAATGCCCTTCACCCCCAGCTGCTGAGGTCAGGCTGTCAGGGCTGGGGCTCCCCTCCTAAGCTGCAACACCTCCACCTTGGATCGCAGCCCACAGAGGCATTTAGGACCCTACCTGGGGGAAATCAATAGGAATTTAGCTGCATAAATTGGGATTAGAAATCTGAATCCCCTTGGGGATCTAAGCCTTATATCTGAATTTCCAGTTAGGTACCCAGGCCAAGAAATGTGGCTTTAATCGCTCTATCATGTCAGAATCAAGGGGCCTTTAATTTCCGTTCCCAACATGTGGCTTTCGCAGAGGCTCAAAGCTGATTTTGGAACTGCAAGCACAGCAAGAGGCGCCTGGTGCAGGGTCTTCCCTGCAGCAACACTCAGCACCCCCAGCCCTGCTGCCAGCACCTCCTTCCTGCCCTGCCCTGGGAGCATCAGTGCTCCCTGAAGAGCAGGATCATTAACAAATCATGGGATGGCACTCAGCACCCTGCAGCTCCCAGCCTCATCACAGCAACCCCAGACAGCCCCCAAACCGAAGATGTTTAAAAAGAAAAAATCCAACTTTCTCAAAAAAAAAAAAAAAAAAGAAAGAAATTAAGCAAAACAAAGAAGGTGTTTAGCTGTGAAAAGTCTCTGCCCAGCCAGAGAATTAGTTCTATCAAGGGGATGGGCTGAGCTGCAAAGCTGCTGAAGGCTGTGCTGACACGTTTTACTGAGCTGCGAGCGACACGAAGCAGCCACCCGCCACCTGCTCCCTTGTGAACAAGTAGTTCCAGCGGCCTCTTCCCGAGCCCGTCCCGCTCTGTTTATCTGGGGAACGAGGGCAGTTTGTGCTTTCCCCCAGCCCGGGGGCCGCAGGGAGCAGGATGTCCCTGCTCAGGATGCAGGGCTGACAAGAAAAGCACCAGGGGCTGGCTGTGCTTTGGGCCTGTGGCTCCGGAACGGGGATTTGCACTGGAATATTTGTGCAGCTGAGCAAATGCGGGGAGGAAAGAGCCAGGGGCTTGGATATCACCATGGGGTTGTCCTGCACCGTGGGACTGCAGCCAGCAGGGTTTGGGTGCTTCAGGAGGGTGGCTGGGTTGGACACAGGCTGAGAGGGGCTCAGGGAGGTCCCGGGTCTGTTGAGGGCAGCTGAGCCCTGCCAGGGCCAGGAGAGCAAGGCTGGACAGCGGCAGGGTGAGACCAGGCCTTGCTCTGCACCCCGTGGGCAGGGGACATTTGTGCAGCACAGGGGGACGGGGAGCTGGGGCTGAGCCTGTCCTGGTGCCCCTCATCGCTCCTGCAGGACCTGCTGGGCAGGAGCTGGACACTGACCCCCCATGCTGCAGGTACCAGGGTGCTCCCCACGCCACAGGGTGTCCTTCAGGCAGCTCTGTTCCTTCTCAGTCTGGTTTTTGGCTGGGCTCTGGCATCACCTTCCATGGGCAGGTCATCCCAGGCTGATCCTCTGCAGCCTTATGGAGAGGGGTGAGAGGGACCTGCAGGACAAGGAGCCTCTGGCACAGCCAGGCAGCACAAGTCCTGGGACTCTGGAGGTTGGTCACATAAACATCTGGGGACAGATCCTGCGAGAGTCTCCCACCATTTGTGCCTCCTGTGTACACCCACGAGTCACTGAGCTCCACATCCATCCTTTTTTTTCCCTTGTTGTTCAGAAATGTTAGATGAGAAAAACAAATGGGAGGCAACAGTGGCTGGAAGCCCTGAGCCTTCAGGGTTTGGAGAGGCCTTGGCTGGGTTGCAGCTGGGCAGAGACCTCAGCTGGGGCTCTTGCAGGAGGGAGAGCACAGGGTTTGGGTTTGGCCCTGGCTGGGTCATGCTGGGAGAGCAGGAAGTCTTGTATTCCTGAGGGTCCATCCTGAGGAGTGGGAGCAGCAGGAGGAGGGGGCTGAGATGGGGACTCTGCATGGTCACCTTGAGAGGGGCTGGGGCACACATGGGTCACGGGGGTTGCTGCTGAGGGGCTTCCTCATGGTCTTGGCAGTGGGTGTGTGCTGGCCATGGGATGCCAGCAGCATCCCCACCTTCCCAACAGCCCCCGTGGGGCACCTCAGCAGTTTCCACACCCGTGCTCCAGCAGTGCCTGGGGAAGGATGCTGCTGGGAGAGCTGGAGGCCTGCAAGGGCTATCACAGTGCCAAAGCCTCCTGCTGCACACAGATGTGTCCTTTTCCCCTGAATCAGGGGATTCCCTGGTGCTGGGGGCCTCTCTCTGGCACCTGTGGCTGCTGGGGAGCCGTCGATGTTCATGGACAGCACGTCCACGAGCCCAGCCCGATGGGGGCCGCTGGCATGGCCGGGGCACCTCTCCAGCCATGCTGGCCCGGCCGTGGTGCCACGGGAATGTTTTCCAGCGGCCAGAGGGCACTGCCCACCCTCTGCGGGGCAGCAGCTCCGGGGCAGGGCTCGGTGTCCCCATCCAGGGCCGTGGCAGTGCCAGGGGGCCGTGCCAGGCTCCCGCCGGGCCCTGCTCCGCCCGGCGTGTCCCAGCAGTGGGGGCCCATTAGAAACGAAGCGTTCCCGCTGGGGTATTTTATTTGCACACTTCAGTAGAGTGGACACCAAAAGGCTTTGCTAATGCTTCATGGGCTGCTAATTTCCTCTCTGACCCGCATTGTGGCGAGCTGACCCCGGCCCGAATCTGCCGGCAATGAATGCCAAAGGCTGACACCGGCCCGGGGTAGGGGTGACAATGGGGCCTCTGTGGGCTCCGGGCGGGCTCCGCTCGGGAGCTGGAGAACAGCGGGAATTTGTGTGGCTCTCAAAAGCCCTGGGTGGCACAATGAGGGAGGCCCCCCCGGGTCTCCCAGGAAGACAGAGCAGCCCGGGGAAGCCGGGCCGGGCGGGAGGGAGGATGGGCTCCTTTGTGAGCTGCTTTCTTTAGAAAGGAAGGGCTTTCTCAATGCCCCCTGAGCCGACCCAGCCGGGCTCTGGCAGATGGATATCACAGGCATGCTGCTTATTCATGGCAGGCTGCAGCTTTGAGCCGCCCCCACCTTCCCCCCAGCCCCCTTTTCATGTTGAGGCTAATTTGTTTTGTTAATGTTTTCTTGCCCTCCCCCTCTGTGCGTGCAGATTGTGACTCATACTGCAAAGCCTCCAAGGGGAAGCTGAAGATCAACATGAAGAAGTACTGCAAGAAAGACTACGGTGAGTGTCCCCTGGCCGGGGCAGGAGCGGGGCCAGAGGGGTGCGGGGCAAGAGCCTCCCCGCGGGGTGTCCCAAAGGCCACCCAGGCCAGGCCGGGTCCCAGCCACAGCCCGTGCTGGGGTGAGAGCAGTTTTGGGAATGGTTTTTGCCAGGTTTGGAGAGGAAGCCCCAAGTGGTGGAGCAGCAATTCCGTGTGTCTCTTGGGGAACTGGGATGAGCACACTGTGGACCCTGGTTTGGGCGTTGTCTCAGCATCTGCAGGAGACTCATCTTTTCCAAGTGTTTTCCAGTGTCTTCTGGGTTAGGGTGGCACCATGTCCCCTCTCCTCTCACTGTGCTGTTATGTGCCGCAGCTTTTAAAGATTGTCCTGTGCTGTAGGGATGAGCATCAAGCAGTTCCCTGTCACCTGGATCCAGTCCCCCTTCAGAACGTGATGCAGCTCTGGGACAAACCAGGAGCCTCTGGAATCCTTGCTGGTGTTCAAGGCCCTGGGGACCCTTCCACAGCTCTGCCTCAGGGCAGCAGCTCGAAGCAGGCACGTCCTGAACTCCCTCAGCACCTCTCTGCTCCTTGGATTGTTTCTAATGTGGGTCCATGCGGGACAAAGGCAGGGTGACCCCAGGAGGACCCAGCCAAGGGATGCTCCACATTGGTTTTGTGCTCTAGCACTCCCTGTGAGTTCAGGGGAAAGAGGAGGGCTTGGAGGCAAAGGTTTTATTTGCATTCCCATTTATTATCCATGGGCAAAATGCATAGTGAGCATCCTTGGCACACCAGCTGGGGTGTGACTGTGATCCCTGTCCACCAGGGCCATGCTTGCAGGAGCTGCTGGAGGTTCAAAACATGCTGGGAAGGTCCAATGAATGGCTTTTCCCTTGGATAAAGGAGTTTACTGGCACATGAGAAGGTGCTGGGAGGTTGTTCAGGTTATAAATGGGGTTATTAAGGGCAGGAGTGAGGCTGAGCCCAGCTAATGAAGCCGTGGGGTTTGCTGTGGCCAGATTCTCTGCTGGCTGATGAAATGCGCATTTCCCACACGTGGATGTGCATCCCTTCATTTCCCTGCCTGGCTTCTCCAAATCTCCTGAGGGCTGAGCTCTCGAAAGGGGAGTGTGGGTGGCTCGGGAGGTGTCTCAGGCACGAGATACCCCCGGAGCAATGAACAGGGAGGAGATCTCGCTGGAGCAGTGATTAGGGGAGCTGGAGGAGCCTTTCCCTTCTCTTTTCTCACTCAGCATCACTCAGCCAGAGCCGTTTGCTGGGGCTGGCTCAGGTGAGGGGTTCAGACTGTCCCAGTGCTGGAACTGGGGTGCTCCCACCGGACCCTCCTGGCCATGGAAGGGTCCCCCACAGCCCCAACCAGCCCCACAGCCCCGCTTTTTGGAGGACACACCAGGGCAGTGAGGCAGCGGGGTGAGTGATGCCGGGGCAGCCCAGGCTTTCACCAGGGCCAGGGAGGGAAGAAAGGGTTGAAAAGGTGCAGGGAGGGATAATAAAGACTTCGGCACTGACACCCCAGCAGGAAGCCAATTAGGAGGCTCTTTTCCTCACAGTTCTGCTGGCATCGCTGGGCTGAATGTCCTAAAAGGCCCTAATTAGCTTGAACAGAGTTCCTTCTCCCGCGGGCTCAATCGGGAGCTATCATCCGCCCAGCGCTCCTCAATGGGGCTTTTTAGCTCCCCGCTTCATTCAGCCTTTCAAAGGGGATATTTTCCCTTATTTATTTTTCGTATCTGTTTGTTTTTGTCGGGTTTTTGGTTTTTTTTCTTTTTATTTTAATTTGGGCTTTTTTTCCCGCGAGATGCGTTTGGGTGCAAATATTTGGAGTGGAACAGGACGGCGGGGAGGGCAGGCTGGGAGATGCAGGGAGTGGGGGGGAGGCAGAAGCAGAGGCAGAAAAGCCTTTTCTAGGTTTATTTTGGCTGCGTGGGGGAGCGCAGGGTCACTCAGCTCCCAGAAAAGTGGGGAGAGAGAAGGGGTTTGCTGGGGTGGGGGCACTAAAATCCCGGGCAAGCAGAAGGGATCCCTGCTGAACCCACGGAGAATGGAGATTCCCAGAAGGAGGGGGGATCATTGGTAAGAGCAGATGATGCTGATCCAGGTGATGAGGGAAAATCCTTTACTCCCTCAGGTGCCACATTTTCAGCCCGATTTTGGGGCTTTTCTCATTCTCTGTGGGGTGTGACTGTGGTACAGGAAACCTGGAGCTTTTACATCTCCCTTTTGCTCCGATTCGGAGCTCCCTCTGCTGCAGCAGGGGCCCGATCCTGCCCGGATGATGCTGGGACGTTTTTACACCAGCACTGTGGTCCCAGGCACCGCCCCCATGCCGGCCCTGGGTCCCCATCCCAGCACTGGGGAGGGAATGGGAGTGAGGAACAGAATCCTCATCCGAAAGGTGAGATCATCTGCTCACTTTGGAAAAAAAAAAGTAAAAAAATCCTTCCTTCAGCGGAGCCTTCTCTTAGTCACCCCCTTTGTCGAGAGGAGCTTGGCAGGGGCTGCTGGAAAAAAGCAAAACGTGTTTTCAAAAGGCAGCTTGAAAAGAGGGAG
>VXAC01008213.1:50800-93660 GCA_013399225.1 Rhipidura dahli | reverse complement strand
GCAGCTTGAAAAGAGGGAGGGAGGGAGGGGGAGAAAAAACCTGAATCCCCCAAAAAACCCAAGGCAGGGGGGAAGCACCAAGCCCAGCACTCCCAGCCCCTTCCACTGCCCGGGAAGGTGGAGAAATCCTATTCCCGGAGCTGAGCAATCCCGGCTGCAACCACGTGCTGAGGAAGAGCAGGGGCAGCGAGGGGTCCCCCAGCACCAGGGCACACCCAGGCCGGCCAGGATTAGGGATCATAAATCTCCAATATTAAACCGGTAGGAAACTGGCAACCGGANGCGGGGAGGGAAATCCCATTTTAACTCTTTGCTCCAGCGAGGAGCCAACCCTTTATATTCCCAAACCCAGATGGTGCCGGGGTCACCTCTGGCTGCTGGTTGGAATAAAATCCACATGGACTCCACTCCACTTGTGCAGTGAGAGGGGAGCCAAGCCTTTGGAAAACCCTGCCTTTGGCTGGGCCATGTGTGCCTGCCACCGCTGTCCCCAGCAGCCCCTGCCACCTGGCCATATTAAACACCCTCAAACCCCCCTGTTCCCACTGCCACCCCTTGGGATCTTTCCCAGGGGCCAGCACAGAGATGTTCCCCACATTTCCAGCTCCCACGGACAGGTCTGTGCAAGGGATACATGTGATATTCCAAGATTCCACAGCAGGATGCACAGATTTGGCCCTGAAGCCCAGCCCTGAGTCAGCCTTAGCAGGAGAAGCCTTGAACTCGGGAGATTTATCACAAACCCCAAATGTAAATTAAAAAAACGATTAAATAAGTGGGTTTTTCCCAGCATCACTCTTTTCATGGCAGCCTCAGTTTTGGGGCCCTGACTCACGATCCCTGAATGCTGCGAGGTGCTGCTTTGCTTTCAGCCTGCAGCAGCTGCCCTCAAACGTTGTTTTGAGGCTTTGGGTTGGGTTTTGTTTTCATTAACATCAAACTATCCTTCCCTGGGCTTTCATCTCCAGCTTCCAGCCTTTGAGGCTTTCTTGTGGCTGGAGGCTCCCAGATAGGCCTCAAGGAGCCAGGAACATCCCTGAGCACCAGGGATGCAGGAGGGGACCAGGGACCCTCTGTCCCCTCCCACAGCCCAGGGACCACTCGGTCACCCTCTTCCTGCAAAGAACCACAATGTGGTGAGACGGGGAAGGCACCATCCAGGTGGGATTTGTGGTTCAGCTGTGCCAGGTGGGACGTGGTTCTTGGGGCAGCCCCTGCCCTCACCAGGACCCAGCTGTCCCCAAGCTGCCCCCAGCTCCCCAGGCCCGTTTGCTGCCAGAGCAGGGTGCAGGGAAGTGAACCTGGAAAAAAATCCCTGGATCTCTGGGAGTGCCTGGAGTGCAGCAGCCCCAGATTTCCCCCAGGGCTTGGCTGCCCAAAGTTTGCAAAGCTCAGGGAGGAGCAGCCCCAAGGTGCCAGAAGGGGTCAGGATCTGGACTGGACACCCCTCCTCGCTGAAACCAGTGTCACCAGTCTGGACAGGGCCCATCCTCACTGGAACCAGTGTCACCAGCCCCAGCTGGAGCTCTGGAAGCTGCAACCCCTTTGATTTTGTCCTCCTGCTCCAGGATACCACCTGCTCCCAGGGGAGCACCATCCCCATGAGTAACCTTCATCCCCCATCACATCCTTCCATCTGCTGCCCCAGGGATTTTCCAGGGATGTTTTTCCAGGGATGCAGAGACAGGAACAAGTCCCAAGCACAGGGGTTCCATGGGAACACCAGCCAAGTGAGAGCAGTTCACCACAAAGCCAAGCTTTGTCCCAGGAGCTGCCAGGTGAAGGACAACCAAGCCCCAAAGCCAGCTTTGCACTGGGGGGGCACAGCTGAGCCCTCGCCCCAAATCAGGAAGGGACTAAAACCTCCTTCCTGAGAAGTGAGCCTTTAGAGGACCAGCTTAGATGCTTCCAAAAATTCATCCTGGCCCATTTCTGCCTCTCTGCACATCCTGAGTCCCCTGGGAGATGCTGGAGGTGCTGATTCCATCCCACCTTTGAAATATCCAGGCAAACACCACTAAAGCTGGGCTCCAAAACCCAGCCCAGGAGGAACTGAGCATCCTGCATGTGAAGCTATGGTCAGAAGTCTGGCTGTCAGGGCAGGCAGCTGTGGCTGCACCAGCCAAGCCTTCCTCAAAGCTTTCACTCCTTCCACTTCATTAATAAAAAGGGAAAAAATAAGAGACGGGGGCCTTGACATAAAAAAAATACAGACTGTGTGTTTTAGAGCAGAGTTTCCTGTAACCACCTCTCTCCGGTTCCTTTTCATTCATTTTCTCCATTTTGTCAGTGTGGACCCAGGCAGGTCAAAGGTTTAAGCTTTTTTGGAAAGATTTGTTTCCAAAAAATAAAAATTTGCTACTCCTCACATTTTGTTACCTTCACACCAGACAGGGAAATACACGGTCAGAGCTGAGGGTTGTTTTTTTTCCCTTTCCCCCCCTTTTTTTTTAATGAAAGCATCTGGCCTCCATGACATGCTCTGAAAAAAAAACACCCCATATATTTTGCAACGTGTTAAAAAGCTGTGCTGGGCTGCAGAGCTCTGTTTCCTCCCAGAGCCTGGAATCACTTGGGTTTAGAGATGGGGGGATGCTCCTCCACCACCAAGCTGGGGGGGGAATGTTACAAGGCAAATCCAGAGTTTTCCCCAGGGTTTGGAGGAGTTTCTTCTCCTTCTGTTAATTTATACAAACAGTATTGGCCCCACCGGGGCTCAGCCAGGCAGCTGAGCCAGGCAGGTGAATGGGCAGGGGTTTAGAGCTCCCTGGGCATGGAGGGAAGAGTGGGGGAAAAGGGAGAAGCTCAATGATTTGGCTAAAAAAGCCCTTTGTGGTTACGCTGCCCCAGTCTGTGCAGAGCCTGGCCCCTGCCTGCTCTCCCAGCCAGGCCGTCCTCACCTGGATTTCCCTCTGTCTCTGCTGGTGGGTACTCTTCATCCCACAGTCAGCAAACAAACCCAGCAGGGCTGGGCAGGCCCTGCCTGGGGAAGGGGTTTTCCTGGAAGCTGACTTTTAGCCCTATTCCGGGAAAGACTGAGGGCTGCAGTGGTGGAGGGCTGAGGTTTCCTCAGTCCCTGGCTACAGAGGAAGTTACACAGCATCAGCCAAGGGCTTAGAAAACATCATCATCATCACCATCATGATCATCACCATCATCACCACCACCTTGTGTAATATCCTCCCACCTCAGTCTTGCTGTGGGAGCCGGTGATCTCCCAGTCCTCTGCCAGGACAACAGGAGATTTCCTTGGAGCCCAGTGCTTATGCTCCAGTGGCTCTGCCAGGCGCAGAGCTGGAGAGCATCTCCCAAGCCTTTGGTGGTCTTGGAAGCTTGCTGAGACCCTCAGGTGCAGCACTGGCTGCTCCTGCTCATGGGGGTGGCCTGGGGACAGAGTTTTGGGGCACCAAAAACTCCAGCTCCAGCCTGGGCTCTGGAGATAAGCTCCCTCTTCTTTACACAGCCCATTAGGTAAGGCCTGAAGTTCATTTTCCCCTCACCAGCTCAAACAGTGACACCTTCTCCTCTCTTACTTCGCGTGTTGTTTTTTTCCAGCTGTCCAGATCCACATCCTGAAGGCGGAAAAAAACGCGGACTGGTGGAAGTTCACAGTGAACATCATCTCTGTCTACAAACAAGGCAGCAACCGGATCCGGCGCGGAGACCAGACCCTGTGGATCCACTCCAAGGACATAGCCTGCAAGTGCCCCAAAATCAAGCCCATGAAGAAGTATTTGCTGCTGGGCAACAACGAGGACTCTCCCGACCAGAGTGGCATCATTGCGGACAAAACCAGCCTGGTGATCCAGTGGCGGGACACATGGGCCCGGCGGCTGCGGAAGTTCCAGCAGCGGGAGAAGAAGGGGAAGTGTAAGAAAGCCTAAAGGAGGAGGAGAAGGAGAGACTGACTGTGCATGCTGCTTTGTGTAGAGCTGGGGCGGGCAGGGACCGGCTGCCAGGATGGGCTGGGGGAACAGGGGGACGGCCACCACGGCTGGGGGATGCTGGGCTTGCACCTCGTATTCCAGGGAAGACAAAAACCAACAGAACCCAACAGGACCCAACAGAACACAACAAAACAGATCATATACATGGACAGAGCCCACGAGTGGGGTGCAGGCGTGCAGCACCCGGGGCCCCCAGCTCCCTCCTGCCCCGCTGTTGAAGAACTCATAGGCACCAAACTGCCTTCCAGCTGCCAACATCTGCTGCCTCCAAAGCACGGCACGGGCACGTCCATCCTGTAAGAAACTAATCGACAGCACCGCTGGAAATTAACTCCCCATCCCCAAAATACGTATTTGCAACTTAGGCTGACTGAGACAGTTCTTGTAGAGGAAACTAAACCAAGACTTTTGCTGAGGACAGACCCGAGGATCGACGGACGGGGTTTGGAGATCTTTGGTATCTGACAGCCATGGCCACCACCCACTGATGGTGCCTGGGGCAGCTGAGGTCTCCAGCTGTGATGATGCTCTGGTTCCACTTTAGGCACAGCCAAGAGGGGACAGCATTGGTGGGTGACTTCCTGCTGTGCATAACCCTGGGGATGGCTCCATGCTCAGCCCCTTCCCCTGAGGACGCTGCCCACACCACACTGAAGGAGTGTGAGCCCACTGGTGCCCTGTCTCCCCCAGCCACCTGTTCACAGGCAAGGAATCATAGCCAGGATCCCCAAGGAAACATCCAGACCTGACAAAAAATGAGTTGGCATCCAGTTCCCATTAAGTGCCCTGGAAGATCCTGCTGATCTCAGTCCTTGAGTCTCCACTGTGGTTCAGTCCCTTCTGCTGCTGTCAGCACACCAGCAACCCTCAGATGGTAGAAAATCCCTGCAGGTGACACCAAGGTCCTGGCTGGCCACTGGTCTCACTCCCAAACTCCAGCAGCTCTCCCAAACCCCCTCCAGCTCTGCCCTCGCTCCCTCTGGAGCTGCAGCTCCCTGGCATCCCTGCTAAAGGTCTTGGAGACAAAGAGGGGAGCAGGGGGAGCCGGGGACCGTCCCCAAGGGCAGCAGGGCCAGTGCAGAGCACTGGGGCTTGGCCGGGGCAGTGCCCAGGGAAGGGCTCTCAGCCAGGAGCAAGGTGTGACCCACCTGGGGCTCTGCTCCTCCAGCTGGGGGTGGGGGCAAACAGCCGATCCCAAATTCCCAAGTTCCAGTCACCAATGCACTGAGCACAGCGGAGGCTGCCTCACATCAGACTGGAGCATCCTCCCCTGGGGCACCCTGCGGGCAGGATTGGCTCTGGAGCTGTCACCCCCCCTGCCACACCAGCCCACGGGGAGTGGGGATATCCAGTTCCACCCCATCCATGGAGACTGGGAGTAGCCAGGGCAGGAAGGCAAGGAGGGCAGGACGGGTACCTGGAGGAGAAGCAAACATTAGTCGCTATGAAAAGCAAAACCTCCCTGATATTTTTCCTTTTAGGAAACTTGGAAACATCTCTTTTATGACATTTTCCAGTGGTTTTGCCTTGTTTTATAGCAATTGACAATATTTATATAATGACATAAGCCACCATAAAGCAGGGCAGCCATGTAAATAGGTGTGAAGAGGAGGCTCCCAGGGCTGTTGGAGACACCACCCGGATGGACCCAGCTCTGCCGAGCCTCCCCTGCCACCACAAGGCCCCCAAAATTAATCTGGGTATTTGGAGAAAAATCCTGCCCTGGACACCAAGCAACTTCCCCCCCCAAGTCTATGTTTTCTCCCCTTTCCTAAAATGGACTTGGTTTTCCTTATCTTGGAGCTCATGGAGAGCTGACGGTTTTGCAGCCAAGGGAAGTGAAGCCACCAAGTTTTGAAGGATAAAATCTGACCTCAAGTGTCTAAATGGAGGCTTAAAGCCCCAAAATGGGGCTTGGATGCTCTCCTGCAGCCAATGCCAGCTGCTGCCAGGGAACCAGCACATCCCAGCGTAGCCGGGATGTCCTCACCCTCTAGAGACCTTCCAATGGTGCCTAAAAGTCCCAGGATCCAACCCAAAGCCAGTTCTCCACCTGGAGAGCAGCAAGGAAAGGCCAGGGGACGTGGGGATGTTGGAGCTGCTCACAGCCCACCTGGACACCCAGTGCTCACTCCCAGTGTTCACCCTTGGCAAGCACAGCCTGGACATCCCAAACCCCCCAGGGACACCCTGCAGCTCCCTCCCTGCTCCCACGGGTCTCGGAGGCTGCAGAAGACCCCCACCCACTCATCCCATGGCCAGACACCCCCAGGCACTGGCATACCCTGGGGACTCAGAAGGAAACGAGTTGGCACAACAGCCCGGATCCTACCACGGAGGGAAGGCTCCAGTCCTCTCCCACCACGACCTGTCCCTTCATCCCTGCTGGAGTTTTGTGCTTTCCAGGCAGACCAGGCAAACCCCCTCAGTCTATCCCAGTGCCCTTCATGCCCTCCCAGTAACCCCAGCCTGCAGGAGCTGCTGCTGGAACTGGAACAGCCTCAGCTGGGAGGGCAGAGCCACCCCATTTCGGGGTCTGGAGGTGCAGCTCTCCCCTGCAGCCACCCCTGCTCCAGGACAGCTCCAGGACATCTCCAGGACAGCTCTGCCAGGTCACCCAGGAGGACAAGGTGCCCTCCTAAACACCTGCACGGCTGGGGGCAGCTCTGGGGGATCAACCCCATTCTGACCAGCAAAGAATCCAGCACCACCCATCGCCCTGGGGACAGGAGTGGGGACCCCGAGGTGGCCGGGAAGGAGCTGTGGTGCCTTCAGAGAGGGTTTGGAGAGCAGCTGAAATGCCAAAACAATCATCACTGACCGTATCACCCAACAGAAGTCGCTTGGTCTCGTTTCTGTTCGTTCCGTCGTGTCCGTGCCCCTCCCTGCCCCCGCCTCATCCCCTCACAAACCTGTGTTCGTTTTGGGGTTGGTTTTTTTTGTTGATTTTTTTTTTATTACTTCTGTTAATATCTTGAACTGTAAATGTTGTTTAGTTATGACCATGGCAGACTGCTTTGGGCAATGTTTCTTTACAATGCATACTAATATATTATGGTTATTATATATGAATATATTTAATGACACGTGAAAAAGTTGTGGATTTTCTTACTGTTTTTCTGAATTGTTTCTTTTTTTTCCCCCCTTTTTCCCCCCTTTGTTTGTTTGTTCGTTAGATTGGCTGTAATTGACCCGAAGGAGCTTGTAACTGTTCGGCACCCCCTCAGTAGGACTAAAGTCAGAAACCAGTTGAATAAACTCTTGTAAACTGTCAAAACCTCCAGGAATTTCTGCTTCTTCCCACCCTGCTGGTGGGTGAGCCTGTGGGACAAGGACCTGGGTGAGGAAGGGATGGTGTCCCCTCCGGCCCCTGGCTCTGTCCCCTCGGCAGGGCTGAGGTGGCACAGGATTTCTGACGGTCAGTCCCAGCCCTGTCCCTGCCCAGCAGCCCCAGGCAGTGGCCACGTGGCCTTGGGGATAGCGGGGTCACTGTGCCTGGGTGGGATGGGGGGTGCTGCAGTGGGACAGAGCCAAAACCTGTGGGAGCCTGCCCAGAGCTGGGGGACAGGTGTGGGGACAGGGGACAGCCCAAGTTTGGGGTCAGGGAAGCTCCAGCCCCACTCCAGAGCTGTTTCTGTCCCACCCAGAGCAGTGCTGGCCCTTCCTGCCCGTCCTCTGCAGGGCTCAGGGCTCCCTCAGCTCCACCCCAGGCTCTGTGGGGCTAGGCAAGGGCATGGAGAGCTGGAGGTGGGGGGAAACTGAGGCAGCAAAACACCCACAGGGACAAAACTACAGCAAAAGGTGCAGCCGAGAGCCAGGGGGGGTCAGCCCGGCTGGCCTGAGCCTTCAGCATTGCTGGGAATTTATGAATCCAAAAACATCCCCGGGGTCGGGAATGTCAGATCTTTATTGCATAGACAAATGGGTCACAGGTGCCAACCCTCTGCTCCGAGGGGCAAATGGGCTTCCCAGATTGCAGGTGGCCACTTTTCCAAAGGGGACATGGTGGCTCTGGAAAGAGGGGGATGAGGCTTTTCCCACGGAGGGCTGGACCTGGAGTGGTTTTCCCAGCCTGGTCCCACCAGGCAGTGTGGGAGAGGAGCCATCACACACTGAGCTCAGTCCAGGAATCAGGGAATGTGGGAATGCCCAGCAGCCTTCCAGGGTGATCCCTGCTTTCATGTAGGAGGCGGGGACTTTTCCCAGGGCACTGGGACATCCAGCACGCACCACAGCTGCCCCAGCACTCGGAGTTTTGATGGAACCACAGCTGGAACCAGCTGAACTCCTGAGCACGTCCTCCAGGAGAGACACAGAGAAGGTGGCAGGGAAGGAGAAGCCTGGGATGTCTCTGGGCATATTCCAGGAAGATCTTCGCTTGGAGAAGCCACTCCAGGTTGGCTTCTCCAACACTGCTGCTCAGAGCCAAACCCCAGCGTCTCTCGTATTTTAACCTTCCCTTTTCTTTAATGGGGCAGGGAGACAGAAAAGCTTCCCTGAACACAGCAGAGTGCTGCCAAATCCACTGCTTTTTAATAAAATTCCTCACCCACACGGCACATTAAATGTTACCTAAAGGGCAAGGCTCAGAACCTCTTTGTTCGCCAGCACAACGAGCAAACCCTGGTGTTTCCACCCTTTCCAGGCGCTCACAGGAAAAATGTGTTGGAGGGCCCAGTGGGTCAGGAAGTGCCTCTGACAGCCTCGGTCAGGACAAAATCCCTGAGGAACGCAGATCAGGATGAGCTCCACGTCCATCCTGTGTGTCCTGGGAATCCAAATAAAGCCGTAATTGCCTCCATAATTGACAGTTTTAATTAGAAGCCCAGGCCCGTGGTCTCATCTGAACAATCCCCCGCTGCTCTCCCGCTGTCACTGAAGAGCCACGGGGCTGCTCCAGAGCTGGGAATAAAATCCTGCTCCGGGCTCGGAGCTGCTGCTGAGGAACAGCTCCAGGAGCATTCCCAGGGTCACTCCCTCTGCAGAGCTGCAGGAATGCACAGATTTGGAACCCTCGACAAAGCCTTTCCTTGGTTCCAGCTGGAGCAGCCCTGCTTAAAGGCCCGGTTCTAATCTGACATCAGTGAACTCATCAAACCCCTGACATCAACAATGAACTCATCAAAGCCCTGCCGTGTCCTCTTGAAAACCAGAGAACATCAAAGCACCTCTTGTCTGCCCCTCCCTTCCTCTGACAGTCACAAGGTGAAGCCTCTCCCCAAGAAAACTGACCAAACACAACCTGGGCTGGACTTGTAAAGGCTTCAAGGATTTCTCCATGGAAAGATCTGGAAGACTCCGGAGGAGCTCCAGCCTCCAGTTTCCTCCAGCTCTGAGTGTTGAGGACGGGCTGGGCACGGGCACAGAGCCCTGTGTGAAGCTGGAGGGGGCACAGCTGCATCTCTGGGCCTTTCTCTCCACCAGGCTCTTCTCTCCCCTCCGCTCTGCCCTTCCCAGGAGCACAGACAAGGAAACGCTCTCGGGATCCAGGGGACAGCTCCCACAGCTGCAGGACACAGCACCACCCATGACAGGTGAAGAAGAAAAGCTGTGGATCCCTGGGATGTTCAAGGTTAGGCTGGATGGGGCTTGGAACAACCTGGGACAGTGGGAGGTGTCCCTGCCCATGGCAGGCATGGCACTGGATGGGCTTTGGGGTCCTTCCCATCCAAACCATTCTGGGATTTTGTGTATTCCATGCATCATAACACACACAAAGTCTGACAGAAATCACTTATTTCCTTCTCCAAACCAGCTCTTAGGATATGGCAGCGTTGGATTATCATTCACAGACAACACAAGAGTGTAGGAAACAATAAAACCCTGGGCAGAGAAACTGTATATAAATGGATCAGCTTTAATCAGTATTTATTGCTTGCTCTGTTAATCCTGAAATCAAACTGGCATGTGTAACAAAATAATTATTCTCTTGGCCAGAAGCAAACATTTAATACTTCTTTTCCATTAGTTTTGAAATAGGTAATCCTTCCCCTCAGCTGCAGAAGTGTGTGAGAAGTTGTCAAAGGAAGAGGCAGAGCTCAGTTAGGACGTTAATTCTGGTGCATCTGCTGAGGCCAGGCTGGCAGAGCCCCGGGGCAGCACACGAGGGCAAAACTCTGCACCCTCACAGGCTGGGCTGAGTCCTTCTGCTGTGTAACTCCCACCCCTGGAGAGCAGAAACTCACCAGTAACTATCCCTGGAGATCAATAACTCACCAATAACTATCACTGCAGATCAGAAACTCACCACCCCCAAGGGCTCGGCTCTGACCCCGTCACCAGTGATTCTGTGCAGCCCATGGGGGTCCTGCAGGGCTGTCACCTCCCATGCTGGGAGAATCCAGATGCAGTCATTCCCCAGGAGTGTTCCTTGAGAGCCCTGGAACGTTTTCTCTCTGAAGGAGGGGTCCCGAGGCAGGGGAACGCTGCTGCTCTCTGGAGCACTCCTGGATTCTGGTGTTTGAAGCCCCTGGGATGTCTGAGCTCAGCAACGCGGGCAGGGCAGCAGCACCAGCGTGTCCTCAGATGCAGATGCAGGAGAGATGGGTCCATCCTACAGCTGCAGCTGCCTGAGTGCCAGAGGAAGGTGGGAAGAGTGGGATGAAATCCTCTTTTCCCGCTGAAATCCTCCAGATCCCACAGAGCTCCTCAGCTGCGCCCCAAGGAGAGCAGCTGTCTGGCGGATGCTGCTGCAGTCTGCTCCGTGGAGTTTGTTCCTAGCTGTGGAGCTCATTCCCAGCAGGTCCCAGAAGGCATTCCCAGCATTCCCAGAAGGTCCCTGCAGGCAGCGGGGCCCCCCCGGAGCCAGGTGCTGCCCAGGGAGCAGCTGCTCCGGTGGGATCCGCGTTAATGCGTGGGCCAGAGTGCGACCACGGCAATGGCGATGAGCAGCAGCACGATCACCACCAGCATCCCTGGGGAGACACAACAAGGTTTAGGCTGCTGCCTTCAGCAGTTACAAATGGTTTTCTGGGATTAAATTCCTCCTCCTCCCTGACTCCCCCTGCTCGCCCCTGACAGGCCCTGCACTCTGAGCAGAGAGACCTGAACCCAAAGCCCACGTTGGCAGAGCAGTTCCTCCTTCCTGACCATTCAAAGCAAGATTTTCCAGCAGTGGGGCACCTTCCTACCTGAACATCTGCCCTGGAAACATTAAGGGATGTGTTTAATTCCCAGCCAGGCCCGTTCAGCTTTGCTAGAATCCCTCTGTACCATCCCATTGGGGCAAAGGATTATTCAGGAGGAAATCTGAATTGCACCAGGAAATTCTTTCCAACACAAAGTACTCCCAATTCCAGACAGGACTCTGTGCAGAGCTGGGCTCTCAGGCATGTACCTGACTTGGGAAAACAGGGATCATCCAGCTATGGAGAGAACCCCACAGTGCTCTGCCCCTCCTCTGCCTGTGGCTCCGTCTGCCCCACGCTGCCCCCAAACCCACGGGATCCCTGCAGAACCCAATGACAAAGGACATCTTACAGAATGAGATCCCCCCCTTCTCTTCAAGTCCCCATTTCTCTGGGGCAACTCTCCCTTTCTCTCTCATTTTTTTTAGAGGAAAGAAAGAAATGTTTTAGTGAGAATATCCTGGATCCACCTTCCAAACCATCCCCAAGAAACAAACTTCTCACCCAGCTGGACCACTGTGCTGGGCACTGGCATGGCACCCATGGGCATCCCCTGGGCTTAAATGATCTTTTAATTAAGAGGCTTTGTGTTCAGTATGTGCTCGGTGCTGTCTCCCTGCCCGAGCTGAGGGAACACAGAGGGTTCCAGAAGCGGAAAACCTGTCCCTTCCTCTGCTCTGCTCACAGAGGACCATTACTCAACCACTTACAGTATTTACAAGGCCAGCTCATGGCAATTAAAAAAGGATGTATTAAAATAAACTCCTCTTTCCAAGCTGGAAAAGGATATTAGACACTGCTTTTTGTAAATAGTGTCATGTTTTCTGTGCAGAAACTGCTTCTCTGCCAGGGGGCCAGGATTTTTTTTTCCAGGGAAATAAGAGTTGCTACCAACAGCATTTTTTTCTCTTATGCTCAGCTGAAACCATTTGTTGTCCCATCTAGCCCTGCTCTCTGGCAGTGTGAGGCCATTCCCTGTGTCCTGTTCCTCCAGGCCTTGTCCCCAGTCCCTCTCAGCTCTCCTGGAGCCCCCTTAGGCTCTGCAAGGGGCTCTGAGCTCTCCCTGGAGGCCTCTCCTCTCCAGGCTGAACAGCCACAACTTTCTCACCCTTTTAGTCTTGTATTTTTTACACCTTAATATACATTTTGGAGTTTTCAACAGGGCCAGAAGCAAATAATTTGCCTAAACAGGAAAGAAGTCAGATCTGATACAGCTGCCACATTCCAATTCTCTGTTATGTTTTGCACTGGAGGGAGAAGTTTTAGAGGGTGCAAATCCTTCGCACAGTTTCAGCCTAACAGAGTTTATGGACTCCAGCAATTAAGAGACAACCGAGATCAGCTGCTTGGAAAATACTCCACAGGTGTGAATTAGTAATGATAGCAGAGGAGTTAATGGGGTGTAATTATTCTTTGACAAGTCCCAAGGAAAGCTGCACATAAACCCCAAACGCTTCTGCAGCAGGAGGAGGGGAAGAAGGGGGACTAATAAAGGATTGCTGGTGGGCAGTGCTGAGCGAGGGAGCTGCAGGGCACAGGCAGGGAGAGTGACAGCACAGTGGAATAGACCTCGTTTCACTCCTGCACCAAGGCTGGCATTGAACCTCTGCTGCCCGGGGGCCGTGTCTGGGTGCTGCCCCGTCCCAGGTGAGGTGGGAGCAGCAGAGCAACCCCAGGGACACCAAAGCAGGAGCACACAGAGCTCAGAGCACCTCCTGCATGGCAGAGAGCAGATGCTCCACACACTGCTTCCCCTGCACCCCAGAACTGCAGAGCAGAAGGATCTGAAGGTTTAAAACCCGGAGGTTTCCCGTGCTTTCCTCACAAAAGCTGTGGATAGGGTCTGACAGGAATTCTGCATTCCAGGGTCCCTGCCTGCTTTGCCTTTTTTTGCTCAAATGCTGTGAAATACAAATATTCCCCTTGATATATATTCCCTTCCCCAAAGAGAAGTTCAGGAATCAAAGCCATTCTTAAAGTCAACAGGAGTTGGAAGAGAACAAAGGGAAGATTCTCGTGCAAAGGAAAACAGTAACAGGAATACAAATCCAAACTGCATCTCCCCGGGAAAGGTGGGAAGCAGGAATCTATGAGCAATTACAGTACTTAAGGCAGGCTGGGGTAAATGCCATACTCCTGCAGCTCCCTCTGCTAAAGGCTCTGGGACAGCTCTGCTGATCCAGCTCTGTTGATTCAGCTGTGAGGAATGCAGGGAGCACATTCCCAGCGAGTGCCAGGGCTGTTCCATGGCAGGATGGGGATGTCCCCAGCATCCTGGGAACGCTGGCACCCCATGGCTCTGCCAGGGGCTGATGTTCTGCTGAGCTCAGCTACTCCTCTGCTCATCGCCAGTCCCTGCTCAGGGAGTTCAGTACTCCAGATCTCACCAAACCTCTTCCAAAGGAAGTTAAGATCACGTTTTCAGGTGTAAGATGGAAAGAAAAGATTAAAATACATGTAATTTAGGTTAATATTGTTCCTTGGGCTGTGTCACCTGTTCTGGCCAGCCCGGAGAGCTGGGGTTCACACCACTACCCCCTTCCCGGGGCAGCCCAAGTCTCCAGTCCATTCCCACTCTCCAGGATCACTCTGAGGGTTGCTGGTTCGGGGTTCCTCATGGACACCCTTCCCACTGTGCCTGATTTACTCCCACACCACCAACTTTCCAGCTTGGGTTCACACAGAAATGCAAAACCCCGAGGTCCAAACCCACCCTCAGGGCATCCAGGAGAGGAAGGTGCACCCCACTGGCACCTCAGAGTCCAGGACCAGTGACCCGGGCAGATGCTGAGGGGGATGTCCCCTCTCCATGGGGTGCCCAGCCCTGGATTGTCCCCCAGCCTGGAAGCAGATTGCTGGGGCAGCCCCTCCCCACAGTGAGCAGGAGCCTCCTTTGGACAGGTTTGACCAATGTGCTCCCATCTGCCATCCCCAAATCCACCCCAGCTGGAGCCTGGGAGCCCCAGGCAGCGGCTGTCCTTGGGTGGGCTCAGGACTGAGCATATTCAGAGAGCAAACACAGCCACGTGCTGCTGGGGTCCTGGGGACTGAAGGAAATGCTCATTTCAGCCCATTAAGGAAAATTTCTGAGGCATGTGTGCGTGGCCAAGTCCCCTCCCTGACCTCAGAAGCTGCAGGGGTGCACCCAAGCCCATTCCAACAATGCCCAACTTGCACCTGGCAAATCCCTCCCCAGCAATGGGATGTGCCCATGGCAATGCCCTGGCTCTGTGCCTGCAGAGAGGAGCTGCAGGGAAAGCAGCCCTGCACCAAGCCCTGAGCATCCCCCAGCATCCTGCTGGGGAGTGTTTCTGGGAGCAGCAATGTCCTTGGGGTTTTCCCTGTCTTTCCTGCTGATTTGAGTGTAGTGTCATTCCCAGGTTCAACACTGGTGTCTTTTATAGATTATAAAATGATAATAAATAGCATGCTCTAACTTTACAGAGCCTGCATAGCGTTACATTATCTGGAAAAAACAGCTTGGCCTACGCCAAGGAAGTTACATTCCCACAGAAGTGTCTATCCAGAAGTTTATGAATAACTCTTCTTTTATAAGAGACACAGAGCAGTAACTGATACCCACATAATTGTTGTTTTATAGGGCAGCAGAGAGGCAGGGCAAGGATGGGAGCTTCAACCAGGGCCTGCAGAGGCCTGGCTGCTTTCCTCGAGGACTTCTATTTAATATCACAGTTTTAAAGAGCCCAAACTTTATCTGCTGCTTCAGTAAGTTAATTTTAAGCCCGTGTTGCCAGATATATGGCAGAAACCCTACCCAAATCCCTTCAAAGCCCTGCTTTCTGAGGCAGCAGAGAACCAGCTCAGAGGCTGGCTCTGAACCCTCTGCACATACCTAAAGCACTACTTTCACATGGCAAGCACCCCAAGAAATCCATCTTGCTGTCCTTTATGTTCCCTAAAAAAGAGCCAAACACTTTCTCCCCCAGAAGTCATAAAAACCCCTTTCCCTGCAGCCTCTTCCCTGTGCCGAGCGTGCCGGGTATTCAATTTGTGTTGCATTAAGGAGCACTTGAGCATAAATCCCACGCTGTTAAGCTGCCTTGTATGTAAATACAGCCCCGGCTCCTACACCTGCATGGCTGAATCCACCTCTCTGGAGGTTTCTCTTTATTAGTTTTGTGACAGCCAAACGTTTTCTTGGGCGAGAGGGCCGGGGAACTTACCCCGCGCCCCCGCCCGCCCACGGGAACCTGGCCCTTATTGCTTCTGACCTTGCTTTTCAACTGCTCTGCCTCGAGAAATTGAACACTACAGTTGTACCTCTCAGCCCTGACATCAAAATCATTGGCAGTTCTCAGAGAAATCAAGACCAGGCTCTGGTTATTAAAGGCTCCAAATGCTCACGTGTTTCACTAGGTCTAGAAGAAGGGGAAAAAGACACTTCTCAAAAAAAGCTGAGCTCGTTGGAAACAACAACTATTGCATTATTAATTCCTTATTTGGAAGAAAAAAAGCCCAGGTCATTCCTATGTAAGATGAAAACACTCTTGGTCTAGGAGTTATTCCACATTTGGAGCTGCGATTCCAGATTAACACGAAGAAATGATTTATCTGAGGGAAAGGTGCGGACTTTGTTTATGCACATTAACTCCTCAGTCAACGTGATTTCACACGCTAGAAATTGCATTTTTGTGGGGTTTGGTCACCTCAGGTTGGAGATAGGGATCCCTCTGGGGCACAGAGATGAGTTTGTTGCTAACACAAGCTTTGATCAGGGCATGGAGACACCTCACTTCACTGACAGAAGGGACTGTGGGCAAACAAGGTGGCTGAAAACCAGCAGGATGAAAACCATCACCATCAGAAAACAAATGTCAGCTCAGCCCCAGAAGCAGCGTGGAGTGAGGTTATATCCAAACCCTTCTGACTTCAGCAATCCAATAATCCCAAACTTTGCATCCCAAACCCCATGTGCAGCCTGGCTGAGGGAAGGGAAGTGAGATAAGTGTTTCTCTTAATCCATTATTGTTATACTTCAATTTGCTTCTCTTTTAATCTATTTTTCAAATTACAGATGTGTGACAGGTAATGCCTTGAACTGCTTCCAAGCACAACTGCACTGAAATCCCAAATTCCTTTCAGAGAGGCACAAACCCAACCTCACCAACAGCTCAGGGCTTTGCTCACAGCCTCTGACTGCTGCTCAAGTTGCAGCACCTCTGATGCTCAGCTGCTCCATGGGAAGGTCACCTCCTGCCTTTGGGGGGCTCAGATCCCAGGGGCTGAGGGGGCACATTTGACTCTCTCTGTTAAGCAATTCCTGAGCCTCCTGCGCTCCCTGAGAGCCACAGGTCAGGAAGGGCAGCTTGAAGGCAGGAAAGTTTCCCATGGAAATGAGCAAATAGGAATTATTTTACCTTCTGAGCCACCAGAAGCGAAGCTCAGAGACAGGCAAGGCATTTGTTTGGAGCTGAAGACAAGGCAAGAGCACAGCAAGAACCAAACTGTCTCAAGTTTTAACTTTCCGAGGAGCCTGTGGGAAAGGGAACGCTTTGAGCTAAATTTGTATCTCCTTTAAATAGCAGCAGGTAGTTGGGAGAGGACAGTGGTGGAGAAATGGTTCATGTACCTCTGAGACAGAATGACTGAACCTGAGAGCTTTAAAGCAATCCCCACATCGACCTAAACACCTTCTGCAGAAACACTGGGTAAGAAAATCCTTTCCTGGACTCACCATAGCATGAAGAGCAGGAGTGAGAGGCAACAGCTCCTCCAAGGGACTCCCCATCCCAAAAACCCCAAATCAACCCAAAACTGGTAACCTCCACCCACCTCTGCCTGTTCTGAGGGGTGGGCTGGGGCAGAGCTGTGCAGATCACCCAGCTCCCGACAAGCCCCAGACTGGAAACATCCTCATGGTTTTTCCTTTTGTTCTTCTGGGGTGACTTCACAGCCTTCCCCTGCTTGGCCCCACACTATCACCAAACCCCTTCCAGCCGCAAAGGTCATCAGCAGATGTGCTTACTGGAGTTCTCTGCATGTGGCTTATTTTTCTTCCCCTTTTTTTTTTTTTTTAATTAAACAAGCACAGTTTGCAGTTGTCCCTCCTCCAAATTCTCGGGCATCCTTTCCCTTCCATCAGGGGCACCAGGGAACAGCAGCAGGCAAGGAATTCCCTGCATTTCCCAGTAACAGAGCCACAGCTTGGAATGGGACCTGTGAAAGTTCCACAAACCTCGGGGTGCTTCCCCACTGAAGTTTTCCCAGGAGAAAGGAAGCAAAACAGCTCAAACAAGAGCACAAAGGGTCTAAAAATCCCTGAATTCAGATGAGGGGCACTCAATTCACTCAAGTGAGCCTGAGCAAGCCAGAGGTGTCACCTGAGCCCTTCTGCTCCAAAGTAAGGTAAGAAAAGCCAGCAGGAAGGGTGAGAAAGCACAGGTTTAACTGTGACAGCCCCATCTCCAGCAGAAGATACCCCCCCATGCCACAGGCAACGAGAAACAGAGAAGTCTGGCACAAACTGTGCCATGAACCGTGGTGGGGAGAGGGCTGGGATCAGGCTGTGGAGGACAGCCAGGGGAGAACAAAACCACCTCAGAAAATCCATGGTTTCCAATGCAAAATCCAGGTGGACCTTCAGCAGCTCAAGTCCCAGGTCACTGAAGAGACTTCTCCCTGCATTGCATATGTGGGAGATTTGCCAGCCCTGGCTGCGAGGAGCCACCAGCCTGGGCCAACTGAAATCCCAGGGATGGGGCAGTGCCCTGAGGGCTGGGGTTCCTCCCAAATCTGTGCCTCCATGGACCTTCTCCAGGTCAGCTTCCCTCCCCAGCCCCGACTCCAGCAGGGGATGCAGGAGCCCAGCCCAGCTGGCAAACTCCAAAGGGTTTTCCTGAAAGGAAGGGTCACACCCCAGCTCTGGTACCTGCAGCAAGCTGGGAACGGGCAGAAGCTGTGACAGATGATCTCAGCAGGGAACTGGTGCTCCTGCACTACTTTCTGCAGCAAAAACAAATGGGGACAGAAAACTAATCAAAGGAAAGGCCAGCTCTGCTGGCCTGAAGCAGAAGGGGACATCTGCCCACGTCCATCTGCCACCAGCCCCACAGCCCAGCTTTGTTTTTGGTGGGGTCACTTTTCTGCCATTGTAGCTCTCTGAACTGCCTCACCAGGACACCAGGGCCAGACAGGGAAAAAGGTGGGAACGTGGGGAGAAGGAGCAGGCAACCACCAGCTCTGCTCAGATGCATCACTAAATTGTCCCATTAGGCTCTTAAATCACTTGGGAAAAGATTATTCTGTGCCTCTGCCTTTGTTTTTTGCTCTGGCAACTGCTGGGATTGCTCCCTCCCTACTTAGATGGATGCATTACAGCACCAAAATGCTTCCAAAATGTTTCAAGCATCCCATGAAGAAAATAAACAAGAAATAGAAATAATCACAGCTCAGTCAAACGAGCGGAATGACAACAGCAACAACCTCCCAGTTTCACTGATCCATCTGAACCTGCGAGGACAATTTCCCCAGCAAGGCACTGATCCAGGAGAAGAGGCTGCAGCACAAAAACATCATATTGTGTTCAGATCAGTCATTTAAGGTCAGATTAAGTGTTCCTGAAGGCTGGTCCATGTGTCTCCCATTTTCCAAAGTGCCCTGCTCGCCCAGGAATTGTAGGAACTTTGGAAAATGGGCTGCTGGCTCCCAGGTCCCTGGGATGCTTGACCGAGTGGTCAGGAGGGCTGAGATTTCCATACAAATTGCAAAGCTCCCAAATGGCTTCCTCAGCACAGGGCCGGGGGTGGAAACGGGAGAATATTTAATGATTAGTTCCTTATGGCTCCCACATTCTTGAAGCATATTTCTCGCAGTCCCTGGAACACTCCTGCATTCTTGATTGCAAAATGGCAATAAGAGATTTCCTTTAAAAGACTTGTCTTTTATTGGAATACTAAAAATACCCCACTAGCCCCACTGCACTGCACTCTCTCTCTTTCCTGGACAGGCCCCATCAACCCTGATGTATTCTATTTTGAAGACAGCAATAAACATTTCAGCATGGGCCATTCAATCCACTTCATAATTGATCTTGCATTTCCAGTGGAGCCCTTCTAGCACCATAAATCATCTTTACACAGACCAAAGTATGAGAAACTCCAGCTCAAAAGCAGCATGGATTTTTATTTTTTCTTTTTAGAAATTAAGCATGGGCACAAACCAGTCAAGAATGAAATGTTTGACAGCTTTAAACATGAAACCACTGGGCTGATCCTGTAAACCAGGGCTGCTGCAATGGTCAGAGCCACAGTGTGCTCCAGTCAATCCACTTGACACAAACCTACCTTGGTGGGGTGAAGTTCAGAAAAAATCCCCTGCACATCCACTCCATCTGAACAAACACGGCTTTCAGATCTGGGAGATGCTGGCTGCTGCTGATTTTAAAAGCCACAGATGAAGATTAATGACACTGCACGTCTGAACTGCTTCCACACACCCAAAATTCCTTTTGTTTTTCCAGTCCGTAAGGACTGGAAGCCCAAACTGTTCTCCCCTCTGCTCATGATGTCTCTCTCCATCTGCTACAGACCTTGGAGAACAGCTCAGAGACAATTCCAGGTACATAGCAAGGAGGCTCCTGGCTGAGCCAGGACTGATGTCCTGGCTGGGCCGAGGAGCTTCTCCAGGAGCAGCAGTTGAGCAACCGCGACCAAGAACGGCAACAGGAGCAGCCAGCCCTGCTCAGCCTCCAGAGGCAGAGCCTTTGTGTCTCCAGGAGCTGGCAGGGATGGAATTCCGAGCCCAAGCAGTGCAGGGTGCCCAGCCCAGCAGGGGATGGGGTCCCCAGAAAGGGGAGCTTTGGCTGGATGAGGTGCCTGAGCAGCTCCGAGCTGTTTCCCCAGCACGGTCACTCCTTTCCACACAAAGGGGCTCTGCTGGGAACTTGACCTCCATTGTGCTGCTCACCCCTGCACTCTGCTCCAGCAGTGTTCCCTGAGTCCCTCCACACCCTCAGGCACAGGCTGGTCTCCACGTGCTGGATGGAACACAAGCTGCAGCCTTCACCCCAGCACAGCCCAGCACAGGTGGCAAAGGAAGCAAAACAGCTCAAACAAGAGCACAAAGGGTCTAAAAATCCCTGAATTCAGATGAGGGGCACTCAGTTCACTCAGGTGAGTGGGATGTGGTCACTCCTCTGCAGCCCCACAGCAAAGTGACCCTGACTCTGGTGTGTGGCTGCACAGTCCCATCCCTGCTGCCACACGGACAGCAAACTCCCGGTTCCATGGGACCCAGGCAGCAACAGGTTCTGCTCGGCATTAGCTTCCCTTTCTTGGGTGAACCCCATCTCACTGAGCCCTTCCCCACCTGCAGCCAGGCTCACACTGCAGGGTCTCCAAAACAACAGCAATATCTGCATCGGGAATTTTCCAGGCAGGCTGACAGACCTGTGCAGGAACTGGGGTGAAACCATTCACCCCAGAGTGGTATTGGTGTTAAAATCAGTGCAGTTTCACCTCAGTGTTTATCTTGGGAAGATGCCAAGGTTTTTTTTCAAGTTCTTCTTTTCAGCTGATTCATTCCATGAATTTTATCTGGGTGCATCTCCTGCTCTGACAGCAGGATCTGGTGACCACAGCAAGGACATGCTCTGGAGGAAGACACCCAGAGTCATCACTCATTAAAACATCCAGAGGAAATGGATCATGGAAGGTTCCAGTACAACTCAGTGCTCCACGCAGGGTCAAGTGATGGAGCTGGGCTCAGTGATCCTTGGGGACCCCTTCCAACGGAGATATTCCGTGATTCCAAGACCAGGCTCAGGTTGCTCAGGGCTTTGTCAGCCTGAGCCTTGGAAACCCTTAAGGACATGGAGCTGTTGAGGGATCCAGCACCCTGGGCTGTCCTGGATGAAACCCAACCAAAGATGTGCCCACTGTCCCCCCCAGCCTGTGCTGCTCTGAGGAGGGCACCTCCCAACCCAGCCCAGCTGCTTTGGGAAGTCCAGCACAGAAGGGAAATGCTGGAGTGGCAAAGTGCTTTTCACCTCAAACACAACCCTGAGGAAAGGGAGAGAACCTTGGCATCTTCCTGGCTGGATCTTTAAACATTCAGGTGAAACCTCACTGATTTTAACACCAGTATCACTTTGGATTAAGTGTCTCACCCTAGTTTCTGCAGGGGTGCAGCAGCCTGCCTGTAGGATTCCTGACACAGGTAACAGCTGTTATTTTGTTGAGAATTGTGTTTTCACAACTCAAAGAACAATCCTGCTTTTAGAAACTTGCTCAACCTTTGGCAATGCAGCCTAATCAGCAGAGAAAACTGCAGAAACCAGCAACCAAATACTCCTTATTAATGCTATTTACAGCTGCTAACAACTGCAAGAACCTTCTGAAAATGCCAAGGGAAACAGGGTGGGTGAAACAATCCCCTGCAAACAACTGAGCCAACATACACAAGAACTGTGATAAGAAATTAGGTCTGACTTGCATAATCACTTTAAAAGTTTTTGGAAAATGGAGTCTAAAGAGCAGGAGGCTGATAAAATAACAGAGATCAGTAGCAATGCGAAAATTTCATGCCGATGAAGTAGGGAATTCAATCCTTGCTGAATTCTTGACATCATTTAGATGTTAACAGAAGTTTCTTCTCCAAGAAAAGAAGGCAAGGCATCTCTTAAAGCCCACACACAGATCCCCGACTCCTATATGCAGAGTACTACACAGAACTATTTTGGTTTTGGATGACTGCATTGTCTCATGTGTCAGGATGACTATTGGATTTTCTTTTATTTTTTAATTTCAGCCTTGAGCAGAGCCAAACCTGTATAATTTATGCATGTGCAGTGCAAGAGGTCCCCTCTCATTTTGGGTTAAAAAAAAAAAAAGAAGAGAAAGGAGGAGGGGAACACCACATTATCATTTCATCTCTGTACCTTCCTAAAACCTGAGAAGTTTATAAGCTCTTAACTCCAGTTCCCTGCTTTTGCCTCCCCACATGACAGCTCCAAGCTGCCCCAGCAGCTGCACAGTGAAAGTCTTCAAAGGAAATAAGGAAATAACAAAGTGCTGGGAGAACAAAGTGCTGGGGACCCCCTGGCCTGGGTGACACGAGCAGGACTGAGCCGGTGCCACTGTCACTGCCAGGGCTCAGCTCTGCACCTGCACTCCCAGTGGGGACTTCAGCAAACCCAGGGGAGCACTGGGAGAACCTGCAGAAGGCAGGAGGGCTTGGAAAATCTCCTCTGTTGCCCAGTGAAGTTCTGGCTGCCGCTGGATCCCTGGCAGTGCCCAAGGCCAGGCTGGACATTGGGGCTGGGAGCAGCCTGGGACAGCGGGAGGTGTCCCTGCCATGGCAGGGGGGACACTGGGGGGGCTTTAAGGTCCTTCCCAGCCCAAACCACTCCATGATTCCATATTTTGGGTCATATTTTCCATTTGGAGAACATTTCCCTTTTTCAGCTCCTTAAGGTTATTCCTAGATATGTATGGGGGATGACAGACAAAAACAATAAATATTTAAGTTAAGGAAAAAAGATCAGTGCAAGGATTGGAGCCTATTATCAAACAACCGACCAGCATAACAATACTTGGAAGCTAAAGAAGTTGCCTGATTTACTGTTTTGTTTTTTTTTTTTCTGGAGTCTAATCCTATGGTTAAATCTACAGAGCTTTTCCCCTCACACTTCCAGGGGGAGAAGAAACCCTCCCAGCAAAGAGGCACATAAATCTCCCTGGATCATTTGTCTGAACCCTGCTCCTGCCCAAACACGGGATGCTCCATATGCTTTTGCAATAGCTCTGTTTTGATAGAATTACCAGGACTGTCCCTTATTAATCATGTTGCCACTACAAGTCCCTCTGGAGTGTTTGCTTATTCTAAACTTTTCCAAACTCTTCCAGTTTCCCCTCCATTTATTAAAAGTTCGCTGAAGATGACCACAGTTAAAGCAAACCTCTGCTACTACAGAACAGAAGGGTGGAAAAAAAAAAAGAGGGGAGAGGGGGAAAATCACCTTTTACCACGACTTTTCCTCTATTCCCAGAAGAACGTCCCCCAAACATTGGTTCGGTCTTTGTTTCCCTGATTGTGGAGCCTGAGCCGTGGCTATTAAAGGTACCATTAACATTCAAGGAACACTTTCCTGGATGTTACTATTTGAGCCGGGATCATTGGAAGAAATTTGGTATTGGCTCAATCCTTCAGTGTCCCGAAATCAATGCGCTTATTCCAGCCTGTAAAGTGTTCTCAGAGCCAGGCTCAAGTGCTTTGCTGGCCGGGGAACAAAGCCCTTGGAACCCCGCAGCACTGAACCCTGCTGAGGTGCAAGGCGTTTCCAAACACTCCCAATTAACTAAAAGAATCCACAATTAAGAAAGTCGCAGTCCCTGGGCTGACAGAAGAAAGGGAATGTTTAGCACAGCACGCAGCCCGCCACAGTCCCGGCACGGGAGCGGCAGGCGCGGCCGACAGGAGGTGGGGGACAAGGAGCAGGAGTGCTCTGGGTGTCCCTTGGGAGCTGCTGGAGCCCTGGGCTCCCCCAGGTCCCTCTCCAAGGCTGGGAGCACCACGGACCTGGAATTGGCCTGAGCCCACCTCCAGCCCCCGCCCTGCTCCCGGGAGGCTCCGCGGACGCCAGGGATGAGCCGCTGCTGCGGGAAGGGTCTGTCCCCTCCCAGTCCCCGCTGCTGATCCCGGGAATGAGCTGGGGGAATGTGTCTGCAGGACACGGACAGTGCTGCCCCTGGAAGCCTCCCACCGACTCCCCAGGGGCTCTCCTCGGCAAGATCCCCATTTATCCCTCCGATTTCACATGGTTTTGAGGACTCTGCTCTCTGCAAAACGTTAACTCAAACCAAGTGATACAATTCTGCTAAAATTACACTCCTAAGCCAACTACGTCTTTCTGAGTCACAAAACAAATATGCCTTTCCATGCACTTTTGGAATTGCAACATGGATTTAATTCTGATTTTCTCCCAGCTTATACAGAGTTTACATAAATGATTTTTCATGTTTATCTTTCCTCATAAAAACCACGGATGCTGGTGCTATGCTAACAAAAGCTGGGCTCATCCAGGCGTGGGGCAGCAGGGAGAGGGCTCTCCCTGGGGCTGCAGACAGGCAGGGCTGACCCTGCAGCCCAAGCAGCCTCCAAATGTGCTCAGATGGACTCCACCTGGATGCAGACATTCCCACTGGGACTGGAGGCAAAGCCCTGTGGAGGACTGGAGAACCCTCCCAGATGGAGAACTCAGTGTGGGCTTTCCACCTCTGGTCCAAGGCTGCTTCCCAGGAGTCCAAGGACAGCGGCCAGGAATGGGGCTACTCCAAGGGGGGTCTGAGCTCACCTGGGGGGCTGTGACCTGTCCAGCACAGGGGCAGAAGCAACAGACACCGCTGGATCCCTGGCAGTGTCCAAGGCCAGGTTGGATGGGGCTTGGAGCAGCCTGGGACAGTGGAAGGTGTCCCTGCCTGTGGCAGGGGTGGAACGGGAAGATCTTCAATGTCCCTTCCAACCCCAACCATTCTGTGATTTGTGAAATCAAAAACAGGCTGAAAACCAGGAAAATCAAACCAGCTCAATATTAAGAAGATGGAGCTGAACCCCAACATCTGCACCCACCTTGGTGGCAGCTGGAGACCACATCAGGGCTTTGAGACAGACTCACAGAAGATTCCCTGCCTTGCCAGCACAAGAAGCTCTCCAAGACAATCCCACCTGTGAGCCACCCAGGGGAAAAGTGACACCACAAGCCCTGCCTGGTGTCACCCTGCCAGGGCTGTGCGTGAATGACTCTCAAGTCATGCTGAAAGAATTTTTGTTTTAAGGTTTCAGCAACTCCTGCCTCACTCACTTCAAAAGCTCCTCACTGCACACGCAGCACTAGAGCAGGAACAAAGTCATCTGCAAATGGTTAATGAAATGCTTATTAGGTGCAAACCACTGGGACTGCAGTGAGATGCCTGGCAGGGTTTGGTTTCAAGCAAGCCACAGAACATGACAGTAATTTAAATAAAACCTGTACAGTTTATCCAGTGCTTCAGCCTCTCTTTCTGTCTCTGCTCCCATCCAAGCCAGCACAGGCTGACCACGTATCACAGAGCCCGTCTCCAAGCAGGAATTTTACTCACAGTGTTTGGCTTTAAGAGTAGGCAAATTAAAAACAGAGATGAAGGGATGCTTATCCTTTCATTTTTAGCACAATCGAGGTTTGGTGGGAGGGAATCCTAATAAAATTGAAAAGACAGCACTTCTAATGGAGCATCCTTAATTTTAAAATGAAGAGGTGGATGCAGTGATTCGTTTTTGCTTGCTAGCAGCTTTTTTTGTTATTTCAATATTGTTCACTGTGGTTTTCATGGCTTTGACAGGAGGTTTTTAGCAGGACCAGCTGCCAAGAACATCTCCCAGTTAGCTGCTTTGGTCATCAGTCAGTAGCTGCCATTAAAACAGCAGTTCCTATCTGCAAATCCAATAATTCTAGAGCTACCAAACATCACTTTCCCTCGAGATTAGTTTTGGTGGAGAAAAACATCCTTTGGAAGGCAAACTTTTTTTTTTTTTTTTTTTAGTATTTTAGCTATCAAAACACATGGTGCAGCCTGGAATAGAGCTGCCCATAAAAGCTCTGCTCCTCAGCCAGTGAACATGGGAAACCACCAACTCCAGCTGCTCCAATTAACTCCCAGCATCTTCCTCGGAGCGCCAGACAATCCCAGGCTACTTGTCATGCAAACAACCTGGGAGCTTCATTCTCCTGGCAAGGCAAGAGGAGGGGTAAATGACTGAGTTAAGTAGATTACTGGGGAAGGAGTCACACTCAGCAGCCTTATGAGATGATTAGACCCTGGGAAATTCACACCCCAAATCCCCCGGCGGCCCTGATGGTGCACATTCATTACCAGCTCCAGCATCCGCCGCAATCAGGAGCCTTCCCTGGCAGCATTTAATATCCATTTCCCAATGAACTTCCATTTCGCTGTTCCCCCCGCCAAAAGGGAAGTTTGTGTTACAACTTTACAGGGGAAGAAGCTGCAGCAGCGTTTAGCAAGCCAGCAGTTCATGTTAAAGCAACTCTTCTCAGAATATCATCGGTGTTTCTGGAGCGAGGTTGGGACCAGCAGCATCCTAAGAGCCTCCCAGGCACCTGAGACTGCACAGGAGAGCAGCAATTATCTGCCCTGAGCACCGACCAAATCCAGCACAGCACAGCAGCTCCTGCAGCCCAAAAAGGGGGGAAATGATCCCGTTTGTGGCAGGAGAGCCAGCGGCTGCTGCAGCGCTGGGGCCGGGCTGTGCTGCTGTGGGAGCCACACTTGGATGTCCCAGCCAGGGCCTGGCTGCTCCCCGGGAGATGGGTGATGCCCCTCTCTGCATTCCCCGTGACCTGACAGAGCACAGGGACTGGGGACTGACTGCCTGGAGTACTGGGAGAACCAGCAGCAATCCTGACTTTTTGCCAACTCATGACACTGCGAGGAGTGGGTGCTCCACAGAGGCTTCAGACACGGCTCTGTAACACTTATTGGCACAGAAGACTCCAAGTTTAACAGGAGTCTGCACAGCATTATTCAGCAACCCTCCATTATGCTATGAATTACCAGTCCCCCATTTTGTGGGTCTATATAAAGCAAAGGGTGTAACCCCATCACGCTGGAGAAGGTGAGTGCGCCGAGAGTTCTCCCTCCTACCTCTGGTATTTTTATCAGAGATGTCTTAAAAATATCTCTCAAAGGAAGTCTCTTATGCAAGAAGTTCCACAGCTGAGGACTCCTGAAGTGCAGTCTAGTTCCATCAAAGGCAACTCCAACACCAGGCATGGTTTCACCCCTAGTACCCAAAAGCATGAACTGCACAAACCAGTGACCAACCTGCTGAGAAGGGCTCATTGTCCTGGAAGCTTCGTGGTGGGACAGCTCTGAAGAAGGAAAGTACCAGGCCAGGTATTGCTACTGAGAGACTTGAGGTTGTTCAGCCTGGAGAGGGCTCCAGGGAGACATTAGAGCTCCTTCTAGTGCCTAAAAGGGCTCCAAGAGAGCTGGAGAGGGACTTCAGACTCAGGCACGGAGTGACAGGATGGAGGAATGGCCTTGAGCTGAAGGAGGGCAGGGTTAGGTGAGATATTGGGAAGGAATTCCTCCCTGTGAGGATGCCAGGCCCTGGCACAGGGTGCCCAGAGCAGCTGTAGCTGCCCCTGGATCCCTGGCAGTGCCCAAGGCCAGGCTGGACAGTGGGGCTGGGAGCAGCCTGGGACAGTGGGAGGTGTCCCTGCATCCATAGGCAGAGCTGCATCCAGAACCAGAGCAAACAGCACCTCCCAGATACTGCAGGGGATGGCAAACAGTGAAACCACCTAATGGTGGAAGAGGCTCAGGGGACACGGCAGAGGAACCGAGGGAATGTGAACAGTGCTGTCACCACCACCTGAACCAGTAAAGCAAAAGCAGCAATGCTGGCAAAGGTGCAGAAATGGAGATTTTACTGACAGTGAGAAGGCTGAGGAGCCTCTTCTCCCCCACATCCCCCACCCAAACTGGCAGGTCCAACAGAAGATGGAGATCAGCTTTAAACCTCTCCCTGGTTCCCAAGGGATCTGTCTTGTCCAAACACACCATGCCAAATGGAGCGTTTTAAGTCTGGAAACACCGAATGCACAATTCACAAGAAGACATCCAATCATCTCATCTCAGGAAACTGGGAATGTTCCTGTTTATGGCACTGCCTTGCCCCATGTTGTAAAATACCAGCATGAATCATTTGGCACCACTGCTGTTTCTCTAGAAGGCCTAAACACGGGGCTTTTCCCCCTCACTTTTGACTCTTTAATTCAATATCAAGGTGGGAAATGAATATTTTTGCTTAAATGCCAGAAAAACATTTGCTGCTTTTCTAGCAGGAATGAGTCACTTTGGCTCCAATGAGGTGCTTTTCCAAAGCTTTTTAGCAGCACTGTCACCTTGCTAATGCTCTAGAGCTAAACAGCAAATATTGTCTGCTGGGATCCCCCAGACTTCATAAACACTGCTGCAGAACCAACCCACCCAGCCCTGCTGGACAACTCAGGGCTAAATAAAATCTCCAAGCTCAGGAAGAAGCATTAAAGCCAGGAATATCTTCACTTCTGGAGAGGTTACACTTTCCAAACACCTGGAATTTGGTGGATTTGGGACAGTTTTGCAGCTATTCCTACAATGCTCAAAATGTACCCCTCGGGACGCACGCTGGGCTGTGTAAACCCCTCGTCCTTCCCCACAGGCACCAGAAATGAGCCAAAGGGCAAATGCCAGCCCCGAGCCCCATCCAGCCTGGCTCCAAACACTGCCAGGGATGGGGAACCCTGAACTCCTCCCCACACAAACACACACGCAAGCACCAGCCATGCACAAGGCAGCGTTTGCCCTTTACTGGGACAACCTCTGCCCCTCCATCAGGGCAGATGAAGGATCCTGTACAGACAAATCCCTTCCCACCCCCAGGAACAACTTCGGCTTCCCCACACAGGCAGTGGGGTTGGGGGTGAGGGCTCCAAAAGGGGCTGGCTGTGGTTGAGGCAGCTCAGCACCACACCAGGGATGACCTGTCGCAGTGCCAGACCCACACCAGGGATGACCTGTGGTACTGCCAGCTCCCACACCAGGGATGACCTGTGGCAGTGCCAGCTCCCACACCAGGGATGACCCGTGGCAGTGCCAGCTCCCACTCTCTGCTCTGCAGTTTGGCCCCACGGCACAGGAGCCGTGCCCGCGCTGTGTCCCCCTCCAGCCCAGCCCCTCCGCATGGGGGGCCCGAGCTTCACACATTAACAGCCCCCTCTGGACAAAGCCTGGGAGTTTCTTAATTAAGTCCAAGTGAAAGACGGCCCACAAGCATCCCACTTACATCCCAGGAGAAGCTCTGTCTGGACTTCAAACGGCCGGAGCACTGCCCGGCAGCCCGGCCTCAATAGCTGCCCCGGGATTTTCCTCCTGTGAATGGGAATGCCCAGCCTCCTCCCGGCCTCTTCAGCCTCCTCTCATTTCGCTCCTGTTTCAGACGTGTCTCTGGGATAGAGAGGAGGGAACAAAGGGGCTACTTGTGTGTCAGGAGCCCTTGGAGGGGCTGTGTTTCATTCCACCCTTCTCCAAAGCAGGGCAGTGTCTGGAGAGCTCTTTAGGAGTTTTTGTGTCATTAACATTTCCATGAGGGATCAAAGAATATATTAAAAAATATCTAAGTACAGTTCCTGCTACGGAATGGGAATATATAAAAAACCTGCTCGGATGCCTTTCCCTGACCCCTGGCATTATTGTTGGATAATTGTCTCCTCACAGACCCAGCTTTTATTCCCACTGAACCCCGCAAAAGTCTCGGCACATCCATCCCACCAAGCCCCTGCTCCCCTGCACTGCTTCCATCAGCAGGGCCGAGCTGGCCCATGTTCCTGCCAGGCAGATCCCAGCTATTCCCTGGCAGCAAGTCACTGGGAGCAGGAATTGCTTTACTGCTGCCCCTCAGAGCAGCTGCCGAGGGTGGGCTGGGAGCTGGGATGAATACTAAGGATGCACTGAGGCAGTGCAGGGGGACGGGGCAGGATCTTCTCCTGGGAGGAAGCAAATCAGGGAGCTCTGTGTGTCCCACATGAGCCTTTCCCTTCATCTTCCTCGGGCATCTCCTCACAGGAGCCCTGCCCGTGTGGGAGCTGCCACACCTGGAGCCGCAGCCGGCCCCGCCGCAGGACCCGCACCCGGCCCCAGCCCCAATTCCTGCTCGGCTCATTAGGGATGCCCAGCAACACCCCGCAGACAAAGCCACGGCAAACAAAGTGTGGGGAGAAGGGCGAGCGGGGGGAAGAAGGGGATTTTTTCCCTTTTTTTCCAGAAGAAAGGAGTGTGGAGGAATTCCTCATTCACGGATCTGTAGAATACATTAATATCCCAAGTGTTGGCACAGCCTCCCCTGCTCGGGGGACCAACAATGCGAGCAATGACTCCGAGTCTGGGATCTTCAAATAAACCACCCCTGCTGTCATGGCCACCAGGAAAGAGAATAACAGCAATATTAGCTGACCTTCATTTTGTTGTTTCCCCAGACCTGACTGCTAGACCTCTGTTTGCCTGTTACTAGGATTTCTTGGCTGAAAAATGTGAGCATTTCCTAGACGATAAAGAGGCAGTTTATTAGGTAAATAAACCAGGCCCTAAGCAGCCTCTGCTGCTGGATAATGAGGAGGGAAGGAAGGGCCCAGACCTCCCTGCACCACCTAAAATAACCCCAATCAAGGCTCTCTAACTACCACCACACACATATTTTTCAACAGACAGTTAATGAACAAGAGAAGGTCATTCCAGCCAAGCCAACTTGTGCTCAAAACCATTTGCTGAGAAAACTATAGGCCATAAAAATCCCAACGGGTGCTGTCTGTATCCTATAAAACTGTCCCTCTGTGGAAGCAGAAAGAAGTTTAAAATAAGTGTATTCTTTCAGGCTTCTGACAAAAGAAAGCATCGAGGGGAAGATGCTTACAGAGGAGGGATGGGAAGGAGAGGCCGGGGACACCCTGCACCATTCCCTGCTTTCCTCATCCCCGGAAGCCACAGCAATAAACGGAATTAATTACCAGGCCCACACTGACCCGAGGGTGAGGTGCAAGCCTGCAGCACCTCCCTCAAAAGGCTACTGCAAATCAGAGGCAAGTTTTCCAAGTTTTCCCAATGCACCTCATAGATAGATGTAATAACCAGACAGATTCAGAAAGGATGGCTTGGAAAATGAAGTTTCCACTGAAACAGAGGTACTGGTACTGCTTTCCTCACCAACAGAGCAATGTTCTGGTGCAGGTTTTTTGGATATTTAGGAGATAAGTGTTACACAGGAGTTATTGTGTGCTACAGTCCCTCTGGGGTGTTCTATGTTAAAAATAGAAGTATTTAAGTATTCTATTACCACCAGCTGTGGGCCATCAGCTATTATCACCTGCTAACGACACACCCCTGATAACAGACATGGGCCATCAAGAAACCACCAAATGACTCATGGACTTATCTCATCCTATTGTGAGATGCCCCACCCAGGAGGGGGGAGCCGGGCATTCCCACTTGGATATAAGCTACCCTTAGAACTGCTTAACTGCAGCCCTGTCTACAGGGTAACCAGAGGACAAGAGCCACCACAGACTTTCAGCTGGAGACTGGACCTTCCATCGGATCATCGCTTCAACTGTATCACTTCATTTGGACTGCTGTCACCACCCTAATAGGGTATCAGGTTGTATCTAACTTTGTGCTTTTTTCCTTATATTATTTTGCTTGTTTATAATTTTTTCTATTAATTTCAGTCTTGACTTGTGACCTCCCACTGGTTTGTTTTCAAACCAATACAGGGGACACAACCTCAATGCAGCCAGTGCCCCCTGAGTCACAGCCTCACACCTGCAGAGCCCAGAACCCACTAGAATGTCACACCAAAGTCACGAGGTGATCACAAACCCTGACCTCCCTACCCTGCCCTTCTGAAGTAGCTAGGCTGCAAATCCCAGCAGCCAACCCCACTGTGCTGCTGCAGACCTGTGGCAGGAGAGCATTCCTGCCACCAGCATCCAGCTGGGTTTGCAAACAGGTGTGACATTCCAGTGTCACTGCTCTACTTTCCCTGGAAGGTGTGGAAGTCACTGGAAGCAAACAGAGCTCCAGGGAAGGCACAACAGCCTCAGCATGAGCTCCCGATCCATCCCCAAGCAGCCTGTTGTGGGATGGCTCTGACCCCTCTGCAGGACCCTGCACTTGGCATTGCTGAGCCTCCTGAGGGCCACAGGGAGCCCCCATTCCCAGTGAGGCTGTTCCCACCTGAGTCCCACATCCCACCCATCCCACAGTGCTGCTGGCATTGGAGCACAGCCCTGGAGCAGGGACACAGCCCAGCCCCAGTTGCCCCTGCAGCCGCGGCTCACAGCCCGGCTGGACACACAGCCCCCTCCTCCCTCCCCAAACAGAACCCCCGGGCGTGGGATGAGCGTGGCTTTGTTAACACCCTCCTGTGTTTGAGTACCATGAGGTGAACACGCATCTTGATTCACAAATATCTTGATATTCACTTTAAGTCAATACATTTTCTAAAGCAACACCAGAAGTGCCCTCCGTCTCCAGACCTGACTAACCCCCCACAAGGGCAGGGCTTTCTTACTGCTCTTCCCATGTGCCTGAGGACACTTTTCTTCCAGTCCACTGGCAGGAATCCTGCTGCACTTCTGCAAAACAATAAATATTTGAGATCCCAGCCCCTGTTGATTTATATGCCCAGATTCTGGTGGGATCAGCATCCTCCATGCATCTCACAAAGCCCTGAAGAGACAACATAACCACTTGTCCCTAGCAGACTCATTTCTCCACTGACCACATCCTCCGTGCATTGTTGTGTCCCTGCAGTGCCCGGGGCTCGGGAAGCAGAATTCCAGATGCTGGACCCTCGCTCTGCCTAGGCCCCATGAGCTCAGCACAGCTCTGGCTCGGGGTGCATTCAGGGTAACACCACCACGAGAGGCTGCCAAAGGCCCGACATTCGGGAGCCAAAGACCAAGGCAGAATTTCAGTCTGCAGGAATTGCTGCAAACATTTAACCCAGATGACTTCCCTCCCTAATTTAGGGTTTAATGTGGCACGAAACCCCCGAGCCTGAACACCGTTGTATTTCAGCTTCGGATCGGGGAGAGCAATTATTTTGTCATTGAGCACATTAGGAAAGAAAAGGCAGAAGGAGGCAAGTTTGAGCCTCTTTGGTCATGTACAAATTAACACATTTCATCACCATTTTCAGAAATATAAATTAATGATTTAATTCTGCAACATGTATCCTTGGAAACCAAGCTGTAAGCAGTCGCCCTTGGATATTTCACACAATTCCATTTTTTTCAATATTGAAATACAATTAATTGCTTGGCCTTTTGCAGTAATGGACAGCTTGGGTGAGCAGGGTGCCCAGGGACTTGTCTTACCACCAGATTTGTAGGATCTCACTACATGGGTTGACAGCAGCTGCTCCAAATCTCCTGATAGGTATGAACAGGCACCGGTGAAGTTCAGTCTGTTTGAACAGCTGCATATGCAAATGTAATTAAGAAGATGTCTATTGCCTTTTGCTCCCCCTTCCCTTCACCCTGTCTCCTGGTGGGGAGGGATGGCATTTCACAGCTCCAGGCTTCAACCTCTGCCTGATTTACATCTCACAGCCCAGTCCCAGAAATCCCACTCTCAGGGTGTCCTTAAAATCAGGGCTGAGCAAAATCTGACCAACCTGAGAAGGTCGGAGGCTCCAGAGCAAACCAAGACTAATTAGAGCATTAAAAAAAAATGGTAAAAGGGGTAGGAAACACTGGGAGTGCACTGAGGGGAAATCAGATCACACAGAGCTAACCAGGTTAGCTGGTCAGATAATGAATTTTCTTGACAAAGGAAGTGAGATGGATCCTACCCCCACAGACTTTAGCAAAGTGATACAGCACCACGTGGGAATCCTGAAATGAAAAACTGGGGATTAGCAGAACTGGAAGGGCAGGAAACTGCTGAAAGGGGAAGCGGCGTTGAAAGAAGGATCAGAATGGATGGAGGTCACTGGCAGAGCTCCTCCAGGAACGGTCAGCAGGCTGATCTTATTAAATATTTTTATTAATGACCTTGGCACAAGAAGTAAGTGTGCTAATGAAATCTGCTGCTGACACAAAGCTGGAAAGCAGCACCAGCACACAGGAAAGCTGGGACTGAATGGGGGGGGGAAATGGGGAACTGTGAAGATGAATGGAGGAAGGCTGAAATTCCACGGGATGGGAGATAAACAACAGTTTTTGCGGTGAGTTGGAAAGAAAATGAACTTGAGTGGAAAATGTTCGTGAGGAAGGCCCAAGCAAACAGCTCAACACCAAAATGACTGGGGCACCGACAGGCTGGAATTGCAGCATTTCCAACAGCCAGAGAAGTGCTGGAGCTGCTGGACAAGCCAGGTTATAGGGTTTACAGAAACTCAGAATTGTGAGAAGGCTCCAGGACTGCTGCACTTGGTTCCTGTGGTTAAAAATCCAGTTTTAGTAGGAAGAAGTGTAAAAAAAAACTTGGCAGAAAACAGATTAATTTAGGAGATTAAAATGTAAAGACACTTGTTCAGCCCTGCAAAACAAAAGCTGGGAGGGCACAGAGTGATCTCTTGGACACACATATTTGAGGGGAAAATCAAAAGGGGAAAGAGCTATTCAGGACAGCAGAACAAGGGCTACACGTGGGCATCATGAAGTATCCCTGACAAGTCCAGGCTGGAAATAAGTTTATGACCATTCCAGCCTTCCAATAGGAGTAATGGGGGTGAAAAAACAAGCTTGTTCTCAGAAATTTATCTTGAAGGGATCCTCTGACCCAGAAGGCTCTTCCTGTCCTTTCCTGCTCAACACACAGAGCTGACAGCACCAGGACATGCTGTGCTTCCCACCTGGAAGGGGACTCATAAAGCAAGTCCAAACCACCTTTTTTAAAAAAAAACCCCCACCCTGTTTATGACTGCTCAGGTCCTTCCTCTTTTATCAGCTGAATCCTTTCTAACACCTCAGCACGAGCAATTTTAAGGCAAATATTTGAGAAGTGAATATAGTGAGTGTGAGGAGGAGGAGGCAGAGCAAGGCCCTGAGCTGGCTGGAGGGCACAGAGGCACTGCAGGAGTGAGCAGGAGGCGGTGGGACACTGCCAGGGGCACAGGGCTCATCCCTGCCCCCCCCCTCTTCATGGCTCCTCGCTCCCCACAGGTTCCTTTGACACATTTCAGCTCCCCAGGTTCAGCTCCCCACATTTCAGCTCCTGGCCCTTCCAGGCCTTGTCCTGTTCCCCATTGCTCTCGTCATCTGCACCAAGTGCTGCCCCTGGCAGCTCATCCTCCTCCAGCTCCTCCTCTGCTTCCTCTTGTACCACCCGAGGAGGCACTTGGCCTCTCCTTGGCCATCCTCCTTCCCTCCTGCTCCACTGTCCTGAACGGTGATCTGCTCCTTCCTGTGCACAAACACCGGTCTGAGACGTGGCTTCATTCCACTTGCACTGTCTGTGTACTCCTTGTGTTTGGCCTCTGGCTCAGGCTCTTCTCCAGACAGACCCTAATCCTCCATCTCCTCAGTCTCCTCTCCTGTGCCTGCTGCTGCATCACCCCATGCCGCAGCGACCTCCCCATCATTGATCTCTTCCTCCTCCCTGGTGTCCTCGTACTCCAGGCACCGAGCTTCCCCCTCTCCACTTCTGAATCACCTTCTCCAACCTCTCTGTGTTCCACCATAGGGATGTTGGGGTGGCTCAGCTTTGTTCTGCCGGTATCACCCCCCAGCCAGGGCCATTCCAGTGCAGTGTTCAACACCCAGCCTCATCTTTTGTTACCTCATTGCCCCATTTGTCCCTCAGGCAAAGGCACATTGTCCTTCTTCCAGGTAGCAGATGGGACAAAAATTCTCTAAAAAAAAAAAACAAACCTAGAACAAAACTGAAGGAAGGAAAAATTATAATTAAAAAACCAAAAAACACCAAAGCAAAGAAACTCAGGAAAATTCAGAAGTTGCCAGGCCAAGAAATCTCATCCCATCGAAGGCTGGACAGGTGACTCAGAGCCAGTGCAGCTGTCAGGACAGCACTGGGGAGGAATATCAGTGTAACTTCTCCAAGAGTCAGATTGCAGGAAAGGCTGATTTCATGGCAACTGAACCAGCTCCTCCTCTCCACTGAGAAAAAAAACAAATGGATGGGGGCTTGCTCATCTAAACACACAGTACACGTCAGAGGAACAAACCTGAGCAACTGCCATCATAATTTATACAACAAATTAAATCCATGGCAAAAATAAGCAAAACTTAGAACAGAGAGATCACAGAACCTGGCAGAAAAAGGCCCCAGCCTGCATGACTCATTATTTTCTACAGGAAACCTTATATAATCCAAGCTACCCTGTTTTAAAACAAACCAAACCTTTCAGAAACTCCAATTAATGGGTTTAGCAAAGCTCTGGTTTTAATTCAGGTGTTTTAGCGATTTGGTAAGTTTAAAAAAAAAAACCCAAACCCCACCTGGCAGAGATTAATTTGATGCAGTTTTCACCTTGCTTTTGGCATCCCCAACCCCTCCCTGCGAGGAAGGCAAAGGGGAGCTGAGAGCATCTACCTGGGGCTGAGGGAGGTGATTAGATTGCATTGCCATCTTGTGGAACAGGAGGAAACCAGGGACAGGGAGAAAACTGCTCAGGCACCTCTCTGCAGTGGGGTGCTGCTCTCAGGACACAGGTCCTGCCCCAGAAGGGGATTTGCTGTTCCTCATTCTCCTCATTTATCTGAAAAGGCAGAGGGATGCACAGAGGGAGAACATGATCTGCTGCCCTCAGGCTGCTTGCAGGGGAAGGGAGACAGACCCATCTATGAGAAATAAAAACTTCCTCTTTTTTTGCTTGTTTTTACTGTGACACAGTCATGATTTTCTGGGTTGCTTTCCCAGGAAACAAAAGCAGCTTTTCTCCCTGGCTACAGGAGAACCACCAGAGTGACTGGGGTGGGACCAGGTGTAGAATCAGCAATGCCTAGGTTACCCTGCCCAGTTCATGGTCAGGTTCAGCAGGACCTGAAGAACATTTCTGACTCCACACATGGCACAGCTGGCATTCAACCACCTCTGCACAGGTCACATCTGCCAACAGGGCTCCCAGCTGTGGCCTGAGTTACTGAAATCCCCTTGGCTCCTCCAGACACGAACACTTGAGGGTGAAAACTCAGGATTTTGCATGCAGCCATTCCTGGAGCAAAGCTGGTACAGGCAGCCTGGCACTTGATTTGTGTGAACACTCTGGGGAAAGCTCAATGCAAATTTCTGAAATCTAAGAAACTTATGTCCCACCACCCCTCCTGATGCCCAGCACTCACTGGAAAGGACTAAAACAATGCCAGGCAGCATGCAAACATTTGCTTGAGGATGACTGATGATTTTCAACAATAATTTCATAAATGCAGCAGGCTGGAGTCCATCCCGTGGTTATTCTTCCGCTGCAATCCCTGGGAGTTCCCAGTGACACCAGAGTGGGGCTGCCCGAGGCCACCAAGGGAGACAGGACGGCCTTCCCCGGGCATGGCGAGGGCTGGCGCTGTCAGCAGCTCTGGGGCCAGCGAGAAAAAGGGCACTGAAAATAAGCTGTGAATGAAACAACCCACCCAGGGCAGCCTGGGGCTTTGTGCCAGGCCAGAGGCTGCCCCTGGGCTAGGCAGGTAATGCCGAGGGCACAGCCCAAATTACAGCAGACACTGGGAGCAGCCCCCACAGCTGGGAACGAGGTTTGCATGAGAGGGAGATGTTGAAATATTGATTAAAGTTGGGTTTCATCAGCAATACTTTGATTTTATGATTATACTGGCTGCTAACAAAGACAAACCCATTAATGCATTACATTCCTGCTTGTAAAACAGGGATTATTCCATTATTGCAGCCAGTGTGCTCTGCTTGTATCCACAGCCCATGGCTCCAGCACAGGCACTCACCAGGAAAATGATTTCAGAAAGGAGGGAAAAACACATCAAGGGCCACATGCTGAAGCAGAGTGGAGACTGGGTCTGAGCAAGGCAGGGGGATGGCTGAGCACTTTACCCTGCTTTAAATCCACAGTGAGACGCCAAACCCAAAGAGTTACTGAGGATTTTATCCATTTAAATGATAAAAAAAGCACTCTGACATAGTGCCCTAGCAGGTGCCAGTTTTCCAGCGGCTTGGCCTCATTCCAGGGATAATCATACATACAGGGAGGATATGTCTCATCCCAGTACACCAATTCATTCCAGTGCCAGGGATAAGGGTGGAAAAGGGATGGGAGGAATGCCATTAAAGCCTGTGTCCTCGGCATTATTGTTCTAAAGCTCTGCCTGGGCAGCAGGAAGCAGCCATCTGAGGCAATATGGTGTTTACTTATGCCCAAATTGTTATGCAAACACTGCAAGACCTATGGGAGCAGAGAGAACAGGCACCAGAGGCAGCACTTCTCACCAAAGCAAAATGTTTTTCAATGTGCAAAGGGTGAGAGAGGTCACCCCCAAGGAATCCAGCCCAGGATCCTCCCAGCCTTCACTTCTCCCATCCTCCTCCTCCTCCTCCTCCTCCCCAAGCAGCCAGGATGGGCTTCCACAGTTAAAGAGACAGGCTCATCATGCACAACACATCTGGGGCTGCACTTGCATGAGGAACCCAAAAATGGGGAGAAATCCCTCCTGGAAGCCATGGGAGTGAGCCCCTGCCTGCCCCCCATGTCACGCTGAGCTGCTTTGGACTCGTGCGGAAAACGAAGCCACAGGAATTAAGGGGAGACTCCAAAGGCACACAGGGGTCCTCAGCACCCTTCAAGTACACTTAGTTTTAAATTAAATCCATCTTGCATCAACATTCAAGATCTAAAATAAAAGAGTCAGTCATGAACTCTGCAGTCACGCCTTTAATTCCATCTGCAGTTGGTACGAGAGAGCTCAGAGACAAATGACTCTGACAAGTCAACTTTAACCTCCAGAAGAAGCCACGGGTTTTCATCAGCCTACATCAACCAAGCTTTTGAAAAGTTATCACTGATGGACAACCAAATAAATCCCTGTAATTGTCAGTGCTGGAAAGATGCCTCACTGCCAGTCTAAGCTCGGGAGCTTCTGCAGCCAGTGCCTCACTGCCCAGGATGAACTCTCCCACCAGCCACACAGGTATGTGACCACATCAGCCCTTGCCTTTCTCTTTACTAAACTACATAAACTAAATTTCAACACATTCCATTTCTGACTGTAAGTCACATTTCTGTGGAGCATTTTGAGTCTTCTAGCACGATAAAAATCAGCTACTGACACCAGAACCAGACATGCAGCTTCCAGAAATGAACTGCCACCCCGCCCCCAGGGACTTCATCCCTCAGTCAGTTACCCTCCCCACATAAAGATAATTTCTGCCATCACCCACAGCATCCTCTGCTGGTCACTGCTAGCAGCCCTCAGCTCTTCATCCAAATGTGCCTGGGATTGCCCCCTCTCGCTGGCTCCATGGAGTGGGAGCCCAGTTTAGCTTTAGCAGCTTGCACATCACTTCAGGAGTCACCAGGAAGGGTTTTGTGCCTGGCAGGCTCTGAATGCTGCTGGGTTAAGAGCTCATCCCTGCAGGACATCCCCAGGAACGCCCCTGCAGCCTCGCTCCCCACTGTGCCAGCTTTGTGAGAGCTGGTAGCAAGTTTGTGTAAAGCTAATTAACATGCATCGCTCTAATTTCAAACCATTTCAGACAATCAGGATATTGTGCAATGCTGGAGTGAAATGGCTCAAGGAAATCAACTGCATCAGCACTTCAGCACAGCGAGTCAGACCTACTGGAGATGTATGGAGTGCCCGGGTTTGTGCCTTTGAAAGAAGCTGTCCTTAGGGGGGAGCGCACTGCACAGCAATTAGCAACAGTTAATAACTGCACATCATCAGTTAGGAACTGCCCTGGTATGGAATGATTTGTGCTGGAGCTATTTCCTACCGCAGGATGTTGATTTCTTGTCCACCATCTTCACGTGCCGTGTCTGGCTGCGCAGCCGGTCGTCCGTGTTCTCCACCAGGTTCGTGAGGTCGTCGATGATCTCTGGGGAAAGAGGAATGGGAGCACTAAATCTGAGCCCACAGTGTCCCTGCCCAACCACCCTCCTGCTGGAGGCCCCAGGATGGGGACCAGCTGCGTCCTTCTGTCCTCCAGTGGGACAGACCAGTGCTCACATGGCACTGAAAGCTCCAAATCCTGGGAAATACCGCACCAGGGACTTCAGATTCAGTGCAGTGCTCCATTGCAAGGGAGGAGGAGAAAGTACAGCCTAAAGTGGAGGAAAAATACAGTCTGAAACAGCAGCATCAGGCCAGAAGGTCAGGGAGTACAGGAGGGTAGCCACAAAGCTCAGGTGAATTCCCTCACTGAGCCAAAGGGAGGGATTGGTGCCGTAGGAATTCTGTGCTATAGGAATTCTGGATTTTCAGTCCCTGGAACAGCATCTCAACACTTGGCCACGACATCATCAATAAACCACATCCAGAAGCACCATCTCCATAAAGGCTTCTGAGAGCACTCAGCGCAGTCCTGACCATGTGGCCACTGAGGTCACAAAGCCCTGCCTTGGTTCCCTCCTGCAGCTGTGGGTCTGGCAGCTCTCCCTGCAGCCCAGAAGGTCCTCTAGGAAAAGGAAAGTGGGCAAAGCTTCCCCTACATCTAGTTTTAAGAGAGGAGAAAAGAAAACTTCAAGCCAACCTACCCTCAACCTCCTGTAACTGATGGCTTTAATTTTGTCCTGCAAATCAGAGCTGGTACAAGGCTTACACTGAGAGTGGTTGATGGGATGGCTGAAAATTAAAAGCCACATTCAGGCACTGAATTTCCCTCTCAGTGCCTGTTACGCTCTGATTTCCTTGGAACACGCAGCCAGCGCTTCTGGTGTGTGCACCCACCATGTCTCTGGCTACCTTCGGCGCCGCAGGCAGGAGAGGCTTCCTTTGTGCAGGATGAACCAGGAGAGGACAGCAGCCAAGTCCCCAGCACTGCTGCACAGCCTCTTGCTCTGGGTACACTGGCAGCACTCCCCACTATTAATCCTGTCTCTGTAAGTCCTGCCTGCCTTTGAGGCAGCCCTGGGGACAGTGGCCATGCCCTCGACTCCTCTGTACCCCAGCAGCTCCTGGCACTGCAGCTTTGCCCTGCTGAAACCCTGGGTTCAATGGCCCTTAAGCAACAAAAGCAGAAGGCAGAGCACACAGCATCCAGTTAGCAAGATAAAGTGATATCCTGCCCAAATTTATGGATCATAACCCTGTATGGATGATGGCAGAGGATTAAAGAACATTTAAAGAACGCAACTCCCGTCAACAGGACAGAGCCCTTATTAATAAGTTTTATATTTATAGTTTTGACTGTATTCCTTCAAACAAAAGATTTCCCAAATGTCACTACAAGGAAAAAGGAGGTGACAGTGACAAGGGCATTCCTTGTGCTTCCCAAACTTCCCTGTGAGACAGCAAGGACGCCTCGTCCTTCCAAGGGTAGTGCCAGTGTGTGGCATTAGTTCTTGCAGCTTCCCTGCTGTCATCCCTGTGACACCAGGAATTGAATGGGAGTGGTTTACTCCATCATTCACCTTCCCACAGCAGAAAATCACAGGAACTCCTGAGCTGGAAGGGACCCAGCAGGATCATGAGACCAACCCCTGGCCCTGCCCAGACCCCCCACCAACCCCATCCTGGGCATCCCTGGCAGCGCTGTCCAAACGTTCCTGGAGCTCTGGCAGCCTCGGGGCCGGGCCCATTCCCTGGGGAGCCTGGGCAGTGCCCAGCACCCTCTGGGGGAAGCGGCTTTCCCTGAGATCCAACCTAAACCTCTCCTGACACAGCTGCAGCCGTTCCCTCAGGTCCCAGATGTTCGTTATGGAGGGTGTTTATGGTCTCAGTCTTATCAAGGAACAAGCACTGTATCACATACAGATAAAACCAGTCTGATTGTACAGAGAGATAACAAAAACCCCATAAAATTATCAAAGTTCTGCAGGCACAGAGGAAATGTCCAAGGCACACGGAGCACGGAGGTTTTACTCTCCTGGAGAGCTGAGACATTTAAGCATCATCCTTCCAGTGCCTGTTTCCATCTGCTCCACAAACACTCTGTCATCCCCAGTGAATCCCTATGTAAAATGATAGCAGCAGCTAAAAAGTCCTGTACTTTGAAAATATACAGCTTTCCTAAAACATGAGCTCCTGATTCATGTCCTGCAGCCCAAACCATCCCTGTATCCCCACGGAGGGAGGACAGAGGGCAAACACCAACCACCTCCCTGTGTTTTATCCTCTGGACCTGACCCATCCACCCCACCAATACTGTTCTATTCCAGACACAAACCCTCCATGTTTCTAAAGTTGCTTGCAATATTTTAAATTATTGTTCATCAATATTATTACACTCAGTATTGTCCACCCTACACCAAAACACATTTTCCCAAGGGATGGGAGGCATTTTGTTTGAGCTACAAGGTTTGATCCGTTTGCAGTTCAGATATTCACTCTCCTCCCCCTTCCACCCAACTTTCCCAGGTCTGACATCTGCAAAGCCAACAATATTTTGGGGAAACTTTATCTGTTCTGGAAGAGCAGGACAATGCTGCCTGCAAGGGCAGGACTGTTCATGTTTGCCTCTCCATGAAAAAAAAGTGCCACAACTTCCCATCGTTGTCAAGGACAGTGATAAGCATGCTTGGGAAACTGGAGACTTTCCTCTGCCAACACTGACCAGACCCTCCTTGAAAAACATCCTGGTGAACAAGCTGTAGCTAAATGAGAACAAATGCGAGCAGGAAAATTTTCTGTCATCATTTCAAAGCCCAAGGCACTGCAATTTGGATTCTGTGTAGAGCCTCTCCTTTCCCATCCCCCTGCCAGGACTCATTTCTGAACCAAAGGGCTGCCCTGGACATCCTGGAAGAAGCATTTCTCCATAGATAGATATATAAACATGTCTTGTGACACAGGCGGGTTCCAGGGGAGCAGGGCACTTCACCCAACCCACAGCCCAAAGCTCAACAAGCACCCAGCCCTTCGATGTCACAGTGGAGAACTGGAGAATTCTGGAGTGCTCATAGCAGGACCTGGAGCTCTGAGCAGCTGGAATTGGGAGGAAGCACAGGGAGCTTCTGACCCCACTCCCAGCTGAACCAGAAGTCCAGCCTAGCAGGTTCCCCAGGCCAGGGTGCCCTTGCAACCAAAAACACTCAGTGGAGAAAAATCCACCCATCCATCCACCCATCCATCCATCCCTCCATCCACCCA
>VXAC01008213.1:1409-50656 GCA_013399225.1 Rhipidura dahli | reverse complement strand
TCCACCCACCCATCCATCCCTCCATCCATCCACCCACCTACCCACCAACCCCCTGTTGTGGTGACACCCAAGCACAGGGCAGTGCTCCACCTCCCTGTAAATGAAAACATTTCTCCCCACTCCAAAGCAAAGGAAATCAATGTTGGATAAGGCAGAGTTGAATTAGTACTGGATTTCTAAGGTGGGCACTAAATAATCCATGGCTAAGGAGATCCTCAGAGCACTGACACTCCACAGGTTCCCACCTTCCTTGACCCACCTGCAACTCCCTCTGCCCTTCAAGCTGGCAATTCCATGTTCTATCACCTCCCATTTAGCTGGCTATGCAAGGAACAGGCTAAAAAGAGATGGAGAGAGATCTGAAAAGAGGGAAGAGCCAGGTCCCCCCTGTCAGGAGGGAGCAGACGGGGAAGGCAGGCTGGCTGCTGGTGACCTTCCAAAGGACGTTCCTGTAACACGGCACTGCAAACCACAACTCAGCCAGGAACACAAATTTAGCCAAGGTCTCCTTTCAGGGAAGCAGGATCTTGAAGCAGAAGATAAAAGCCCAGTGCCTAACCCCAGCACTTAAACTCGGGGTCACTTTGGCGCAGCTGAAGTGGGAGAAGTTTGAAGGTCAGTGCTGGAGGCAAGCTTGGCCAGGAGCTGCCCCGTCAGCAGGGACTGCTCAGCAGTGTCACAGCTGTCCCTACCCCTGCACACGTGTCCCTGTGCTGCAGTGCTGGCCACCAGGCAGGCAGGAGGCTCTGGAGCTGACCAGGAGCTGAGGCAGCCCAACATTCCCCATGGGAAGTGTCAGTCCCCTCAGGAAGGCAGAGGCACTTCCAGGTCTCCTCACCACATTCCTGGACCTACAAATCTGGGTGCCTTTCCTGGTGACCCAAACTATAAAATCTGGGATAAAGCCCTCAGCAAGGGCAGGATTTCTTCAGGTGTGTGTCAGACAGCAAAATAATGGTGGGATCTGAAGTCAACACAGACATACCTGAAAGCAGGACAGAAGTCATGGCAGGTCTCCACTGTGGGGACACAAGCGGGGCTGCAATGCTGCCCCGGCTCCTGCAGCCGTGGGGAGGGCAGGGGCAGCCCCTCAGGACACTGGGATCAATTCCACATATGGGATTTACAACGAAAACACGCAAGGAGGGAGCAGCAAAGCCAGCACATGACAGGAAAAATGTAGGTTGATATATTCTGAAATACTTGACTTTTTTTTTTTGTTCAAAATCACACAGCAGCAGTTTTTGATCTCAGGCAATGTGTTTTGGACAGTGCAGAGCAGGCTGAGCGTGGGTCCAGGTCAGAAGAAGCATCCCTGAGGAAGAGGTGGGAGAGGCTGGAAGTGCAGCCCTCTCCCATTCCAACATAACTCTGCCTCCCAGGAAGGGGAGAGGTGTCTACTGGAAAAAGCCTGAGCACAGGCTGAGGAAAAACTCCTCTTTTTTTTTTTTTCAAAACCAAACACCAAATTGATTTTGGTTTTGTTTAATAATTTGCATTAAACAAATTTTTGCCCACGTAGATGAATACAAAAATCACGTGACCCAGTTGGATGGGGCTTGGAGCACTCTGGGACAGTGGAAGGTGCCCATGGTAGATGAGTGGGAATGAGATGAAATTTATGGTCCTTCCCGACCCAAACCATTCTGGGATTCTGTGAAAGGCTAAGAAAGATGATCTTCAATACCTCTGAATTAAACAGCTGCATTACAAGTCATACAGGTATCACATCTTGCTGTTCCCAGTTTCTGGGGTCCATCCATGTGCATGTTTGTGTGTGTGGTTTGACAAGGACTGTGCTAAAAGTCATTCCCAGGACGTATAATCCTTCCCTGGAATTGCAGGGAACAACCACATGGCAGCAGCGGTAAGGGTGGATTTACACACAGCCCTGAAACCACATGTGCTAAGAGCTAAAAAAATAAAGATTTATGCAAAGGACACCAAGGGAAGACAGATGATAAAAAATTGAGCAGAAGAAATTGTATGGGATCCTAGGAATTCCTCAGAAAAAAAAAAGCAGCTCATTCTTCATTTCCTTTTTTCTTTCAGAGACTTTGCCGCTGCCATGAAAATCAGAAATGCTCTGTTTTAATTCCTGAAATCACCGGTACCTCCTGTAAAAAGCTGGTTCTGCTTCTCTCCAGCCACAGCATGGATAAATTCAGTGCCTCCCACAGGACGGGAGCCCCCCAGGCTGGAGCTGTAACTCATCCCTGCAGGAAGGGAAGGCAAACCTCAGCTGAGCCGAGCCAGGGGCCGCAGCAGCCTGCGCTGTCCAAACGGATCCCTTGGCTTTCCTCCTCTATTCCCCTCCAAAGGCCACGAGCTCCAGCCCTGGGCTTGCCCCAGCACAGACACAGCTCCTCCAGCAGCAACCCCTGCTGCCTCTCCCATATTCCCAATAACCCTTCCCAGCCTCTTGGGACTCCTCTGGCAGCCCCGTCTGCTGTGTCAGCTCAGCCACCAAGTCTTCCTACAGCTGGCCAGGAGTTTCCCAAGGGAACAGTTTCCCCTGGGAAGCCGCTTGGCCATGACACCACCAGCCCATCCCAGGGCACTCCGCGGGCTGGGCCCGCCAGCGCCTCACCTCCTCCAGGTGCTCTTTGTGCTGGAACTGCTCCCTGACCAGCCTGAAGTGAATAACCAAATGAAATTCTGTTTTGCCAACAAAACGAGGAGCCCAAACTTTTCCAGAGAGACGGATCCCAGCTCCTCCGGCTGCTCTGTCCTTCCTCACTTTCCAGCCCTGGAGCCAAGGCCCGGCCAGCCCCGCTGTGCTCCCAAGGGCAGAGGAGCAAATCAGCTGTGAGGGCACGAGATCCCACCACAAATCAATGTCCCCCCTCCTCTGCACAGCCCCAGCAGCAGCGAGGATGCCGAGTTACAGCACAGGCGTCGAGGTGCACATTCCAGCCAAAACAGTGTCCCTGTGGAGAGGACGAGCCCCAGCGCGAGGGGACACAGGGACACGGAGCTGATCCCGTCCCTCTCGGTGCCACGGGCCCTCTGTGATTTCCTCCTGTTAAGAAGCTCCTTCAGGAGAGGTTGAACACCTCACTCTGGAGAAATGAGCAGCTCCTTATGGGAGTGAAGGCCAGGCAGGGGCAGAGACCATGAGGAATTTCATGTTTCATTTTGCAGGAAACCGTGAGGGGTTTCCCTACTCCTTCCTCACTCGAGAGCAGGAAAATGACCTGGTTTCTTTCCATCCTGTGACTATCTGTCTCTCCCCATGTCCCACACAGTGGCAACACCTTTCTGAGGGCTTTTTTCTTTTTAAATCCCTCTCCTTAACTCAAGGAATTCCTTGGGAAGGACGATCATCTCTTCCCATGAAGTGGAACAGGTTTTAGACTTCTGCTTGCATATATGACTTGACACTAGTTAATTTTGTTTGTTTGTTTATTTTCTTTAAAATGCATTAAAAGCCACATTTGGTTTTGGCAGTTCCATCTTTGACCTGCACTCGTTCTGTCTGTGGAGTGAGAAACCCAAAAGCCAAGCGAAAGTGGCCATGTGAAATTCAGCACTGCAAGAGAGAAACAAACACAGGGTTTGATCAGTTTAGCAGAATGGTGCTGCTGACCAAACATTTCCTTAGAACTGTTGGGATTTTCCGTGGATTGAAATTTATGGGTCACTCAATAGCATTTATCGATGAGCAATGCACCTTCATGGCCTACCCCCCTGAGTCATGGAAGACTCCAATCAGCCTTAAGAAAACATACAGAGAAGTAAAATCCTGACACAAAACCAATTATAGCAAGGCTGGAATTAAGTGGAGAAGCCAAGCAGGCTTTCCCTCCCTCTTTCAGGTCTCTGGTGCCTCAGGAGAAGAGCTGGATACCAAAGAAATGAATCACATAGGGAATGCCAACCTCTATATGTCCAAACCCCATAATTACATGTTAATAAGAAAGCAAAGCATTGTTCCAAGTGCCAGGGCTATGAAATGATGACTTCAAATAATGTAAGTGCATCAGAAACCTGAAGAACCTCAGCACGATGTGCCAGCTGTAATGTCAAGGCAGAGTGAAAAGAGAAAAAACACAGTAAAAACCACAAAGCCAGGAATCCTAATTTCTCCCCCTGGCTGCAGCCGTGCCTGGTTTTTGCAGCCCCTCCGAGGTGTGCAGCTCCCAATGCCAAAGGCAACACAGGAGTGCACTCCAGGGCTTCTCCTCCTGCAGCTCCACCTCAAATCCCAGTGGTGCTCACTGCTCCACACTCGCTGCTCAGGACACCGGGCACCAACAACTCCTTGCTGGGATGAGTTCTGCATTTCAAGCAAAGACCAAGATTCCTCCCTCCAGCATCCCAAATTTAATTGAGGACATTTAATCTCTTCTTTGGCAGAACTTCCTGTAAGCATTAAAAACCCAAAAACTACAAACTTGTCCAAGGGGTCAAACCAACTTGTTCCTCCATGTTCCAGCTGTCTCACTCTTTAGCTCTCTTAATTAACAGGGATCCTGATGGTCCTTGGAGAAAGGAGGATTCAGAAGTTCTCTCTGGGCTCCTGCTGGGAATGGGTCAGCATGTGAACTGGAGGCAACCTTTTATAATTCCTACATGAGTATTTTTGTTCTGAAGGTGAACACAGCAGTGCCAGAGCTGCAGGGAGGCCAGAGAGGATCTCACCCTCCCCTGCAGCTCCATGGGGTCCAGGTGGCACAAAGACATTTCTCACCCTTCCCTGCCCCTGTCCTGCTGGGCAGGAGCTGTGTGCTGTGTCCAGGAGGGCTGGCAGGGAAGGACAGCCCTTCTGCCCTCACAGCTGGTGACAGCTCCAGTCCTCGCTCCGTTCCCAGGTCACATCCCAAGGCACTGCAGGTTTTCCTGGCAGAAGGTCCTGCTCCTCCCAACAGAGGCTCCAGGCCATGGCAGCTTCTGCCTCAGGGATTCTTCCAGAGGAGCAGCAACTCTTTCAGGACAGGGACTGCTCTTGCTCCCCCAAGCTCTTGACAGCAGTGACAAAGGCAGACTGGAAAGAATGAGCTGCTCCAGAGCCCTGTGCCCTCTGCCTGCCTGTGGCAAGTGAGAAGCAGCCCCAGCACCCAGCTCAGAACACCCAGCACCAGCCCAGACAAACTCTCACCTCACATCCTCAGGGCTAACACGTGCCAAAACAAGAGGAACCTGTTTGTTCTGCCACAGGAAACCTCACCACCTGCTCCAAGGACATGTCCAAGACCACTGCTTCCACCACACACCACCTTCCACGCTGCATTCATCTGTGCCAAAATCTCTCACTGTATCTGGGTCACACTGTGATACCCCCAGGCAACACAGAACGCTTCGTCCTCTCCAGAGCAGGTACAGGAGCAGCAGATGGTGACTGGAGAATGTGTGGAGGTGACACAGAACCATGCAAGGATACTGGCTCTGGGAGTCCTCCCCAGCTCATCCACAGCTACAGAGCAACACTGGGAAAACAAACACTGCTATCAATCCCAGCTCACACAGTTATTAGTTAAGAGTTGTTATTTTAAAAGCACACACTGAGAAGTTTTCCCTTCTCCAGCTGCTTATTTTGTTTGATTCGAACAAAACCCATGGACATTAATTTTAGCTGTACTTAATTGAATAATTTCTCTGGGGAATGGTTCAGGGACAGTTTCAAGGAAGGCTGTTTCCAACAGCCATTACTAATTGGCATCTACCACAGCCCCAGTGTGCCAACCAAAATAGTACTTTTGAATGTTACTGGAACTGCTCTCAGCCCAGATGTGTTGAGAACTCGCAGTGATACAAGGCAGGCAAGAACTATATTCACATGATATGGCATTTGGAGTTTCCTCTCCCAGCTATCTGCGAGGAGATATTATCTCCTTCCCTGGAAGTATTTGAGTGTAAAGTCATTTGTTCCTCCCCTTTGCTCCCAACAGGTGACCGTTCCTTTTACTCATCGTGTTTGAGGCACAGCAGCAGAGTCACCTGAGATCAAACAGCCCTTTAGAACAAAAATATTCTTGTAGGAATTGTAAAAAGTTTCCTCCAGTTTACAGCAGCGGCTGAAGTCCCCAGTGCCACACACACAGGGCACTATTCTGGGCACTGCAAACTCACAGCACTCACTGAGCTCTTTGCACTTGTAATTAATATTTATTTTCATTCCAATCCCAAATCCAAGTGCCCCAGCAACACGAACAGAGATTTTGGGGCCAGGCTATCAAAACTTCCAGCAAAATCTTCAAGTTACAGGGACAATGTCATCAAATTATTTTCCTACAGACGTGACTCTGGGAAAAAGCAAGGAAATCCTGCTAATAGATAAAATACCCATAAAATCTCCATGTCTAGGAAAGCCTGGAGCACTGGGAGGCTGGAAGGCCACTTCCATGGCTATAACAAATCCCTGCCAAGCAAAACACTTTTCCTGCTACAATGTGTTTGTGTTCTGCAAACTTACAGCAGAAAATGAAAGGACAGAAGCTATTTCAGCCTCCCCATTTGTTTGTTTTCCCTTTATCCAAAATCTAAGCAGGACTTTTTAAAATACTGCCTTCAGAAATTGTTGGTAACGCTCACCCCTGCTTTCTTTTAGCAACTCTCATTTTTCCCAAGTTTTTACACCATTGCAACCCTTTTCCATAGATATCAACAGCTTTCATTACAAACACACAGCAGTTGCCACTATTTCCTAAGGTGGTTTAGCAAATCCCCATAAAACTCTGGCTACTGAGCACCTTGAGCTGAGGTTTCCAGTCCATTTCACAAAGAAAGAAACCAAAAACCCCCACAAAAATATCAAAAATACCTACAACCAAAACAACCAACACCAAAACAAAACCACCAAAAAGTAAGTCCAAAAGAGCTACATTATATCCCATTAAACACTGTTTGGCTACTGAACACCCTGAGCTGAGGTTTCCAAAGCAAAGGAAACCAAAAACCTCACAAAAATACCAAAACCAAAACAACCAACACCAAAACAAAAACATTAAAAAATAAATTTTAAACCCTGGGTTATACTCTCTGTGCAGCTGTTGCCACTTTTAAGATCTCCTTGGCAACTCCTGCTCCTACACCTCCTAAAAGGTGGACCCACCCCAGGAACGTAACCCAGTCCTTGTGGGCACCAACAAACCAGGCCTCAGTCCACAGAGAAAAACATAAAATGAAATAGCCAGGAGAGCATCTCATCCACTCTGGTCACAGCCACCTCAACCCAGCTCGACACCTTCCTGCCATGAGATAAAAACCAATTCTCAACCATTTTTAAAAAGAGCAACCACAGTTGGTGCCTCTATGAGAGGACGCCCTCGAGAGCCCGTTGCCTGCTCAGGGTTTACTCACAAGAGGTGCTGCCAAAAACCCCCCTTGCAGGAATCCCATCCACCCATCCACCCATCCCTGCATCCATCCATCCACCCATCTATCCATCCATCCATCCATCCATCCATCCACCCATCCATCCACCCATCCCTCCACCCATCCCTCCATCCATCCACCCATCCCTCCATCCATCCACCATCATCCACCCATCCATCCACCATCCACCCATCCATCATCTACCCATCCATCCTCCCTCCCTCCCTCCATCCATCCACCTGTCCACCCATCCCTCCGGAGTGCCTAAACCCTGGCCAGGCACTGGGATGGGGTCCTGAGCACCCCTGTGATGCTCTGGCGCACGTAGGATCCACTGCTGATGGATCACTCCAGGACAAAGGAGCCCTGGCAGGAGTTTCCCAAGCACCTCTGAGCACTGAGGGACTTGTTTCACTCTGCTCAGGACATTCAGAGCAGAGGGAATGGCAGAGCTGTGTATCAGTGGGACGTCAGGCCTGAAGAACACAACTGCCATGTTAATAAATACTGGGGCTGGGAGGGAGCCAGCAGAGCATCAGAGTGTTCACCACAAGAGCATCCTGCTGTGGACAGCTGCAGGGCATTATCCTCTTGGATCACAAAGGAGGAGGAAAGCCACTTCAGAATTGGGCCATCAATCACGGGAGGAACCAGAAAACTTGCAAGTGCTTCATGGCTGTAGTATTGAAAGCAGCTGATAAAGCTAAGGTCAACCCAGGCATCTGGGACTAATCTCCAGCTGACATCCTTCATCAAGCTCTACTGGAATCAGTGATAAATTGAGTAAATTGGCAAGAGGAATACATCACCTAACAGCATGTTCCGAGCTGGGCAAATGGCAGGAATTGGATGCCCTGCAGTGATGGCACTCCTTGGATCCCACTGGCATCGCAGCGTCCTGCCTGCCCAGCCACCTGCCCGGGAGTCTGACAGGCCAAAAGCACAGAAATGCCTCTCGAGAGCTGATGGCTCAAAAATATTCCATTCCCAATCTGCAGGCATGGAAAAAGCTCTGATTACTCACAGAAGTGGTTAAAACAACAGAAAGGGTGGAAGAACTTCCATAGATAAGACAACCTCGAGTCTATGCATCCCCGTTAGCCTGAGCTGATGATTTTCTTTCTTCCCACTTCCTTCCACCAAGAGCTGTGCCAACTTTCCACATGCCCTCCCATGGATTTTCTGCAGATGTGGCTGAACACTTGGTGTTTGGGGTGGCTCTCTGCCCGCGGATTTCTGCAGAGCAAGGGGAGGCTGTTGCACAGAGGGAGTCCTTCCACAGCTGCTCTGCTCCTCTGGGATTTTCTCCTCTCCCCAGCCCATCTGCTGGAAAGGCCCAAAGTGATTCCCTGGCACGAGCTGCACGAAGCTGAGGGGCTGCTGCCACTGGGCTGAGGACACTTGTGTGGCTGAACCCTGCTCTGATCTCCACCCTCGAGTCCTGAACTCCAGGGTGACGAAGCCCAGCACAGGAAGGAAACCTCAAGCCTCCACTTTATCAAGCTGCACAAACAGGTGGTTTATCAAACTGCAGAGATTGCCATGCTCATTGTGCTCTGATGGCTCTGAGTACATGGGAACGAGGGAGCACAGGACCTGACCGCAGCAGCCGGAGTTCAACACCAAACAACATCTATTATTAGCCAAAATACAGTGTTTCCAAAGAGATATTATTTTTTTTAAATTAGTGTGTTATATATATGGCAAAAAATTAACTCCTAGTTCTATATGCATAATCTCAAAGTTGTTTTTTCTAATTACTCCGTTTAGGACATCCCACTTTAAAAAAAGATACACTGATACTACAAAAGGCAGTTTCAGCCCAGGGTTTTTTTTCTTCCTGATTTTTACCTAGGAAAAACATAAGCCATTTCTGTCATTTGTTGAACCTGTTTTTTAGCATACTTTTACTCATCTGTTGTTCCACAACCTGGAATAAAGGCAGAGACCTTTCTGAGCAAAACAAAAGCAAATATCTGAGTTACAGAACGTGCCTCTTCTACAGCAAAGTCACTGCTCTGCAGAGGCTTCCTGAGCCTGACCAGAAGAGAACACCAACAGAATTATTAGTCCCAAAACAAGAGCCACAAGCTTTTTACTTTACAACTCCAGTTTTAATAAATCCCAATAAACCCCATTATATTTCCCAAGGCAACTTGAGAATGACCTGCCCTGCAAGGTCTGCCCTTTCTACCTTTGAAGCTACGGGCTCAATTTTAAGACATCTGGTAGTACAAACTCCTCATGTTTGCTCTTCCCATACGGGCTGGGAGAAAGTTCTGGATGTTTTCATCATTTTTCTGAAAGGACAATGAACTCTTGCTGCATTGTTTCCAGCCCAAATAATTCTGAAACCCAAGTGGGCATTCATGGGTAGAGGCATTGTACAAATCTTCACGAGCACAAAGGATCACATTCAATGGCTTGGCTGAGGCCATTGTGTTTCTCTCTTAAAAAAGATGTTTTGGACATTAAACACCACTATTAAACCCTTCCCCAGCTCAGTCATGACCCTGCACCATGGTCAGACCTTTCCCCCTGCAATGGGGATGCTGGTGAACAAACCTGCACCACCTGGGCCTTCCTCTGCACCCCCTGGAAACAGGGATAATTCAGGAATAATAACAGGATCAGGAGAATTTTCAGTTTGTCCAATCAGGAAACAGGAGCTACTGTCTTTAGCTATGAAAATCAGGGAAGCGTGGCCATTTCCAGGAGAGCACCCACAGCTGTCCCCACAGTGCTCAGCAGCAAAACCCAAACCACTCCTTACCCTGCACTGATGGCACAAAGATGCAGAATTTGATTACTTGACATTTTGTAAAACCTTGGGCAGTCCCAGGACAGGCAGTGTCAGGTGCTCCAAAAGCCACAGGGAAATCAAAGCCTGGCCACACTGCCAAGTAGCCGGATTTTGAAGTTTCACATCCCCAGCAGTATTTCAAGGCTTCAGATGCTGGGTTCGGGGCCTCAGCCTTAAATTATTTTTTTCAGACCATCTTAAAACGCATTTAATGCTTTGTTTTCTTTGCGAGGAGAAAGGTTTCACATCTGGACTGTCAACCTGCATTCCACAGCATTAGCCTGGCAAACCAAAGCAGCTGAGCTGTAAATCTCCGAGAAGAGAACTTGTCATGGAAATCAAAACTCAGCATTAACTGCAGGCCCAGTTCAGCAAGAAAGCCAACAGAAAAAGCCAAAATGATGCAGGCAGCCCCAAGACAACTCTGGAAATGAATCCTGCTGTCTGAGAGAGCAAACCAACCTCATCTAACACCTCAGACTGAAGCAGAATCGCTTACCTGGGTTTGATCCCAAACAGACACCTATGAGCCCGCTGAGAGCAACTTACACAGTTGAATTTTGCACCATTTTCTACAGCCAGCACCCTGATTTCATGAGCATACTGCAGTTTCCAAACGTGCCTTGTGAGAGCTGAATGCTCAGTCCCTGTGAGCTCCAGCTCCCTGTTCCCTTAGGCTCCCACTCTGCTGCCTCCGAGCATGGGGATGCAAGCAAGGAGATGGAAAGCGACAAGTGAATCTCCAAAGATTTAAATTCCTCCAGCCAGATTTCAAGAGAAATCCAAATGCCAGCACTGCAATATGCAAAACTGAGTCAGCAACAAAAGGGTGTAGAACAGTAAAAATCATAAAAATAAAAGTATCAAAATTGCCCCAGGACAACAGCATGTTACCAAGTGTCTCAGCTGAGGTCATTAAAAAGCGTTAATGGAACATTTTTTCATCATTGCAGCATATACTTGTTATTGGGTTTTTAGATTTAAAAGTTAGCTGCTAAAAAGAAATCCATTTCTGCCAATAATTTGTTTCCTTTAGAGGGAGAGCAGTTTTGGAAAAGGACAAACTTGAGGTTAATTCAGCTCTGGAACAACCTGGAAGAAAGGCCTGGCTGATGCACAGAAGATACTGAGCACCAGTGCTGTGCTTGGTTCACTCCTCTGTCAGCACTCACTTCCCAAATACCCAACAGCCCAACTCCATTATTTCTTATACTGTATACCAAAGCACTTTATTAAATCTCTCTTCCTCCCAAGCACAATGCAGAGCTTTGTGTGCTGGACTCTGAGGGTTATTTTATTCCTTCAGCTCCGGTTCCCTGCGTCTCCACTGCTCCAAGCCCACCAGGAACAAGTCCATCACTGCTGAGCGCCATGGCTGAGTCCTCTTTTTCCAAAAACCGGACAAACACTCTTCACAACCAGCTCCATCCAGTTCTGCTGAATTTACAGCACCACCACAACACTGCAGGAAGGCTGCCAGGAAATCCCCTCGCCCTGTAGGAACCATACCTGTGACCCAGCCAGCCTGCTCACACACACAGGTACTAAATCCACACTGAGTCCCCCCTGGCTGCTTCCTCATTGAGCAAGAAAACACAGCAAGTTTTTCTCCAGTGACTCAGGTGCTGTGGTATCTGTACCTGGATACCCAAAACACTGTGTGGGAGCACCTTGTTACACCCCACACTCTGCTATCAGCATCCTGAGCCACCTCAGCACCTTCCTCTGCTGTGTCTGTGCTGTCACCACCAGCTTTTCAAGCTTCTTGCTCCAAGTCTCCTTCATTCCCTTGGCCACAGGAGGATGATGTCGCACCTGTGGGTGCTGAGAGCAGACCACACCCTGAGTAAGCAGCCCAGGGAGCCATCAGAGCAACCATCTCCAGGCATCTCCTCCTGGAATGACAGCACTGTCATAATTCTGGAGCAAATGAGCCCCCACCGAAATGGGCGCTCGTTTTCTGCTGGTTTTTGGCTGAGGTAATGGCTCTGAGCTTTCACAGGGTACAGCACACTGGGTATAATGCAACCTTTTGAAGTCCACCAAGGGAAAACAAAAATAAAGAGGGTTTTGTTGGGTTTGTGTGGGGGTTTTTACCCTCTTTCTTTTTTTTTCTGAACGATGTGATACAAACCAGCTTGATACACAAATTAGAGGTGATCTCATCAGTCCATTAGGACTAAAGCAAGACTATCACTTGGGAGGGGATGTGCTGGCCAGATAGCACTGATTGGCCGGTGAGCAGCATTACCGGGGGGGGGTACAAATGCAGTCTTCATTACACAGGCAAGGCATGGCTCCCAGCTTTCAATCCACCCCTGCAAGCTGCTTGGCTGCACTGAAAAGTGGGATTTGGGAGCAGTGTCCCACACTCACCGCACCCGTCGCTGGCACGGAGCGCGGCCAGCCCTGCCACCTCTGTGGCATGGAAGGAAATGACCTGCAGACACCCCAGGCCTCACTGATTCACACCAAACACATGCCTGGGACGCAGTCAGTGCCTGAAAGCAGCACAGGAAAGGCACTTGAAAATTCCCTAAGAATAGTAAAATGTGGTTTAGAGGCTCTCGCCTTTCATTTCTCATAAACTGGAACTCCATCACATCTTTCCACCAAGCTTCTTTGGATTTCTTTGTTGTCAAGCTAACAATGCTTGAAAGCGAAGAAAGTCTCATTTCTGAGATGTTTCTGTTTTCAGTCGAGCAGCAGAACTATTTATTTTCCTAGCAGTGGTGGAATTAAACAATTTGTCTTTGAAAACTCTATAAGCCTTCACCGTGACATCCCCCCATCTGCTTTTGAGATTAAGGTACTTTGATTTTTACCAGCTAAAGGTTTATGAACTGCTGTATAAACCCAATTACTCTCATAGTAAATTATGTAAAGCTTACATGTTATTTTTTAAATTTTCCCCCATGGAGTACTCTGGAGATTCGGAACAGGAAAGGCTCACTGAGGCATTTTGAATTAAAAACGTGTAACAGGGAAAACCACGGAGCTTCCAGAAACTTGGAATGAAAAAGAAAAAAAACCTCAACATCATTAACTGAGGATGAGAGACACCCCCGGAGAGGCTTTTCGGGGGAGGACTGTTAAAAAACAACGAAAAAAACCCTCTACTTCAGTGGGAGGGAGTTCTTTAAAAACAGATTAAGTTTCATCTGAGGTAGTATTTATTCCTCAGCTGCTCTCTGCCTCGCTTCCTGATTGAAACCAGGGATGGGAGAGATCCTAGTGTGCTCGCTGTGGATGTCAGCAGCAGAAAACACGGGGTGGACAGTTTGATGTGAAGGAGATTTAAAGGGGAGCTGCCCTTTGTGCTCACTGTGTCTGAGCTGTGCCCACCACGGGATGGAGCATCCTAGGGCAGGCTGAGCCCCGATAATGCGTGGGGCCACGGGGAGCACAGGACAAGGACTGAGCCCACCACTGCTGCTCCACACTGGGACTGATCTAGGGAGGTAAAAACCACGAGCCCCAGGCAATAATCCCAACCTAAAGCTGGCAGAGCTGAGTGACCTGCTGGACACCAGCTCTGGGACCCCTTGCACTGCCCACAGAGAGGGGCAGGGCAGGGGGCAACTCTGGAGCACAAATCCTCCACTCCCTGGAGAAATCAGCCCCAAATCCCACTGCAGTCATGGGGCTCTCGTGAGATGCTGCAGGGATGGTGCTTGCTGGCTGTGCTGCGATACTGCATTATTTGGGGAACACCAGCAATGCACCTTCATCTCCTGCTGCACATCAGAAGCTGAGGAAATGGGCAATTATTCCATTCTTAGGGTTAGGACAGTGAGTAAATTCCCATAAATTAATATTTGTTCCATGTAAGCTGTTACAGAAGTCACAGCCCCCGGCAAGCTCCCCAGAGCAGCCAGGAGCTCGCAGGAGTGTCAGGGACACCAAGGGCTGCCTGTGGCCAGCCACGGCTTCTCCCCTTCCCTCCAGACACACCAAACCCCAGCTCAGCTCCCGTGAGGACACAGCAACAGCCACTCTTACAAACTACACCCTGATACATCTTTTTTTCCCTCTCTTCACAAGCCTTTTTACTTTTTAAAAATGAAGTATTTTGGTTTACTTGGTGCGCTTCTCCTTCCACTCACCTTCACCTACCACACCTCCCAGTGCCAGCAGGAGTCAGGCCCCATGAATTTAGGACATTAACAGAATTCAGCACTTTCCAGACCAGGAAAGGACCTGATGGCTCTTGATCCTCTGAGCCCAGCACAGATGCTCTCTGCATGAAATCAGTTTTCCTGCCTGGGTGCCTTCTGACCCCGAGTCTCCCTGCAGCCAAGGACACTGGTGCTGGTCTGTGACAATGGCTCATGTACTTGTAGGACTGATGCATTTGTGTCAGAAAACCTTCAAAACTCGTGCAGAACACTGTGCATGCTTACCACACTTTTAATTCAAACCCTGATGTCACATTTCCAGAGCAGTTCCCTCCTGCCAGGGCAGCCCTGCTCTGCCTGTGCTCGTGCCAGTGACGTTGTGTTTGCAGCAGCTCACAGCTCACAGGAGATGAGACCCCAGCTCTTCCCCGGCTCCGACTCCCAGTGAGTCCTCATCACCCTGAGCAGAGAGGGCTCTGCAGGGCAGGGAGCTGTGCCAGCAGCACTCAGAGCTCCCCAGGATGGGCACAGCCACCCCCTGCCCTCTTGCACCCACCAGTGCCCAGAACTCCTCTACCCTCAGCTCTGTTTCCACTTCAGGATCCTTTGCTAAAGCTCCCACTTTTTTAAGGCTCCTCCAACCTACACTCCCGGTATTCTCTCCCCTCTCCCGTTAAGATTCCTCTCTCTTGGAGTAGAGTTTGCTACAGGATAAACCAAGTGCTCAAAAGTGTATTTTGCAACACTACGTTCAGATGAATCAAGCCTCTCTGTTACACAAGCATCGTGCTCCTGGTGCCAAACACGCCTCTCTCAGCTCCAGCATCCGCAGTGATCTCTCAACCCAGCCTCCTCTCAAATCCCAATTCGTTCCAGGAGGTCCTGCCCATGCCTCCCTTTTGTCTGCTCTGCTCACAGCGGTGTTTGAAGAAGCTTTAACAAATCACTGCCATGGCAGTGTCAAGCTGTCAACATGACCACAAGCCCACTCTGCTTGTGAAAGGGCTGTGCTGTACAACAGGCTCTGCACCCAGGCACCGCCCAGGAGCTTCTCAGGAGCCCCATACCCCAGCAGTTCCTGCTCATAAAACCACTGATCAGCACCAGGTACTCAAAAAACTTGACACAGACTGTAAGGAAGAAAAAACACCCCAAAGATTTCTTTCTTTTTTTCACCCCAAAAAGAAAATAAAAAGCTTCTGAGCTCGAACCACAGAGAGATTTGAGAACTGCAATGTCCACAAAGTTTGGTTTAGCTACTTAAACTTACCAAAACATCTGGGATGAGCTCTGGGAAGGGAACCCCACCTCAGGGAACATTCAGCTGTGGGGGCTGAAGGAGCTTTACAGAGAACCCAGCTCTGGAGTGATGCTGCTTGGAGCAGCCAGGCAGGGACAGCACCCCCAGAGCTCCTGCAGGAGCCAGGCTGGGCCAGGGAGCAGGACACACTGCCCCAGCACCACACACACCTGAGAAAATGGAAGAACTATAACTAAAGCAAGAGGAAACAGGAACTAAACCTATTAGAGATGGCAAACTAAGACAGGACTCTCAGTCTTCTTTTATTTTCAGGGCTTTTTCCCTTTTGGAGAAGAGCAGGGAAGTCATTACCTTATGCAAGATGTTTTAATTCACATTTTCCTTCTGACATCTCCTTCACAGGCCCACCAAAACAACCCGGGGAGAAGGTCAGACACAGCTATACATTAAGCAGCAAGGAAAAACAAGGCACATCCCACGCTGAGGACATGCTAATGGCTCTTTGGAGTCAACACTTACCTAATTCACTTTTTAAGACTTTCAGTTGCAAATTTTTTATTCAGCTTTCACAGCACAAATAGCCACAAGAAAGCTACTCAAAGCCCCAACCTGCCACATCAGGATTATTTGATATGAAGGTCACTTCCTCCAGCCCCAAGCAAACTCCTTCAAACCCTTTAAGAGACACAAGGAAAAAGGACAAGGAATACTTGTATTGATTTTAGGATGTGAGACACAGGTCAAACACTGAGTGCACAAAAATGATTCCTGCTCCTAGATGACTATAAAAGTACTAAACACTCAGAAATGCCCTGTGCTGGCATCTGTGGGGTGCAACAGTTAATTTATTAAGACAGATTAATGTACCCACAAACCCTCCAGCGTTAAGGCAATTCTGACCTCTCCAGATTGGCTGCCAATGTGATATAGGTCCAAAAGAAATTACCCCGTTCTGCTGCGACAGAACAATAAATCAGCTTCCTCGAATACAGTGCTTAAAGAATCCAAGTTCCTGACCTTGAATGTTTCCCTAGTAGGATGCTGTGCTGTAGGGAACAATCGGGATGACATTTGCTGAAATGTGTGGGATTTATGGTATAATAGGTTGTACATATGTGCCAAAAAAGAAAAAAAAACCTCTTAAATCCAAGCAAATCAAGATTAATTAGCTATTAAAATAGCTAAGAGAACATAGTGCAGTACAGGTGGTACAACAAACCAGCTCCCTCTCTGTGAGCAGCGACTCCGGCTGCTTTTGGGGTCACACCGTCCGTGGATCTGCGAGCGCACTCTCACTGGGAAAAGCAAAAATTGCTGCCCCTCTGTCAACTGCTGCTCTCTACAATTCTCCAGGTTTGCACTTTTGAGCAGCATTACCACGCAGTCCTTTTATAGGAGGTCCCCCTAAGTGCACAGGAAAATCCCATTTTGCCTGGCTTTGATCACCAGGACAGACTGAAAACGAGCTCGGGTGTTGGAACAGCGCTCCCCGGGCTGGGGAGAGGCCACGCCACTCACATCCCCCTCCATCACATCCCCCCCAACTCCCCCCACTTCCTCCAGCCCGGTGATTTTTTGTCTCCTTGCTGCTAATTGCAATTACAGGTGCCCCAAAGCCCACAGCCTGACAGAGGCCTCATGCCCGAAATGCCAGCGCTGTGCCGGTGTCGTGCCCGTCCAGCAGTAGCACAAAGCCAACATTGCTCACCAGCAATCACAGCAGCCCGGCCTCTCCGTCCCTTCCTGCTGCCCCAGCAATGGGAACAAGCTGTTAACACCCCACAACCTGCTCGGTTTCCCTCCTAAGGCTGGTTTTAAGCGAGGCCCTGCTCGCAGGAGAGCCCCTCAGCACATCCCCCAGGCAGGACAGAGCCGATGTTGCTGTGAGCCTGGGGTGGAAGGGCTCCGCTGGCAGCAGGAGCTCCGCGGGCTCGGGAAGCGGCCAGGGCTGCTGCAGCCCCGCAGCCGAGACGGGCTGCCTGCAACAGAGAACCTCCTGCCGGGGCTCTGCTCTGAGCAGCTCCTGCACCGAGCCTGCCTTCCCCCTCCGCAGGCAGCAGACTCAGGCACACTCCCCTCTCTCCTCCTGCACAGGTCTTCACCCCACACACCTTCATCCAGCTCTCCACACCCACGGAGACTGGGAATGCCATGTGGGAAAAAACTTTTTGCAGCCGTGGTCTCTGTCCCCACTAACCCTGAAAGGCTGAGCCTCATCCCTCCTTCCAGGTGAGGGATTCTCTCCTTCTTCCCTCCAAAATCCTTATTCTGCAACTACCCAAGGAGCTTATTTTCACACCATTTTCAGCAGTTCTCAGATGCCCACCACCCCCACAGTTAAACACATTTCCAGTACCGACGACAGCGTTGGGCATCCCTTGGTTTGTTGTGCACGGCCCAGAAAACTGAGACTTATTTACCACTGCTCCACACCCACATTTGGCATGGAACCCCCTTGTTATCTTACCCCCAGCCTGGGAAAACTTTGATTACTGACAGACAAAACAAGGAACTTGAAAATAATTATTGAGCACATCGACCTGGTGGAGAGACAAGGACCACCTCCACAGGGCCACGTGGGACTTGGGCAAGAGGAAATCCCTCTTCCCCAGGCCTTTGGAAGCCACCTTTAGTACTTTTTTCACTCAGCTGTTTCCAGGACATTTGAGCTGTTTGTCAAAGACTCAACATCCTCTGCCACTTATCTGGAGAGGGGAAAAGCTCCTTGATCCACTCCTGTAGTACCAGAGCTCCCTGAGCAAACCACAAATTGCCTTGCACAGAGAAAGGGGCCGCTCAGCAGAAGCCTCCCACGTGAACACCCCAATCCCAGCTCAGAACACTGACAGCCAGAACCAGCAGGGAAAAGCTTTGAATCCTCCCCAAAACTCACTTCTGTAAACGCTTCACTGTTTAGGGAAAGATGAAAGGGATGCAGTCAAATCAAACACCACTCCACCACACGAGTATTGGCAAAACACGTTCTCAGTGCTTTGCATTTTCCAAAAACACAGCCCCAGAGTGAGGGAAGATTCCTCCGAGTGGCTGCTGCAGAGGCCGGGGGAGAGCAGGGATGTGGCAGCACCTTACCCTGGGATTACACCGCCGTTACTCCCAGCACTGACGGACAGATTAATTGGAGACAGCTGCAAGGAGAACTCTCCTCACAACATGATTCATTAGTTTTCATAGATAATTACATCTGCTCATGGCCCCACACTGAATCATTCATTTAGGGAATTTTTGGGGCATTAAATTTAAACGCAGTAATCAGATTTGTTAATCCGTGGGACAAGGCAAACCAAACACAATTTTATTCAGGGGATTGTTTATACTTTCAACATTGACATGAATTCAGCAGCAGGAAAAAATTAGCAGCATAATGTATGCCCATGAAGGTTAGAAATTATTAATGGTAATTTCCCTGACTCCCCCAGTGCTGGTGACCGGACTGGGCAGGTTTTATTTGGGCTGCCTGGACTGCAGGTTCCTTCCCTGGACCCACCTTTGTGCCTTATACAACCCAGTGGCTTTCTCAGAATACACAAAGATTTTTTTGATAATTTTTTGATAATAAGATCTTTTGACAGAATGAAAGAATGAAAATAATTGATACATAGGTTTGCTGTGCTCTAGATTCAAAATATAGCTGGTTTTTTATTGCTGGTGCATTACACATTAAATAATCAAGCATGGTTTAGCTGGTTTTATTACTCTGAAATGGCAGCACATATTCACAGATAGAAACCCCAGAAATATCTGCAGATCCAGGCCAGGTCCCTCCATATCAAGTCACAAACTTTTTACTTAACTGAACTCCACCTTAAAAACTGATAATTTTTTGCCCGTTTTTTCTTGAAGCTCCTTTGGGATTTCTCATCTCTCAGTTAAAAAAGAAAAGTAATTTTCTCATCTGTACTATTTATGGTCAATTCATTCCCATTTTTTCTTGAACCAATATCCTTCTTCATCAGTTTTTTCCCTCCCCAATATTTTACTGCCAAAACACGAACAGAAAGCAAACCATTATCTCCAATCCATCCCCAGCTGGCCAGACTGCACAGCCCAGACACCCGAGCCCTCTCTGTGCCTTCCCACCGACCTCCACAGCCCTCACTCCTTCTCTGGACCTTCTTCCCCTCCAATTTATTCTTCTGAAACAAGAACCACCAGAAAGCTCAGAGTATTTTTCCCAAAGCTGTGTCCAGTGACCTGTCCTGGCCCCAGGCACAAGTGTCAGGCTCCACCTCATCTTCTCTCCCCACCAAACCAGCAAAGATCTGGTCAGGGTTGGGACGAGCTCAGGACATGGCCAGTCCATCGCTGCAGCTCAGTGGATCAAAAGCAAACTCAGGGCTTCGTCCTCACAGCATTTCAGGAACTCCACCCTCATCACACCATGACCTGAACCACACTGAAGAAAACACGAAGCATCTGGCAAGAGGAATCTCGTGGTAGATCCAAGATCCCACGGCTTCCAGCAAATCAGCTTTCAGAGAAAGCAACTCAGGGTTACCAGCACCACCACAGGGGTAACCCCTTTTTGGGGGGCCTGGAAACAAAGGGCAAGGTAGAGAACCCTGCCAGAACCACACAGTGAGTCCTTGGGCAAGCCAGGAATGCGACCACCAGATCACAAGTACTCGATGGCAGCCACAACAGAGCTGCTCCTGGGCGTACAGGAGAGAGCACCTTTGATAGCACAGCTTGCATTGCTCTAAATTCACATGCTACTGCTGAGGGGCTGACATTAATGTGCAACTTGAGATCTCCTCCTCTGGTGAAGCTGCACCTACGCAGCCGTATTTATTCTTGTTGAGGTTTGGGGGACGGGGGATTGCTGCATGGAAGCTGGAACAAATTAATATTGCCCTGAGAATTATTATTTTAAGAGAAGGAACCAGCAGAAGCACAAAGGTAAGCCAACAGCTTCTATTTTCTTTCAGTGAACTGTCTGACAACGCACTGTGTATTTTCTCAGGACCCATCCCAAACTCCACAGAGTGATAAGCTCCTTGTGAGGCTGTTACTGGAAAGCATCCCAGGCCCTGCAGTCACAGCCCCATTTCTGCAATGCCCCCGAGCCCAACGCCCCTGTCACTGCCGTGGCTCCCAGAGAGACCCTTCCCAAGGAAGGACATCCGAGCGGAGCCTCGGCTCTCCCGACACGCGCTGTTCGTCTCTGCCGAGCGCAGCACCGCTTGTTTGTGTAACTGAAGGAGTGTCCAGCCCTCTCCTGCCGTGATTTAAGCTCTGCCAGTGTTAGAAGGAAAACAAAGAACAAAAATGCTGAGATATCCATCATCCCACCAGCGCCCATGGGGAGTAGCTGGAGGAATGCAGCGCATTGGGATCCGCCAGCCCCGCTTCCAGGGCAGCCTCCCCTTCCTGTGCACACCGAGAGCACTCGGCAAGGAGTTCACCTCTTCCAGCCCATCCAGGGCTCAGAGAGCACTCAGCAAGGAATTCACCTCTTCCAGCCGATCCAGGGCCCAGCACCTCCGGAGAAGCTGCCCAGCCTACAGCGGCTGCTTGGCACTGGTGCGACCACGGCAGGCTCCTGAAGCCCACACGGGCAGAGCCCTGCCTGTGTTATTCCTGCAAGGAATTCAACAGCTGGAAACAGCAAACCCGAGAGCCAGAGCTGTTTGCTGAGAGGGTTTTGGTTACTAAATGCAAAAACCCACAGTAGACTTTTTTCTCTTGTTCTCCAAGAGAAATGGAGAAGATACACAGGTGTTTTATTAATGCCATCCACTACATGAGTGCCATGAAAGGAGCTCATTTCCAGGGAAAATTAAAACACCAACTTCCCTCTCACTGAGACAAGTGAGCACAAGTGGGGAGACAACTAAAATAAATCAGAGAAATGCAGGAGAAATGGGGCAGCAAGCACAGTGAGGAGCTAAAGGGGTGAAACACTGTCCTTGGAAACCTCAGCACAAAGGGACCACACTCAGCACAGGAACAGCTTCAGGACAGCTTCTTCAAGGAAACTCAGGCATAACCCCCAGGAGCTCAGCGTCCCTGCCCAAAAGGGGCAGCAGTAACTGTGAATTGCATGGCCACTGTCTGTTCCTTGCCATCAGCAGCAGCACCTTGAGCAGAGAGCAGCTCAAGAGAGATGTAGATGCAGAACTTCAGTCCTTCCCTTATTTACTTCACTGCATTCTCACACTGCAGAAGAGTCCATCGGTGACTGTCAGAACTTAAGGAGAAACCCAAACACTCAGGGCTGTTTCCAGGAACAGAACCAAACAAGCTGAGTCACAGCACCAGGGACAGGCACAGATGTTACAGTGATGCCAAAACCTGGGCTCAGCACCTTGCAAAACACACCGGAGGGGCACCAGTGCACCTCCCTGCTGGGATGGAGAAACAGACCCAGGAATCTGGTAGCCTCTCCCAGGACAAGACCAGAGGGGAGAGACTCTTCATCATGGAGGAGCTGGATGTGCTGGACCTGCTGAGGCTTCCCTGGCGTGCAGCGCCGCGGTTGGGCAGGAACACTTCCACCTCCTCCTCCTCCCCTCAGGCAGCACTACCTTTTTTTCAAACAGTTGGGCAATTGTCTGAGGGAGAAGTCTAAGAGGGGAAAAACACATTCCTGTGAAACAGCATCACTGCCAGGCACAGGACTGCAGGATCTTACTGCTGACCCCATGCTTAAAAAGCACCTTGAAAATAAAACACAGCCATTATTGCAGGCAATGCTAAAAGCAAGCAGAAAAGCAGTGCCTTCTTTTCACAAAGGACAAAATGTACCTTTGGATTTCTAACTCTCCTTTTTCAGTGTTCTGTTGGGTTTTTTTTTCCTGTGCTTCTCTCCCACGTGGAGGGGATGAAGAAATGCTGGGGAGGGTGGTGGTTCAGGACAGTTTAAGTGTGCATGAACCGGCTGTTCACTCTGAGCACAGCACTTGTGCTCCAGAGAGATCACCCCAGGCCCATGACACTGTTCCTTCCTCCAGCAGACCTTCATGAATTCCAGCTGGAGACTCCTTTCTCTTCTCCCAGGGCCAAAGGAAAACTGATATTTTTCATGTTTAGGATGTGGGGAAGGACACACAGGAACACTGAAACACATTAAAATTGCTGCATTTCTCTTCCCCCACTCCTCCCTGTTTTTCCAGAAGGAGGGAGTCTTGCAACCCCCAAAACAGACCAGAAGAGCAGAGTGCCTAGGAATAGCACCAGGGAGCACCAAATCCATGGACCCCTCTGAGCCCCCACCCACCACACAGGAGTCCCATCCTCACAGCAGCCACCACCAGCTTGACTCCCAACTCCCTCAGCCGGTGTTCAAACCCTTTTTTATTAGCAGGAGCAAGAGGAAGAGCATCCTCTGCAGGAGGGAGCACAAACCCCGTGGCCCTGCAGCACTGGGGACAGCTTGGGCTGTGTCAGCAGCTCATCACTCTGCAGCTTCGGGCAGAAAGAGCTGCTGCCAGCAATGACACATCTTACCCAAGATCTCCTGAACAAAGCTAAATTTGGAGAATTCAGTGTTTATCACCATCCCTTTGATCCAGAATCACCAGAGGATGTGATGGGAGCTTCAGTGGAGCAGCCATGGACAGCCCAAGTTACCAAGGACAGCTGGGCAGGACCAGAACTGTGCAGTGTCTGTGGTTGATTTTCAAACAATAACTGTTAGTGAGAGCTTTTGGAGAGCTTCCCCCCTTTCAAAACCCAAACCTCGCACTGAAGCCAGTAGTGCCAGTCAGTTTATGGAATGTTTTTATCCCAAACTGAAGGATGGGGGTTTGGCTGTGTCTGTGTTTGGCAATGTCTGTACATTTGGATGATTTAGGCAGACAAGCTCTGCTGCCTTTAATACCCAGCTGCTCAATTTAATCCCTGTTAAAACTGGTTTTCCCCTCTCTTCAAACACTACTGGGAGGCTTGTTTAAAACACATCCCTTATAAAGGTTCCTGGCAACTCTGAAATGAGAGTTTTCCTTAATCTTCCTGCTAACTTCAGGGGATAAACTGTTCAGCTGTCACCATGTCCCAGTGTGGGTGATGTCAGTGAGCTGCAGGAGAATCCAGGACACAGAATTCCTTCTGCCTTCACTCCAACAAGGTCTCTTGATGGGCTCTGACAGACCAGGAGTCCCCAAGTCCTGCGGAAGAGCTGAGCACCTTCCAGCAAACACTGATTGAGATCTACCTAATTAAGGTCTTCCTAACCAGGAGGGTGATGGTACCAAGTATCCACCAGGACTTGGACAGCAGGAAAGTTCCTGGGCATTTTGTGCGTGGGACTGGATTTGCCTCCCCAGGGAGATGACCCCTGGAGGTGTCTGACAGGGCCAGGCCCACATCTGCCACTTGCAGACAGGAATGTTCCTCCTCCTTCAACTCAGCTGCACATCAAATACATATAGATCATGATAAAAACATAAATATAACCAGCTTCAGTAAATATCAAACAGCAAAAACTCCACACGTATCAGAAAACAGATTAATTTGGCTTGGTATCCTGCACCAGCTGAAAGCCTGAAGCAGAGCAAGCCTGGCACATCCTCTGTTTCAAAGGTTCCCCAGCCCCCCTATCAATGGGTTTTTCCTCCATTATTCACAGAAATCTGAAAGTTTCTCTTTCAGCAGGGACTGAGGAACAATTTTTACCTTCAGAATAAAACCCTGTAGAGACACAGCTGTTCAGGGTACTCTGCCATCACACTTGCACTGAGAATACTCAACAGAAAGCAGAGTGAGAAATCTGTCTTATGCTTACAACAAAGCTCTAAGATTTCTGTCAAATCAGCTGTGATTGTTGTATTTTTACTTTATGTTTGCTTCTGAGGGATGCAGCCTCCCCTCACCCAATAAAACCTCCTGCTATTCCCTTCCAACACGAATTCCAGCTGGACACAGAGCTGGCTGGGAAGCACAGGGCAGGTCTGGGGGTTATTCCCATTTCAGAGAGCTCCCTGATGGCAGGAAGCGAAACAGAAACCTCTCCAACATCTCCGTGCACAGGGGGACAGTTCCCAGGTGTTCTGCCCTGCACCCTGCCACGGGTCAGTGCAGAACTGGGTTAAATCCCTGCTGTCCTTTCCCCAGCACCTGCCCAGAGACAGAATCTGTTTCAAGTGCTCAGGGAGGTTCAGCAGCACACACCAACCACGGAGGGTGAAGGCTGCAACAGAAGGGAGGAATACACTGATTTTCCACTCAAACCCTCAGCCCTTCCCTCACAAAACTGCTGTCATCTTCAGCTATGAAAGTCATTTTCCTTTCACAGGGAACACACCACCCACCTCAGCCATGAGCAGAACTATTGCAGTTCCTGCAACAGTTCCTACTGCAACCAAGCACCAAAGGGGGCTTTCCATAAGAACTGAACTCACAGCAGCTTAACCAGTGCAAAGAACCTCCCTGCAGCTCAAGGGGCTGCAATTCAACCTGAGCACCACTGCAGTGACCTGGGAAAACCCAGCACTGACCCCAATTGCCACACGGATGCACCAGCACCAGAAAATCATACTCCAGCCCCAAAACTCAGAACTCTGATAATCAGCACACAAATGTGTGCCATGCTGGAATCTGCTCTGTGCCCAGGCTGGTGCTCTGACACAGCTTGGTCCAACAATAATTTCCAAGAGAAAACACCTTTTTGTAATGAGTACACAGAAAGCAGCCCATGTCCTAAGCTTGAGCAGAAGGAAGCTTTCCTCCCAGCTTATCTGATTTTCTATTCATTTCAAATATCACGTTTCAGAAGGCCACTTCAGAGTTCAATTCACACTGCTAATTTTCCTTGGCAGGCCCCCAGGTTATCTGCAAACACTGGCTGAGAACCCAACAGCAGCAATGTGATACCCACACCCTGCCGCACAGGGTAACACAGGGATGGGGAAACGCTCATATCCCAAAATAAAGGCAGGTGGCAGAGTTATTAACATCAGGCCCTGGGGAATGCAGAGTGTGAGAGGCAAGGAACACCAAAATTGAGATGCCCTCGCAGCCCCCAGACTGCCTGAGGCACTGTCCCTGCCTGGAGCACTGTCCCTCCTGTGCCACTCTGAACGCCCCAGGGCCCACGGGCACCTCCTGCTCTCCCTTCCCTGCTCCACACCCTCCCAGCCTCCAAACCCAGGAATGGGGAAAGGTCCTGCTCACCCCTGCAGGCCCAGCACAGCTTGCTCAGGGAAATATCACCTGGAGAAAACGAAGCAGACAAAGGGACAGGTCCCTACTGGAGCATCCCCCGGGAGATTCCCGAGCTCAGCCAAGTTCTGATGGATTTTTCCTCAAGCCAAGGACCCTCCCACACCAATCCCCTCCACCACCACCTGTCCATGCTACAGCAAAGATAACGCACCTCTGCAATACAAAAATAATTTAAAACAGTTTCCACACGGTAAAATAAGTAATTTCTAAATTTCTTGCCCAAATCACCATGTTTCCCACCCCAACTCCTTCACACAAAGTGACAAACATGGCAAAGCCCATGGCAACCAACCAATAAAAACCAAAAATCTTCCCTCTACACCCAAAAGTGCTTCTTTGCCCTGCAGAGAAGGAGGAGCTGGATTGTGATCCCTCTTCCCAGTGCAGCTGCAGGGCACCAAAACCCCAGTGCTGACACAGACCTGGGGCTTTGTCACTGGGCTACCTCGTGGTGCTGCTCTCTCTAGATTCCTATAAACACAAAGCTCAGGGTTATTCAGAACAAACATTTGGGCAGTTTATACCCAAATATGATCTTTTTTTTTTTTATATGATTTGCCCAAACCAGACCAAACCCAACTTTCTGAAATCCTGGCAGGCCTGGAAGCCAATATTCCCTTCAGCTTTTGTGCTCACACCTGGAGGAGCAGGTTCAGCTCAGCAGCCATGCGGAGCCCTGGGGTCCCTGGTGCCCAGCCCAGCCCAGGAGATCCTGCTCCAAACTGGTAATCCTGGGAATCCTGGTGCCCAGCCCAGCCCAGGGGATCTTGCTCCAAACTGGGAACTGTGGCCTCGCTATCCCAGAGCCAAATCCATCACTTTTTATCACAAAGGTATCGCCTGAATTCCTACCCCGAGCCTGGAAAAAGGCAGTCAGGCCCAGATGTTTCAGACTAAAGACTGGCCCCAAACCAGCATTTTTCAGCAAACTTGGTCCTGTAAGAGAATTTCCAACAAAATGTTGAGATCAAACAGCCCTGGAGCTGTCTCAGCACGATGTGATCCACGCAGCCAAAAGTCAGATTTGATTGTGCCCCTGCACTCTGCTGCCAGACCCTTCACGTTAGGGGGACCTCGTGTACCTTGTGTGATTTATTCCCTCCATGCTCAAGTGTTTCTTGTAAAACTGTTGGGAGAAAGCAAATTGGAATTTTGTCTGCTTCCACATCCAAGACTCGCACTACTGTTGTGCTGGAGGATTATTCCAGTTACTGCTGTTTGGAGGTAGCAGCTCATTGGGATCAACAAGCACACCCCACTCGCTCCCAGAGCTCGCTGGGATCACAGGAAAGGACAGGAGTCAGGCAGCAAGGCAGAAGATTTTTCACAATCATGGCATAAACAGGGTAATCCCCACATCAGCTCAGCCGGTTTGGGACGCAGAGGGATGAAATGCATTTAATGCACCAGCAATTCAAACAAAAAGGTTACACTTGAGCTTGCAAGAAAGTTACTTTATAATAACAGTTATAGCATAATGATTTGATCAGTTTTTAAGTGATATCAGGATACTCCAAGATATCAACTTGACCACTTCAAAATGATGCCATGTTTACGTCACATTAATTACATTTCTGACTGAAATACAGCTTTGAGGAAGCAACTGCTCCCAGCTTTCTTCTGCCTCACCAAGATACCATGACCCTGGAAAAAGCTCTGATACAGCACAGGCCAAAACCCCTCCATGGAAAATCAGCTCCCACAAACACTGTGGGCACAACCTGGCACTTCAACTTTCTTTAAAATGAACATTTAAATTAAATGTACTTTAAAAATGACATGACAGATCCACCCCCAGTGCTGCACCTATGAATTGGATCTGTTGCCTCACCCCAAGTCCAGCTTCTTGGGAGCAGCAAATTGGAATTGTGAGTTGTACTGGACCTGCCTGATGTGGAACAACCACAGGCCAGGGATTTTGGGCAGGGTAAGCCATTATCTCCAGAGGACTGGCCATAAGAGTCAGAGAAGCAATACACTGTACTCAGCGTCCAGGAGAACAGGAGAAGAGATGGGAGGAGAGACGAGCTGGACACGCACTTGGAGGTAATGGGAAAAGCAGGAGAAAGTGCTGGAGAGCCCTGAGCAGCTGGCTCAGGCTGAGGGAGCCCAGTTCAAAGCACTCCTCGGATTCCAGCAATACCTCACGAGCACAACGTGCCCAGAAACGTGGTTTTCTTATCCTCCCCTGCATTGTAACCGTGCAGCTTCCAGCCCCACAGGTTTTCTGGGAAATCTATTAAAAGCCCATTAAGTGCCCACCAGCCCTGACCGAAATCACCATGACGCAGGAGCATCTGGTTCCCTCCAAGCATGACTCCCTTGAAAGGCTGGATATCACCTCCTCCCCAGCAATGCCTGGGCAAGCAGCTCCTCCAGGGATGTGGGACCCAGCAGCCACCTCTTTCTTCCCCCCATAAAACCTCAAAAGACCCTCCGAGAAGGGGGAGGCACAGAGGAAGCACTGAAGTCAGTGTCTTTAATGTACACGCTGAAGTAGAAACCCTCAAGCTGTATTTCACTGCCACAAATAGCAAATATTTAAAAATAAAACATTATTTTTAGCCTAAGTGGTGCTCAAGGATTCGAGAATAAAGCATTGCCCAGAGACAGGGAAATGCCATCACGTGAAAACACTGAAGCAGCCGTGTCCTGCTCAGAGAACAGCAGCTCAGAGCACACAGAAAGCATTTGGGGATCCTGTCTCAAACCTTAAAACCTTCCCTGATTCAGACAAAACCTGGAGGAGAATGAGTGAGGTAGAACACCTTGGTGTATCTATGAGGGTAAAATAAATAAAATGATACAGAAACTCACATAACATTTCCCTAGATCCTCCAGCAAAGGCTGTTCTGCACAGGGACATTTATCCCCTGTCTTTCTATTACACAAGCTGCAACTGTGAGGTCAGGATATAGAATTCCAGTTGCTCCCAGACAGGTAGGAATCTACCAAAAAGGGGCTGTAAAGGAGAACAGACTGGGTTTGTCCCTTCCTGCTCCTTTACAACACGACAGACATCCTAAGAAAGCAGGAAAGCAGGCTGGGAAAACAAACCCCCTCTCCATGGTCTCAATTTGAGATTTTTTTGAACGGAGGAAAAGCTAAATTAACATGGAAAAAAATCACCAGTGTTTTGAAATATCTACAATTACAGTTAGGTTTTGTTTTCTTTTTAAACAGTTTAAATCAAACGCCTGAAGAAGCAGATGGGAAACTCTCATGTGCTAAAGGTTGAGGCTTCTACCAGAGCTCTCCATTAGGAAACTAAAGACAAGGCTTAACAAAGAAGATGTTAAAGATTGTAATTCTTATCAAAAAATCCTGAAAGGTTTAAAGAAGTTGGAAACTCCTTTCTCCAGCAGCTCTGGTCCCCACACAGGCAGATGGAGGGAGCCGGCTTCCCCCTCCCCAGCACGGGGTGGGTGAGGTAGGGATTGACTAACTGTGGAAAAATCCACATAATTGAGAAGACAAATGTTGAACAGTTATTTTACGGCTCGAACTATTCAAGGAAAAAGGCTGCCCATGCCAAGGGGCCAGCCAGGCTCATTGTGTGTGCGAGCAGCCCTGGGCAGCAGCGGCGCTTTCATCCCTGGCCAGGTGCGGCCTGAGCTCCACCCGGGGCTGTGGGTGCTGCAGCACCACCGGGAGCAGCAGCAGCAGCATCTCCACGGCCACAGAGAGCAGCAACACCCACACGCAGCCCGGGAGCACGGCCCCTGGGGGGCCATTTGCTGCTTCCCATGAGAAGCCCAATTTCCAGTTCCTTAAAACGATGAAAAGCTGTAACAACTCAGGCTCGAGATTCCCAGCTTGGAGCCCACTTCCAGATGAATTTTCAAAAATGAAATAAAATCAAGAGTTTCAGCCAAAACATCTGAGCCATTTCAGAACAATGCTGTTTCTTCCATGTGAAGATTCTGCTGGGGCCTCGGGAGCTGCAGTACCCCAATGTTTGCAGCGACACACGGAGCAGGCAGAGGGGGATGGAAAAGGAGCCAGGAGGGGAACTGGTTGAGCAAGAATGCTGGAATATGGATGGGTGGTTTCAAAAGTGAGGATTAGAAGCATTCAGAAGGGGAGATTAAAGATCAAATCAATAAAAGCAGCAGAATGAGGAGTCTGAAGGAAGCCAAGTTGTAGAAGAGAGAGGAAAGAGCAAGCCAGGGAAGGTCACAACAGAAAATAAGAACTCGTCTGCTCCACCTCCTGCTCTAACTCAACTGAAGCCATCTGGAATGATACATGCTCCTAAAGGCATCCCACAACAAGGACTTCCCAACCTCCTGACGCAGGCTGTGTCACTCCTGGTAGAAGGATTTCCTGTTCCTCTTGACCTCAACTCAATCCTATCACCAAAAGCCTCCCTCCTCTCTTGATGCAGCTTTGCTCCATTCTTCATGAGCCTCGTGTTCCCATCTCACCTCCTGTCCTCCAAACTCAGGTCCCCCAGCAGGTCCCCTTTCCTGGGGGCTCCCACCTCAGTGCTTCACACCAGGCTCTGAGCCCTGTCCCTCTCCAGACAGAGCCAGGCACCCCAGCTCAAGCCATGTTTAATTCCAACCAGGAACAGCCAGTCCCTACCACACCCAGGGAAGGAAAATCACTTGCGCCCGTGCTGCCACAGACTCACAAGGACATCTCATGCAACAGCACCAAAGCTGTCCTGAAGTTCAAATGACACCTAATTCTTTTCATAAAGCTCTACCACAGAAAAAATCCAAATTCATTTGACTCCTGCAAAGACAGAGCTGGCGTCTCCCCAGTGCTTACAAGGAGTTTGTTCTGCTGTCCCAGTCTGACTGCTGGAAATCCATCCCAGCAGAGCCTGACAGGCAGCACAGGGTAAAAACCCATCCCAGCAGAGCCTGACAGGCAGCACAGGGGTGATTTTTCCTTGCTCTTCCCTGTGCTGTCAGCAGCCCCACGGGCAGGACACCTCACACCTCCCTCACGCTGCTCCAATCATCCAACACTGCTGAAATTACCCTGAGCCTGAGCTCCAGAGCTCCCTGTGCAGGTTCCCATCTGGCTGCTGACCCAGGCTTAGACACATATCTATTCTGCAGTGGCTTCCCTGCTTCTTCCACATTCATTTTAAGAATACCAGGAAATTTCACAGATAAATAAACACTGGGAACACTGAAGCAGCAAAGTTTTGTGCTTAAAAGGTTAGGAAACACTATAAATAATATTTGGTGTAGACACCTTTCTTAAAGCAATGCAAATCCAGTGTAACCTTGGTTTCCATCACCCAGCAGGCAGCACAGGCAGGGTTACTTCCTTGACAGATACCAAATAATTTGTTTTATCCTCATCACAAGGCTGCATTCCTCATGGACTGCACACAACTCCAACTCTGCTCTGAAGAGTTAAAGCTCCCCCACAGACCTTCCCACGATGGCCCTCCTGACAGCAGGTCTGAGTGTATTTTGATTTTGACAGCTTCCTTGGGAGATGAAACACTATCATTCCAACTCAGATGGAAATAGGAAAAGTTCAGGTTTATTTTGGATGTCCCATAAAAGAGAGTTTGAACCTCTCTCTTTTTTAAAGCCACATGCAAACCAAACCTCCTCTACCTTTCCAAGCAGTGTTTAATGTATTTTGATGTATTTCAGGGACGTGGTTTTGTGGTGGATTTGGCAGTGTCAGGTTTGCAGTTGGACCCGGTGATGTTAAAGGCCTTTGACAACGAGAGGATTCTGCATTCCCCAGCCCTTCTGGGGGATGGTCCAGCTGATCCCAGAGGTCCCTTCCCAGCCCAACCCTCCCGTGATCCACGGCACCCGGAGCTCAGCCTGCACCAGCTCCTGCCAAGCACCAGCACCCCAGACCTCGGCAAACCAGAGCCTGGGATGCCAGGGCAGGCACACAGAGGGAACCACTCCTGGGAATGCTCAGCTGGGATGAGTTAAGCACCCTCACACCGAGCTCCTGGGCAGCAGCACAGACAGTTTTATCCTCTAAGGCAACATTTATCTGCTGCTGCTGCCACAGACTCCTCTTACAACCCTCGCCTCCCTCTCCAAACATTTTCCCACACCTGGAAGGAATGAGGCAGGGACTTTACAAATGGGTTTTGTCACCACATTCACACAGTTCAACCCCAGAAGAGATGCAAGAGATTCCCATGCACAGAAGGAGGCAAGACCTGCAGAAAACAGTGTGGGAGTGTTTCAGGGCTAGAAATACAGGCAAGAAGTGCTGTGTAACCTCAGGTTTGCCATTTCCCAGCTTCTCAGGGTCCACATCCAGCAGTACTGCACCATTTAGACCACTCAAGACAAAAAGCAAAGTTAATTTTTCCCCCAGGAAGGGTTAAATCCACTTGAACAGTGTGCAGGAAAGACAGAGCAGTGCCCCAGTAACACTGAAGTTGTTTCTATTCCACACAATAAGCTCGGGAAGCAAAATTAAAATCTATCTGCATGGTCTGAGGTCACTCAGGCTAGGGATGGTTATTTGAAATCTGAGTATTAGAAACATATGCTTCTCTTTGGAGGTTTCTAGCAAACCTGAAGCTGCTGGTGCTCAGCCTTTCCCAGGGAGTGCTGAGCACCTCCAGAGCCCACCAGCCAGGACTGCAGCCATCCCCAGGGGGGTCACAGCAGGCAGGGCTGGAACTCAACAGGATGAAAACAGAGTTTGTTTAGACAGGATGATGAACATCTCTAAAAATTTCATCCTCAATCATTTCTGATTTACAAACGAATCCTAACAATGATGCAATGCACCCCCAGCCCCATTGGTCTGGGGCTCATAACTCCAGCACAGCCCATACACAGTGCTAATGAGTTTGCATTACAGCAGAAATGCTCCTAATAAACAGAAATGTGAAACAACTTTTGGACTGTGCCATAGCCACGTAAATAATCTTTAAAGGAGTCCTTCACTGTCCATATCCTGACTGCACCAGCAGCTTGGGGCTGAGCACTGCCCTGGGAGAGGGGAATCGCATTCCTGGTGCTGCTTCCAGTAAGTCTCCACAATTCCAGGAATATTTTCACTCCCTTCACTGGTGACACCACAACAACTCTCCAGGTGTGTACAGAGCAGCAGCCAGGACAGGGCTGCAGTCCCAAGCACTGGGATGGCAGAGTGTCAGGGTAACAAAAATCTCACAGACAAGGCTGAGCTGAGCCCCCTGGAGGATCTTCTGCCACCCACTGTGACCAGAGGTGACACTGCAACCTTGACTTGCAAAGCTATTGTAAACAAAAACATAATTCTTCAAGTTCTGGTCAGGTTTAGAAACTTGATTTTGACAAGAAATTGAAAACATTACATAACCATATAATTAAAGGATTATTAGGAGAGATAGTTTACTTAAAATGATCCATTCTGGTTAAGAGCATCCTGACTGGGCACAGCACTCTCCTAACCAGGAAGAGGACACAAACAGTGCCTGATTTTGCAGCTTATCTGTTTATGAACTTATTTGTGCTCTGCTGTGAACTTTAGAGGAGCTGGAAGCAAAAGAGCCCATCCTCAATGGAGCACAGCAAACGGACACTGACAGGGTGGAAATGCAAAGCAGGGCAAGTTTTGCAAGCTCCCAATATTTACCATCCATCCCAGAGTACTCCATTCTCATGCAAGCATGTCACAATGAGAAAACAACATCTCTATAAGGGTAAAACAAACAGCATTCACAATTTCTGAAAGCATTCTTCCACAATTATTGCACTAGATTAGATTGCCTCATCACCAGGGCCAGAGGCCATTTACACTATTTTCTTTCTTTTTTATTTTTTATGGAACAGATGAAAAGATTACAGAAAGTTTTCTGGGGCCAAATTTGGAGCTAATGATGGGAAAATTCTTTTGCTAATCCCCACTGCTAGCAGACTCCTGAGGTTGGAAAAAAACAATGTCTCCTGGTACCCTGCTTCTATTTTGCTCATCAGTGCAAAATGCTCCACTCAGGAGGTTTGCAAAGGCCCATCAGCTTTAAGCAGAGCCACAGAATCTGCAAGACAGGGCTACAGTGAAAACCTGAGTAGAGAAACACGAGACACCCGTTAAAACTTGGAAGCTGCACAATGAGAGCCAAAGATGGGACTCAGCCACACAGCAGCCACCTCCATCCCAGCTGCACCTGGGGGGAATGGGCTTTTCCAGGATGTTCTGTGCCAGGCAGGCTGGAGGATCCCACCTGAGCAGTCCCTGCTGGCTCCAGGGCATTCTTGGAGAGATGGGGGGAAAGATGTGGAGCTGGGCCAGGCTGGTGTCACCTCGTGTCACCACCTGTCCATAGGCAGGGAGAGACCCTTCCCTGGGCACAGCTCCCACCACAGCCCCTGGATGCCCTGGGACAAAGCTCCAGCACTGCTCCTCCTCCTGCCCCCCAGCCCAGCAGTGCAGAAGCAGCAGACACCCCTAGGCACCCCCTCCCAAAGGCAAAGTTTAATCATTTTGCAGTCATTTAGCAAACACAAAGGATTCCCATGTACGGGCTCTGGGCGAGGAGTAAACTTTGCATAATGAATCCGGTCCCGGTGCATCTGCAAATGCACAGCTACACCAACTGGCACCCTGGGGAAAATGCCTCTGGCCACCTCAGAGAGCCGGGAAGCACAAAAAACATCTCCAGAGAGCAGGAGCTGCCTCTGAATGGAGAAAGCAGAGCCGAGGAACGAGTCTGGAAAATCAGTACCCAACTCCCTAAAGCCTGATTCATTAGTGCACATCATCAGCTGCTTCTGAACTAAGCCACATTTAATCTGAACACCGGGACAAGCTACAGGCACCTCCTGAGCTGCAGAAGGTGGGAAGAGCCCCGGCAGGTCAGGGAAGTGGAAGTCAGGCTTCCCACAGAAAGGGGCGGCTTGATGGAAAGTCTGACTCGAGGAAAAAGCAACGTTGAAGCAGCACTTAATGAACTTCTCCTGCCTCCCCACAACACAGAGGATGCCGTTATCACTCAGCACTGGGAAGGAAAGGGATTCCAGAGAAGGGGAAATTGCAGGGCAGTTCTCCTCCTCACCCCAAGCGCGCGGCAGGACACGAGCTTGGCACAGCGCCCGAGCAAAGCCTGCTTGTGGTTAAGCATGGGGCATGAAGTAAGATGTGCACAGGGAAAACAGCCCCTGGAAAATATTGCTCAGGAGTTCAGCTTTTCCAGGGTACCAGTGGCAACAAAATGACTGACCTTCTCCCCCACCATATCCGCCAAAAAAACAAAAAAAAAAAAGGGATTGCATAAAGTCAGCGGAAACATGGGAGTTCCACTTGCCTGGCAGGGATGAAGCCAAGTGCTGAATGATCTGCCCCCACATCTGTAAAGTCAGGCTGTTTCCCAACTCTCCTGGACAGCTCAAACATCTCCTGAGGACACTTCCTCCAAGCTGGCAGGTTTGCTGCTCGTGGCTGGGGGACATGAGGAGCAGAGCTCGGGCTCTCAGCAGTTTCCTCAGGATCAGCACAGACAATCCCTACCACTTCCTACTCCAAGCACTTGGGAAAGTTCCCCTCTTTTGAGAAAGAGCTGCCTGTAGCTCAAGGAAGAGCTGCCATGAAAACACAGGAATTTTGCTCAAGGCTTTTGTAACTGTCTGCAGGACAAACACCACCAGCATTATTTGCACTGTTTGTAAAAAGGAGGGTTAAATACATTCCATCTCACAGATGTTTCGAGGCCTCACTGCAAGAGAAAGCCTGGCAGAAATGCAATGGCACAAAACACAGAACATTAAGGATTTGGGGAACCATCCCCAACCCCCAACAAGAAATGGGACACATTTCTCAGTATTTTCCTGAGGAGAAACCAACGTTTCACAGAGAATCCATAAACATGCTCATGCTTCCCACCTGTTTCCTATTTAGAGCAAAAAAAAGCAATTAATGTGACTTTTTAAGCAGTGATTAATAAAGAAACCTATGACATGGAACCCCTAATTGAAAGTGTCTTTCCTCACATGAGGCAGAGGATCAAAACATGACAAGAGCATTGAGCAGTCTCTCCCAGCTGCACAAACCCTTCCTTAACAACCTTAAGATTAATAAACAAAGACATATTCCAGGCATTTCCTATCCCTCCTGGATTTAGCCATGGCAAATAGGAAAAATCCACCCTCCTGCTTCACTCTGCTTCAGAACAGAGCTCCCATGGAGCACCTCATGGCAGTGACAGTGAATTTGGGAAGCCCTCACTCTGAGCAGACTCACAGGGAGATACAAAGGCAAAATACCTTTTCTTTTAAATAAAATAAAATTAAATTTATTTTTTTTAAATACCATCCCAGGAAGAAGCAGATGTCAGGGCTATCATTTATCTGCAAGGAAAAGGACACTGCCCTCCTCGTTGGGGAAGCCACCACAGGTAAAGAACAGGGGTGCAGCCTTTGTGGGAAGGAGAAGCTGGCAGGGCTCTCACTGAACTGTCACCAGCTGGAAGAAATGGAAAAGTCAGGAGCACTGGAGGATCTGCTCTCCCAGGGCCAGCTCATGTCATGGGCACAGGTAAGAGAGACACAAAGCGGATTTACCTGGAGAGCACCACTTGGACACTGCTGCTCTGAAAGGAAACTCATTCCTGCTTCAGGACTGCAGCTAACCTGATCTACACTCACTGCCATGAGCCCCCAGAGCTGATCCTTTGGAGCAAACAGTGCAGGGCTTCCCCTCTGATCGCTGGCTCAAGACTTCTCCACTCAGCTCATCAGGAAAGAAACAGAACAAGAACGCTCCAGTGCAGCCCTGCACCACACAAAAACTGCCATAAAACAGAGAAATGCAGAGGATTGAGTACAAAATTAATTCAGTGCTCTGGACCAGCAGTCACCAATCTCTTTGTTCAGAGGTCAGGCTTGGGGAAACACCCCAAGTGTTGTACATTGTCCACAGTCCCCAGGGAATGGAGTGAGGCACAATAAAATCAGGTGATGAACGGGCAGAACCTGCAGTGGTTGCTTGAACACAAACCTTTTGTGTCAGCTGCTTGCTCCGTGGGCAGGAGGAGCAGTTGTGTGAGGAGAGAAAAAACCACATCCCAGTCTGACATAAAAGTGAGGCAAAACCTTGTCCTTACCGTTCTGCTCATCCAGCTCATTCCCAATTTCCTGCCCCATTTGTTTTTGCCGGGATATGATTGAAGAAAGAGCATCAAGTCCAGCATCTTGTTCTGCACCAGGAAAATATATTAATTAAATTACTTTTAAAAGTTGCTGCTATGCCAGGCTACATAAAATAGGTAGAAGTAAAGAGAAAAAAATCTACTCTGTGCTTAAAGGGCTTAAATGCATTAAGAAAAACACATGAACACAACATGAAAATTAATCCTTATGGCAACAGTACTCTTGAAATAATGGGAATGATGGGTAAATAATTTCTCTGCTCTGGCTGGGACATTTTGCTGAGGATCCAAAAAAAAATCCAAGAATTTAACATTCAGCTGTTACTCAATCATAAATGCAGGGGATTTTCTGGCACACACAGCGAGCTCCTGATTAGCCTTTTTAAATTTTCCAAGCAACTTTTAACATGAATAAAAGAAAACAGGTGATGCAAACACCAAAGAATTCAGAGAGGCTTTTAAAGCTGCAAGAGGATGCAGAGCTTGGGGGAGAGCTGAGGGAGAGGGGACAGGGGCAGTGGAAGTGTGAGGTGCCCCCGTACTCTGCAGAGCTCCTGTGTGAAGAACCACATCCCCCGTGCCCTGCAGGCACCAGGGAGCCCCCCAGCCAAAATGTGCAGCTCTCCCTGCCCACAGCTGCCAGGGAGTGGCACAAGAGGAGCTGCAGGAGGCTCAGTGCCCAGGGCACAGCAGTGATGCTGCCCAGACAGGGTGGCCAGCCATTGGTCCCCTCAATGGCTCTCCAACACCTCTTCCAGGCTCAGTTTAATTACCTATAATGTAATTAAAAATGCAGCTGAGGCTCCTCCTGGACCATCCAGACAGAGCTCAGGCTGCTCTCCTGAGCTGTACACAAGCTGCTCCCATGCAGAGTGCAGCAGGTCTTACCTGGAGACTGATTTCATTCCACCACTTCCAATACTTTAATTGCCTGGAAATGACCTCATTAATCACCTGACTTCCTCAGACTGAGGTTTCCCAACACTTCCAAAGTCAGAGATTCCTTATGGGTGCTGGGGCCAAAATCTGAAGACCCTTTTTGGATGAGTTAATTCTTACCTCATTCCAATTCAGCAAGACACTTAATGCACCCAGCATCCCCCTACACCCAGTGCAGTTCTGGGACCACACTGCACACCAAAACCATGAACATGGGCAAAATCAGGACTCCCAAAATTTAATTTAAGAAGTTGCAGCCAATTAAGAAGCACAATGCTGGTCCTGCAAACACAGAAAGCAGAAAGCTCCAGCTGCCTGGAGCTGTTGTGTTTGACATCTGTAAATAATAAAACTTCAGAACAGGTTGGTGTATTGAGGCTCAAATAAAGGCTCCTCTCAGGTCCCAGCAATGCTCAGAACAACCAGAAAGGCTCTTGGTACTACCTTCAATGATCCTCCTCTGCTGCTGCCTGAGCTCATCAAAGCCAAGTCCTCTGGTCTCCTCTGATTCTTCCAAGAGCCAGGGGTTGGTGATGCCTCGTTTGGTCCCTCCTGCCATGAGGCTGGACCTGAAAACAGCTTCAGTGAGTGATGCCCAGCACCAAGCCCTGGCAGATAGCAGCACCCAGGGCTGAGCACCCCTTGGGGCTCTGTGCAAGCCCAGGAGAAAGCAGTCAAAACCACCCCCAGTAACAAACCCATCTCACCAGCTGGCAGTGCTGGGGGAGGAGAGAATTCATTGCACAGGGAACAATTAAGATACAGAGTGAAATATATCCCACAGATTGTATAATATATCCACATGAAATGTTCTTTGTGTGTGCAACACACACAGCATTCCTGGGAATGCACATTATTCCTGTATTTGCTATGTGATCAGAACACAAAGTTATAAAAATACTGCTACAGCCTCAGACAGCACTTTTTCAAAGAGATGCAAATCAGATGAGACTTTTAATTCCCTGAAATCCTGACCAAACCTAACCAGGAACATTGCTGAATTTCAAAACCTGTAGGTGGACATAGCATTTGCCAGTCTGGCATCAACATGAATGAGAAGCCAGGAACACACACTTTCAAATGAAAGAGTAATTAAATAATGGGCTTTCTTTTCAAAGAGTTATGACTTGAGATTGTTCACGTTGCAGACACTTCCCTGGTGACCACAGAAAACAAGTTTTCCATGTCCAGGGCACATAAACCCAAGCAGTAAAATGAAACCCCACTTAAAATTTCCTCAGTACCAGATTTCTGGTTTCTGCCTTTCAGCTCTTGGCTGGTTTTCCCTACAAGACAAACCTCACGACAGACTGAGAGTCCCCTGAACCAGAAATGCAGCTCAGGTTCGGGGGGATCCATGGTAAGGTTGGTTCCCCCCCAGATGTTCCCAAACTGGAGCTTTTGCTTTCTGCTTTGCTTTTTCTAAACTCTGTATTTCATTCCCATTTTACCTTTCCCCTGCTCTTTCCCAAAGCACTTCCACGAACAACACAAGAACAGAGAGGGTTTTTAGGATCTCTCAAATTCTCAATGACTTTAATTACACCAAGACCTACATTTGAATGTTGCGGCTGTTTTGGTGTTTTTAATTGAGTTTTTAATCGAGTTGTTCTCCAGGAGATGCTCTGATGCTGCCCAGTGCCCACATCTGCTGGGCATCCCTCCGTGGCCAAAGCCCCGGGCACGAGGTCACTGCCCGAGGACAGCGGGGCCAGGAGGGCTCCGGAGGGCCCTGCTGACACTGAAGGGTGTCCGAGCACAGCCCCGGCCTTGGGCCGCAGCTCCGGGAGGAATCCTGGGGAGCTGGGGACATCTCCTGGCCGTGGGATGGAGCAGCACAGCTGGAAAATCCCCCGCACAGAGAGAGCTCTGCAGCTCCTCTCCCTGGGCGCTGTGTCGGGGCACCGGAATCCAGCTCAAGGTGAGGTCAGAATGAAAAATAGAAAAAAAAAACCCCACTTTCTGGGGGGGTCAAGAGTGACAAAAATGCACTTTTTATAAATCTTAACATCTCCCTTAACCATGCCAGTGATGCTGAACACCAGAGCAGGGCCTGCCCTGCTGTGACACAACCAAGGGTAACACCAGAGAGGAGCTGGGACTCTTCTGCATTCCAGCCCCGCACCGCCATTAAATTGCCAGGTATTTATCGAGGCTGCCCATCAGGCTTGATTAGACAAAGTGACACACACCTGGAATGAAGTTTTACGCATTACTCAGCTTTCCTCCCTGCTTTGGGGGATTAAATGTGCTCTTTTATCTGCCAGTCTCACAACTGGCACCAGGTTTGTGAACACAACAGAGGCATTACACTGCTAAAGATGGAAAATCACGGCAGTTCACCCAATTCAGTTCAATTAGAAGGACACAAAACCCAGGGTAACAACACCTGACAAAGCTGTTTAACTAAAGCAAGGGGAACATAAAGCTCCCTGCTTGCTAAAAAGAGCACAGCTCTCCCTGCCTGTTAAAAAACAGCCAAGGCCAGCAAATTTGGAATAATCTGCAGCTCTGTCCCTCTCCCTCCCCCCAGTGCTCTGCCCTGCTCTTGCAGGTTGGGTCACGACAAGTGGTCTGCTCGTTACAATAATCTTTGTGACATGTTTGGTAACTGCCTTCCCACCCAAGGCAGCAGCACTTCCTCCCTCCTGTGATGCTGCCCTGCCTGGCCTGGCTGGTGTGAAGATTAAAGCTTATCCAATTAGCCACCCACCACCTCGGCGAGTTAATCACCCAAACCTTGGGAGCCGCCGTGGAGCGCTGCAGTGTGGGGATGGCTTTTGATTCTGGGAGCAGATTTAACTAATTACGAGGCTCAGCAACCGCCCGAGTGGAAAAGGTGATGGGGTTTAAAACCAGGGAGCTGTGTCACTGCCTGACAAGGGAGGGCTTATCTTATTGTTTCACTGGTAATTCCTCCAACGCCTCCCAAGTAACTTAGATTACTCAAGCAGCACTTACTGCAGGCCAAGGCCACACATCGAGGCTTAGGGCTTTACAAGACTGATCAGCAAGACTGAGTCTTAAACAAAACCTGGGTCATATGACAGCTGGGTGGATGATCACTTGAACATTCCCTTAACTACAGTGGGGCTCTTTGAAGCACCCAGGGCACCCCAGCCTGGCTTCACAGGTCACTCTCCACAGGGGTGAGGAAGGACTGGGGCATTCTCTCACTTACGGCGCTCACACTGTATTTTTAGGAAGTTCCAAGCTAATAAATAAAACTAGTATAATTTTAACATACAAAATAAAAGCTCTCTCTATCCCTCCAAAAACCCACGAGAGGCCACAAGAGCACAAGCACTTCCAAACCCCCTCCAGGTACCATCCCAGATGGAGATTTCCCCACGAGCACTGCTCCTGACGGGAAGCCTCCAGCATTCCCTGCAGCTGGCAGAGGACTTGCAGCCCCACCATCACAAGAACTGCTGTTCGCATGCACCAGGAAATTCCACGCTGCTCTCAACATCATTTCCCTGGGGCTGGGTTCACTGGTCCCACTGCTTCAAGGACTGGAAGCTGCACGTGCTGCCTGAGGAGGGTGTTGGACAATCAATGACCACTCAGCCAAAGGCACATTAATCTTGGAAAACCCCTGGATCTGACCCCGGGACTCAGCTCTCAGGTGTTCTCCTGGGTGGAGAATTCCCTCTTCTCCCCACCTTCTCATCACCTCCCAGAGCTGAGGCTGATCCCATCCCAGCTCAGGACTCTGCAGCTGCAGGCAGGAGGCTCCAGCAGGAACTGGGAGGGAGGAAGGACTCCAGGAAGGAGTTTCACAGGCACGTAAACAACCACTGTTGATCTTAATTCCTAAAGAGCATTTGTCCCCCACAAACAGCAGCCTGATTCCCAAAAGCATTTGACACCTGGTGGTTCATGGATTGAAGGGGGCACTCATGGGTTGAAGCCTGGTTGGCATGAGGCAAAATTCCTGCCTAGGTCAAGGCTGAAATACTTCGCATCTGACAGGAAAGTGTTCAACCATGAGAAATGGTGACCCACACTGAAGAGAAAAAAGAATATGGACTCTTCCAAAATGTACCTGGGGTAGCTCTCTCTGAAGGTGCACAGACACCAGAAGTTGTCTCTATTTCTGAGGAATTCCAAGAGAAATCAAGGAAGGCCAGTTAATTCATTGATTCTCTGGTGACTGACACGGACTTCTCCAGCCTGAGACCTGGTCAGACAGGAGCAGGAACATTCCCATTCCTGTCTCCACAAACGGTTCTCTCAAAGTCTGACGTGGCATCCAGGAAGTCAGTATTCCTGGTTGCTTTTCCACCCCTGCCTTTGGAATGGAGTGGAACCCTGGGAGTCCTGCCCCATTAAAGCCCCTGTTCCCACAACCTACACAGATCTCTCCCAAGGAGAAAGGGGGGCAGAAGATGCTGAAATTGTGATTAAAACCCAATTACAGGAAATGTGACTGGCCCTACTCAAGGGGAGTCACGCAAACAGCACAATCTTTCCCTGGAAAATTCCAGTGGCATCTTAATTAAGGCCGGAAGGGGCCAGAAGGGGCAGGAATGCTGTCCCGGAGCCACGGAGCGTCCTGCCCACAGTTGTCACTTGGCATCAGCCCTGAGAGCATTAAACCACAGCCCTGTGCCCCAGAAACAGCTTCAGATCAGCGTTCAAAGGAGGTAAAACTCACTGAGTGGTGACCAAACGTAAACCAGATTAATTCCAGGGAAACCCTCCCAGCCCCAGGCCCTAGGACAATAAATTTGTGATCAGTGGTGCAGGAAGGTTAATGACAGGAAGGGCTGCTGCAAGAACAGGACCTGGCCAACGTGGGCTGTCACATCAGGCTGGATTAGATATGGAAAAGCAGCACAAACCAGGGAAGTGTCACTGCTCAGCTTCATCAAACTCCAGGTGCTGATTTTTCTAATGCAGGAAAAGCTGAGTGTCAGCTCCAGGCACATTCCAGGGTGGGCTCTGCCACCTCCGGGATCCCAGAGCTGGGCCAGGACTCTGCAAGGGTTTCAGAGGGACCCCAAACTGGGAGTGGCAGCTGAGCCCTACAGACCCTGGGGGCTCCAGGCCTGAGACCAGCTCCTGCCAGGGTCCTGCCAAGATCCCTCCAAGATCCCTTCAAACTCCTTCCAAGCTCCTTCAAAGACCCCTCCAAGCCCCTTCCCTATGGACCCACACAGCCCGGGCTCAGGCAAGAGAGAGAGGTTGGATTCACTGGCACAAGGTTCAGGCCCTGAGTGATCTCTGCCTGTACCCCTGAAAACCAGACCCACAAGGGAGACCATGGAAGGGGTGGGAATTCACCAGACAGAATATTTGGCACAGTTTTATCCATTTTTAATAACAGAAGTTAAAAGGGAACTATGTAACACCAAGCCTTGCAACACCAGCAAATAAATACTCTCTCTGATGTTATCTTTTGCTGGAAAATACTGGATTCCCTTATCCTTTCTAATGGGGCTTGAAATTATCGGGGGATTTTGGTATTTTCCTCCTTTTTGCTTTGACACCTTCTGGCTGGGGCAGCCCAAGGCTGAGGCCCTGAAGCAGCACCTTGCAGGGATGGCCACAGAGGCCACACCAGCCCAGGGACTGCTCAGAGTCCCACATCACAGCCCCACAGACATTCACCCACTCGCTGTTTTACATGTTTTGGGTGACTCAGTGATAGATTTAAGAGCCAACACAACAACTGGATGTGCACTGAGCTCCGGATAATCCAAACCTAGAACAATGGCTTGGCTTCAGCCACAGTCTGGAGGTCTATGGCGTGCAGCAGGTGCTGCCCTGACGTCTGTGTATGTAAAGATGACCAAAAAAGTCCCAATTACATGTCACAGGCTGGGCTGGCTTGGGGGGACCTTGAAGGTCATTTCAGTCCACCCCTACCAGGTGCAGGGACACCTCCCACTGTCCCAGGCTGCTCCCAGCCCCAGTGTCCAACCTGGTCCTGGACACTGCCAGGGATCCAGGGGCAGCCACAGCTGCTCTGGGCACCAAGGGCAGCTCAGGTGTAACAAACACCACCCCAGAGAACAAAAGCACGGAAACCAACCCTTCCTCACTGGGGAGACCCTCACCAAACCCAAACACAGTGAACAGAGAACTGCACCAGCTGAGCTCTGAGCACCACCAAACCCAGAACCTGTGGCCAGCAGGCACCACTCCCAGAGAGCTGCCAGGAGTGACTGCCACTGACAGAAACACAGCTTTTCCAGGCAAATGAAGCTCCCTTTGCTACCTGCAGGGGTAAAGGAGTTTGGGTATCACCTCAGACACACCCAAAGCACAGACCCTGTGGTGATTTGAGGGGACACTGCCATACCTGGTCATGTCTGGCTCCGGGCCTTCGTTCCTGTAGGATGCCTCGAGCTGCTTGTGCCGTGTGAGGAGGTCGTCCACCAAATTCTGCCTCCTGTCTCCCTCCAGCTGCGTGCTGATGGCTCTGGGTCAAGGACCAAACTCAAAAACCTTTCATTTCATTACATAAAATAATACCTGTTATACATAAATCAGACTTCCTGATCACCAAAATTAACAATTTCAACTCCAAAAAAAGGCTCCTAGGAGGACTGGTCACATTTTTCTAATGAAATCTGTTGCTATTCTAAGTGTGTTTCTGCTCTTTACATATCTCAAGCAAAAGGCTTCATACAGTGGCCACAGGATGATCTTCATGTCATCATCTCAGAGTAATGAGAGAACTGGAAGGACATTTACTGTCAAATGAGCACTAAGAATGGCATTTTCCCCAGCAAAATCCAACCAAAGTAGTTTTTTGTTTATTTGTTGGTCTCCAACACTGACAGTGTAACAGTGCTGTACTGGTTAAGCTCAGGGAAGGATGAGAACTCTTAAAAGAGCTCCAAATGACACTAACAGGGCAGGGCCAAACAGAACAGAGCCTTTAAAACCAGCGGGGTATTTCTCATCTCCCTCCACTGGAGGCTCCTTACATAGACCAGAGGAGCAGCTCCCAGCCAAGTGATCAGAGAAAAACCAGAATTTTCCTTTAAGCATCTGTTTCCACTTGCAGCTCATGAGCAGAGCACCCAACATACACTGGTGAGCAGAGCAACAATGCACACAGTGCCTCTGGAGAGCTGTGGCTTCCACAGGGGACCTGGGTGTGCTTTTAAAAATTAACCTTAGTGACACCCTGAGGGGCTTCTAACTCTGCCCCAAGTACTGCTGAGTGCATTCAGCAGTGCCTGAGCTGGGCTGTGTGTGCTTTCTGCCACAGTAGCAGCATTCCCCTGCTCAAGCACCCACTGGGCAGGGAGCTCCAGCCCTGGCCATAAGCACAGAACTCAGGGCCAGGGCTCAGGAGGGATTTCTGCTGTGCTAGGCTGAAATTCAGCACTCTTCCCTCACACCAGATTGCTCCTGGATACCTTCAGGGAGATGGACACACCTGTGACTCCTTAACCAGCCCCTCCCAGTACATCCAAGGCAGGCCATGGGGTAGCACTCCTGGCAGAGAATCTGTGATTTCTTCCCAAGGCATATTTTGCAGCATTTTGACATCGATCTGAAGCTGCAGCCCTGTTGTTTTCAAGTCAGCCAAAGTCAAGATACTTCAGCCCTGCCCACAGCCTGCACAAAGCTTCCTCCTTCCCTTCAGCAAGAGAAAATATCACCCGGCCAGTTTAGTGCTGGACAGGTGACCTTGCTCACACCCCAGCAGCGCCTGCAGAGCTCAGGCAGCAGCAGGGCAGCTCAGAGGTGGCTCGGGCCTCTCTAGAGGATGTCCCTAGAGGACCATGCTTTAGGGATGGTGGCACAGAGGTGAGCAGAGTCAGGCTCACTGCCACGGCCCCAGAGGAGCCCGGCCCTCCCTGCGCCGCAGCTGCCCTGAGAACAACAACGAGCAGCTCAGAGAGTGCTGGTGCCAGAGCCTGCAAAGGGAGCAGGGGGTGAGCCCAGAGCTTGGGGCAGAGGCAGCAGAGCCCGTTTCTCCCCCCAGGCAGGGGGCTGCTCCCTGCAGAGCCCTTTCCCTCCTGGGCAGGGGGCTGCTCCCATGGATACATCTGGCGCATGGACACCGCCCGCAGCAGCAGCTCCCGCAGCTCCTCGATCTTCTCCCGCAGATTCTGCAGCGAGGACCTGATGGCCACGTTCACCTGGGGGACACACAGACTGTCCTGGCCTGCTGTATTTGCACAACACTTCACCGCACTTCCCCACTATGTATTTATTTTTACTGCACAGGTGTGAGGGGCTCCAGTGCAGCCTCAGAGCTGTTCAGAGCCAGAAGTCACTTCAGGCTGCTTACAAAACAGTGGAATCATTTCACAAGCACAGTTCTAAGACATTAACGCTGTTGAATATGGAAAGCTGTCTTTCAAGTCTTTATAAACACACTTCTTTATATGGGCAAAACATTTCAGCACATTTTAATATTTTCCAGATAATTTTCCAGCTCTTTCCTCTGATATTTAATACAAATACAGGCACCAGCTTCTTTTGCCACCGGGTTTCTTTCCCAGCTCCCAGGATCAGAGGGAAGGTTGCTACAGGTTCACACATTCCCTGCACTGAACTCCTCCAAACATGAAACTTAAGACCCCAAAGAAATTCAGGTTGTTCCACTTCCCTTCTCAGCAGCACCCAGGACTCCCAATCCTTTCTCACCAGTGACCTGCCCAAGATCCAGATGTGTCTGTTCTCAGTAAAAATGTAATTCATTCTTCCCTGCTGCAAGCAAACCCCAGGCTTGCAGGAATCCTCCTGCTTTCTCCCACCCCTTCCCACGTCAAACCCACATTATCCTCTGAGTTTTTCCTCCTCAAATGTTGTTTCTTTTCATTCCAGTTATGTAGAAAAAAATACTCTAACTGCAATCAACAATGCAAGTCATCCTAATTAAGACTTGCTGTGCCTCTTGTTTACAAGCTCCCAGCCCTGCTGTGGCTTACAATGGGCAGCAACCCCAGCTGCTCCATGGGGAACTGGGAGGACAGAGGAATATCTGCTTCCACTCTCAGTCCTGCTTTCCTGGAGCCACAGAGGCAGCAGCACTTCTCTGCAGGGTCCCTGTGCTGCCAGAGCCTGGGTGGCTGCTTGGGGATGGAGCAGGAGAGCTTCAGAAGATGAAATCTCTCTGGCTCAGCGAGGTTTGCTCTCAAACACCACCAAATACAACAGAGAGCAGACACACCCCGGCTGAGGCAACCAAAATCCACCTCTGGACCCAAAGGAGCCCAAGACCACCACGGCAACAGATCCAAAGCAGGATGAGGGATCAGTGCTTTTGGGAATGCTGAAGCCTCTGCATGGCCTCCAGCTCTGCAATCAGGTAATTAAAGGTCTTTTCATTTGCTCTCAGGTCCAGGTGTAGAATGCTGCATTTAACTGACCCAGAACAGCAACAAAGCACAGAGGTGACACGGCCAAAGAAGTCACCAGATGCAGACACCTGGCCAGAAACTGCAGTGAGAGAACAGAAGATTTCACCTCCTTTACAGAGGATAAAGAAAGAAGAAAAGTAGAAAGAAAAGAAACCAGCGGAAGTTTTTTGAACAGCTTAGCAGAGCAGAGTTCACAGATGGTAATCACTGGATTCTAATCTTTCCCCACAGGTTTTTGTGTTCTATTTTAGATTTTGTGCTCTATTTTTGGCTCAGCAACAAGCAAGAAATTTGTCAGCCATGCTAATGGCAAAATACTATAAAAATAAAAACGTGTTTACATTCTCCCCAACCGGCCAACACTGCACAAAGACATTTTCCTGCGTTACAGCACTCAGGAGGCACGGGACACGCGACTGCTCAGCCGTGGATTTCTCAACAGGCATTTCTGTTATGAAAACACCTCTCTCGTTGTTGAAAACTTGTTTAGAGTAGAATCAAACACTGCCAAATATTCCTCGTTACCTGTTAATGGATTAAAGGAAACTGGAAAACACAGGGCACGGAACAAACGATTTTCTGAAGAAGTCAGTCGGCCGTGCAATGTTTCCACAAAACACAACCCCGGAGAGCTCCAGCCCCAGAAAAGCTCCCAACAACAGCAGCCCCACGTTTCACTGGGGTTTGGACTCGTCAGAGGTGCCGCTGATGGCAACAGAGAACTTTGCCCTCTGACAGATTGAGCAGCCAGCGTTTCATTGGTCTGAGTCGTTCAGGTGGAGCTACACAATTTCTGATACTTCGCCATCCTGAAAGCAGGAATTGAATCTGCACCTCCAAACACCCCAAAGGCAGAGAAAGCACTGCTCTCAAATCCCACTGATTTGGGCCTTCTGAAACCCCTTCTCCATTCCTGCTGAACTGAGTCACCCATTCAGCAGCACTGATTATTGTGCACAGCCTACATGCTTTTCCTCAGCATTTCTTCCAAGGAAACATTTCAAAGTTGACGTTTGATTTGAACAGGTCTCAGCAAAGTGAGTGGCCCGGCAGATCCAGTGATTAGGCACTGCATTACACCCTGATATAGAGAGGGGGGAGATCAATCAGTGGGGCTTTAATTATGCCAATTATTATAAAAGACCAACTCAAGGGCTTGCAGCAATTTTCATTTGAACACAGCCAAGGGAGCAGTTAATGGCTCCAACCTACTCCTGAAGGAAAGGCCGAGGCTTTTAGCCCCAGGGAAAGCAGTATCCTGAAAACCTTAACTTTATTTTATTTCTTAAACAGGAAGTGTGAAAAACGTGGGGAACACAACATTCCTGGGTGAGTTCCAGCTGCTACTTCTCATTCCTATTTACCTCCGGGCTTGCATTTTGTTAGAAATGCAGCTAAAACAGGGCTGCAAAATTCCTGTTCCCTCTGATCTGCAGCCACTGAAGAAGGCAGGCGCCAGCCCTGGGGGAGGAACATCTGCTTCCTGTTCACAGAGAGGGCACAGAGCAGCTGCTGAGCGTCCCAGCATCCCTGAGCCTCTGGAACAGCTCCATCCCAGCATCCCTGAGCCTCTGAAAAGCTCCATCCCAGCATCCCTGAGCCTCTGAAAAGCTCCATCCCAGCATCCCAGCATCCCTGAGCCTCTGGAACAACCCCATTCCGGCAGGGACAGTCCGGAGCAGGCAGCAGGGTGTGCTCAACACCGCCGCAGCTCCTGCCTTAACCCAGCCTTGCTACACGCAGAGATTCACCGCCGCTAAGCCCAAAGGAGGTCTGCGACACCGACAACCCGCTGTTTATTCAGAAACTGCGTTCCCGTTCCCTCTACAGTCACCTTAAGGGACAGACATCGGCACTGGGCTCCTGCCACGGAACCCAACCTCCCCCTGCGGGTCCCGGCAGCGACAGCGACCCAGCCCCGGCCCCGATCCGCCCCTTCCGCAGCTGCTGCCTCCCTCTGCCCCACATCCCGGGAATTGCGGGCCCGTCTGACCCCGGCACATTTAAACTCAACCCGTGTCCGGCACGGCTCAGCCCCAAACCCCCGAACCCCTCCCCTCCCTGCTGGGGCACCTTGGCCGAGCTCTCCCCGCTCCGCTGGCAGCGGTTCCGCTCCTGGATTTTCTCGGCGATGTCCTGGGCGAGCTGGCGAGCGGCGGCGAGCAGCGGGAGCCTGGGGGGACGGCAGCGGCTGAGCCCGGGGCCGCGGGGT